>JASPKZ010000451.1:590000-988540 GCA_030220185.1 Diploptera punctata
GAAAGACAAAAATGTTTATTGTGCGTTATCCGTAAGAGATAAACATATGCTGCCGAGGACTTTTTTGTAGAGTTTTTTTGAGATATTCAATTCTGTGTACATTAATTTTGTGTTTAGGCAGCGAAAGTCATTTAAGCGTCCAAAGAGCTACTTTTTTCACGTTTTCCGCTACAAAGAGCGATTTTTAGGGGCGTAGGAGTTGAGTATCACAACTCTCTTATAGCCTATGTTCATCCCGGGAATCTCCTGGACATTTTGCAAAAAGCCCCATCACAATCGGAACAAAAAGTACAAACAAACATTAATTTTTCTATATTAGATTCGTGTCACATTTCCTGATCATCGTTAAGTCCGTGAGTCTTGACTTTTTTTATTATATCTGGTTTCCCATGAACCTCATGTTGCTCACTGTTATGTAGTCTTCTCCATTCAGTTGTCTCTTCGTCTCTCTTTGGTCCAAACAATTTTCTACGAAATTTATTCTCAAATACTAGTAATATTTTCTCTTCCTTTAAAATAAGAATCCGTGTTTCACATCCATATAAAATAACTAGGAGAATAACAGTTTTATATATTTTAAGTTTAACTTTTTTTAGAGGTTGGGATAAGGTTAGACCCTGTAATCCTTCATAACATGCATTTCGACAATTTTAATTTATTTCTGCACCTCATTCCTGTTTGTAATGATTGTTCCTTGGCATTTGAACTCAGGCACTTCAAAAGTTCTCAATTTTTTTTATTCAAGCTCCGTTTCCATTATGTAATGAATTTTTTGCGCGATAGTGCGTTTTGTCGTACTTACAGCAATGGCGACCATGATTGAAAGTTCAACTTCCTACATTTCGGGGTTGCCAACCTAAATAACTATACTGTAATAAAATAACTGTACTGTAATATTACACATTACAAACCGCGTGTGCGAAGTAAAATCACCACTCTCTCTATATATACTACATACAATGTATATACAGAAAATATCCAAAAGGTAGTGTTAATATACATTATACGAAACAAATCAGTGTATTATATATAAACTGAACTTTATATGAAACAATATAAAACAGTAAGTACGTACTTTTCGCCATTTTATTACTGAATTGGTGTCACTGATCCGTGTAGTTTCAACTAATAAATATTACCGATGATATCAGTTGTTTATATTGAACGCAAATATTTCCAAAAAAGAAGTTTTTATTTTACTATTATTTATTATTTTCTAAACACCATTGCAAAAAATAATAATGTACTACGCACGTTTGTGAAATGTTTTACAAAATTTCCTCGCTTCTGTAAAAACCATTTCCAAACCTCACATCGTAATATACGTACTGTTCATGTGTGGCCATAAATTTAGTTTTGTTGATGTTTACTTTCAGTTCCAATTTCTTAGTGTTAAACATTATGTTATAAATATGGGTAGATGAATTATCAAAATGTGGAATCATTCAGAATTTATACCATATCAAAGTACGCCTCAAGTCAAAAGAAGATGTAGAAGACCATAAATAAACATTTAGAATATATACAGTAATTACTAAATATCTAGTTTAAAACAAAGATTATATTTGTGCATTCCGATCTTAAATTATTATTCTACATGGGTCTAATATAAAATAATGTATATTATTTCATATCGAATTCAACTGCTCTTAAAAATATGATTTGATTGCATTGAAACGTATGCCTTTCCCCTCAACAAAGTTTTTCTTAGCCTAACATAACGTCAAACTTCTGATTCAAAACTTTCAGAACTTTATCCCTCCATATTTGAAAGCCAAACGGAAAGAAACTGATCTTAGACTCCAATTTTATTGGAAAAAAGTCGAAATGGTTTCTCCGCTTCCTATACGCACGAGGAATCAATTATTCATTCCAGGCTTTCTTTATTATTTTCAAGTGAATTTAGTAATAATGTGAAATAACCTTTGTTACCCTTATTACCCTAACGTGACGTTTCACTTATATCTCGTGTCACAACATAAAGCAGGAATTATGATCTGTATACATGTTTCCATCGACCGCTGTGGGCTAGTAGTTACGTTCCTTGCCTCTAGTTCCGAGGGACGCGGGTTCATACCCGGCCGTGGGTTTTTAGGATGGAAAAATCCATGGGCAAGTCCTCCGAGTGGGACTTTAAGCCGTGAGTCTCGAGTCTGAAGATTTTCAGGCTTGTTGTAGAACCGCAAGCCTGAATAAAAGGCGTCTGTTCAAAATTTAAAAGACCTTCACTCATTCCAAATAATACCTGAGTTGCCTACTAGATGTCTCATTGAGGCAATGTGCTAATTACATCTCACTCGTTCATATCTATAGGCAAGTAAGCGTAACTAAATTAAGCCTTAGTCAATAAACTCCCACTGGGGAGCACCCACGTTGCCACGAGGAATGAATGGGGCATAGTCAGTCGTCAGACATATTTCGGGCTTGTAAGCCGTGGTCGTGAGGCTTAAAATTTCCCGATGTTTCGCCAGGAATTGCTTCCGGCATCCTCAAGGATTGGCTCGAGACTGAGGACGCAGTCTATGGTGAAATGTCTGGAAAATTTAACCCTCGCGGCCACGGCCTTCAAGTTCGAAATATGTATACAATTCATAATATGAAATCCGGCGTGAAAGCATAAGTCAATAAATACATATATATATATATATATATATATATATATCACATGATTAAAAAATAACTCCCTGGACGGGATTTGAGCCCGGACCTCTGGATTGGTACTTCAGCGTGCTATCCATTACACCACCGTGCAATAACACATACCGGTATATGAGATTTAAAAAAGTTTTCTTGGGTTTTTCGCATCATGGATTCAAAGTCGGCCTCTAGTCACTGATTCCGACGTTTCGGCATGAATCTATGACGCGGAAAACCCAAGAAAACCTTTTTAATCATACTTATATCTGCGAAAATCTGCAGTATATTACATATATATCAGATACGTTTTTTTGTCACTGGTGACATTATACAAGGCTAACAATGAACCTTTCCCTATATAAGAACTTTTACATGAAGCATACCACTCGGGCCTTAAAGAGGCACGACTTGTCGGGAGAGGATTTTTATCTCGGAATCAACACATACGTTTCTGACTACACAATTACAAGGGGGCCTCACTGGATCATTAGATGATCATCTGAATACCATGGGCTTATCCGAGACAATACGAATATTTAAAATAAAAAAAGATAATGCACCAGAATGTATTCATACTGAACAAGTTGAATATGATGTGGATGGATGTGATGGCCAAATGATGTTTGGGGAAAATTAGACCTTAAAGTTTCTCGATATTTGTCTTACAAGTATATAGAAGCCCCGAAAAAACCTCACCCAGCAAAGTTATCCCGAGGGCGATTCAACCGGGAACCGTTGCATACGACGCGATGACTTTACCCTGAGACATAGCGGTGGACCCAGTAAGCAAGCGCCTCAATAAAATAGTATAATGTAATAAAATATTCACGTCTGTCAGACATACTTATTTCATTATTGCAATACATGTTTATTTTAAATACTCTGGCATAAAGGTAGAGTTATAAAAGTTGAGATAAGAATATAACGATAATGGCATAAAGAAAAATGGATAGATACATACGTAGGTAAGTAAACCCTTACTTACGTACATACATTCACAAATACATACGAACACTTACCCAAAATAAGAAAGAATAGTACTAGATCCCCGAGACTGCGAATGCCCGACCTCTACAATCGAAGTAACAGCAGAGTGCGTAATCGAATTATCGCTGACGTCTATATATTCTCTTTTTAACATGAAATACATCCTGAACATAAAAATAAGGCAATTCAATTTATTTAATTACATAATGTGTCCCCAATTTTTCGATAATTATAACATGTGTTGAAAAAACTTATTTAAAACCGAATTAATAGACAGAAGATAGGGAAGACAAGATCAAGAATGAGCTTTATGAAGAATTAGAGTGCTTATTTGACAGTCTTTAACGATATTAAATTAAAATTATCTTAGGAAATATTAATGCAAGAGTGGGGCGGGAAGATATATTCAGGCCAACGATAGGCAAATTCCATCTTCATGAAGATAGTAACGACAATGGGGTTAGATAACTCACATTTGCCACTTCAAAGAATCTTATTGTTAAGATCACAACATTCCAGCATAAGGGTATTCATAAATACACCTGGACCTCTCCAGATGGTGAAACACGGTACCAGATAGAATAATAATAATAATAATAATAATAATAATAATAATAATAATAATAATAATAATAGCTTTATTTTACCTGGCAGACTTAAGGCCTTGTCTACCAATCGACAAAATACAACAATTATTCTTACATCTAAATTACAACATACATAAATATAACATGGCATTCCTAACATATAATTATTATTTATAAAATATTTTGATTTACTCTAGATTTAAGGAATGGAATTTAAAATGCACAAGATACAAAAATCAGAAAGAAAAAACTATTAAAGACATAGAATACATTTAGTTCTCGAGAAAAATTAATTACTTAACAACAGGTTCATTCATTAGTGGATAAAATCTGGCACAGTAGCATCAAAGATTTACATCAATTAAAAATTATTACAAATAGGAATAAGATGCACAAATAAATTAAACATAGGCCCAATTCTGGAAATGCGTGCTATTATGCATTACACAGACTCGTGACGTCCCAACTCCTTTCAAAAAACGTTAATCTGAAAATGTATAAAGATATTATTCTACCAGTTATATTATATGATTGCGAAACATGGACTCTTACTTTAAGGGACAAAAGGAGATTACAAGTATTTGAGAATAAAGTTCTTAGGAAAATGTTTGCACCAAAGAGAGATACACAGACAGCTGAATGGAGAATACTACATAACAGAGAACTATATGGTCTTTATAGGAAGCCAGATATAATAAGAACAGTTTAAGTATCGTATAAACATTTTAAGTTATGTGTTAAATATTTTCTCCCATCCTTGTATCCTAACATACTCTTCTGATAGACTTCAACATGATAGGTGGTGTGTAAAGGTCACATAGCAACAAAATTCATAGCCGTGACACAATATATAATTGAGTTTGATTTTTCCGAAGGACTGGAATTCTCACGAGAATGTTGTGTGTGGGAAGATGTACAGTCTGCATCGATTTCATGCTACATCAACTCTCAATTCCTTCAGGACCCAGTTCACGCCCCGAAGATCCAGATGTGAAACTCATGGAGAGTAAAATCCCTATAAAATATACTTGCCCGTGCATATTTCTGAATAAGTGGGCTAACGTAAGAAAATATCAAACTCTAACCGTTGGCTACAAAATACCGCATAAATAAACAACACAAATGTGTATTGAAATTTACATAGAAGTAGAACATATGTTGTTCTTTCAGCAAGATGTTAACTATGATTAATAATAATACTAATAATAAAAATAATCATAATAATCATCATCATCAACATCAAGGCTTAGGCCCTCTGGCCCGTTCCGATTTCAAGAGATTTGGTTAATAATAATAACAATAATAATAATAATAATAATAATAATAATAATAATAATAATAATAATAATAATAATAATAATAATAATAATAATAATAATAATAATAATAATAATTTTATTTATTTATATATAGAATTTTAATGTTTACACATCTTTCTGTGCCTAAATTTTTATTTTTCTTCTCCACTCGTCACTCTCCATCCAATCCGTGTCCTCCAGTCCTCTTGCTCTCATTCCAGTTCTTATTTCCTGCATCCACGAGTTTCGAGGTCTTCCTCTCTTCCTTCTTCCAGGTGGACACCATTCCAATGTTTTCCTGGGTAATCTATTTTCTTGCATTTGTCGTACGTTCCCACACCAATTTAATTGCTTATACCGTATATAATCTACTATATTACGTTTATATAATACTTTGGCTATACCAGTGTTGACCTATGGTAGTGAAGCATGGAGACTAAAAAAAACAACATGAAAGCAGAATAACGGCTTGTGAAATGAGATTCATGCGCAGAACAGCGGGTTACACCAGATGGGATCGGAAAACGAACACCGACATCTTAAAAGAATTGAAGACTACGCCAATTTTGGAATATATTAAACAGTACCAACTAAATTGGAAACACCATCTTGAAAGAATGAGTTCAAATCGGATCCCCAAAGCTGTTTATAATTATATACCAAGAGGACGAAGATCACTGGGCCGTCCTATGAAACGCTGGAGGGAAAATTTTCTATAGGATCGTAACAGGCCTTGGCCTAATACTTGGAAGGAAGAAGAAGATAATCTACTATTGAATAACCAATATTCATTTTTCTCTTAAGACAGTATTTATTTTGTCTAATTTTGAACATCTTGCTGCTCTCCTCAAGAAATCCATTTCCATCAACATAATAATAACAATAATAATAATATAATAATAATAATAATAATAATATAATAATAATAATAATAATAATAATAATAATAATAATAATAATAATAATAACAATAACAATAATAATAATAATAATAATAATAATAATAATAATAATAATAATAATAATAATAATAAACCTATATACCTCATACTTCTTGAAGTGGGTATTAGATGCTTACCTTGTGGGAGTGTTTTATGCAAGCTAATTTAGTTATGCTTATTTAATGATAGATATCAACTAGTGATATGGGGTTGGCATGTAGCTAAGCGAGTCACCTAGTGGATAACTAAGTATTACATGAATGGATAGAGATCACTAAATTTTGCTTAGAGGCCTCTTTATTCAGGAACTTTCACGAGCTTGAAAAACTTCAGACTCTGAACCCACTTAAAGTTTCCACACCGGTATTTCTTCTTATGACTGTGCTCGTTTTGGACTTTTCCATCCTAAAAACGTCGGATCGACCCCGGCCAGGTATGAATCCGCGACATATGAGGAACAGAAGCAAGGAACATAACTTTTTCACTAGTCCAATCGCGAACTGTAGGTGAACATGGTAATTACTACTCAATTTTCTAGGCCTGACTCAAGGTTATATACCATTCTATCATACAGAATATATAATTTACATTGAAATTAGAACAAATATATCGACTAGACGGTCCGGCCACGCGTTGCTGTGGCTAAGGTATACGTTAACAAACTTTTAATTAAGTTGCTGATCTTTTAGCTTCCCAGATTACTTCAAAACTAATACTTATCCAACGAATTTATTTATATAATATTGAAAATATAAATCACAACACTGCAATACACTTAAATTATCAAATAATCAATATTTGCAATTCAATTGAAATTGTGTGGTGCAACAAAAAGTAAAGCCATCTGGATCTCTCTATGTTAAAATAATAAATTCAAATTGACCTTACCAAATTATAGCCTCGGGACCCAGCTCCGTGTTGTCTGAAAGCGAATTTGCTGGTCCTTCTTGCTCAAGCTGTTGTTAGTACTATGCGAAGCAGAGAAAAGTACCTCCTCCACTTCTCACATTTCCCCCCGCAAACACACAGAGCTTGGACCCGAGCTTGTACCTTGACACCGCCATCTGTTAGACATCGTTTGTATGGAACTCACAGCTAATTTATAACTCTTCGTTAAATTAATAAATAAATAATTTGCAAATTTTTAAAAAAAGATAAGCGACTATTAAACTTAGTTATGAACTACCCTATGTCTCAAGTGTGATCAAACTGCACACAGTGTGCAAACTTTTATTAAAATCGGTTCAGTAGTTTAGGATTCCATCGCGGACAAACAACGTGACACGAAATTTTTATATATTAAGATATATATATATATATATATATATATATATATATATATAGGGCCTATATATGTAGAGTCAAATGTCTTAATACAAATGTAATTTATCTACTACTATAACAATCAGCCACGCTATAGTTTATAGTTACTTGGCAACATATATTAACAAAATACGCTATCAAAAAAAAATACAGGTTCAACAAAACGTAAAATACACTCTTTGCGCGATAGTGCGTTTTGTCGTATTTACAGCATTGGTGACCATGATTGAAAGTTCAACTTTCTACATTTCGGGGTTGCCAATCTAAACAACTATACTGTAATATTGCATTTACACCCACGTGCGGGAATAAAAACCATTATGTATACTACGTACAATGTACGTATACAAAAAATATCCAAAAGGTAGTGTTAATATACATCACAAGAAACAAATCACTGCATTTTAAACGCACTGAACTTTATTTGAAACAATATAAAACGATAAATACGTACTTGCGGCCATGTTATCAATAATTGTTCTCAAAGCCCACAAAATTGTTTCGAAAGCCCACATTACATCAATGTTTGTTGATTTATAATGCCTTTTTTTCTCTCCAAAGCTCACATTACTCTTTATCGAAACATATTGTTTCCGTAATAAATAAATTGAAATTAAATATACTAAATGTACACTAACCAACTAACTCACTGGCACTATCGAACAATAGGTTCATGGCCTGGCGGACATAAGCTCTCCATATATCCCTATACTGAGCCAATGTTTTCCAATCATCTCCTGTATAATCTACTTCCCTCAAATCATAGTTAATATTATTCTCCCACCTCATTCTTGGTCTACCAACTGGGCGTTTTCCCTCTGGTTTTCCTACAAGAATCTTCCATGCACGTCTTTCATTCCCCATTCGTGCCACATGTCCTGCCCATCGCAGTCTACGAGACTTAACTGTTCTCATTATATCTGGCTTCCTATAAAGACCATGTAATTCACTGTTAAGCAGTCTTCTCTATTCACCTGTCAGTTCATCTCTCTTTGGTCCAAAAATTTTCCTAACTAAATGTACAACATATATACTAAAATACTCTAAACATTGATAAAATTGTAGACAACACGTTACAAAATTAGAGTATAGTAACTAGTCGTCCAAATAACTATTCCGAACGTTTACACGCTGGATCATAGTTTCAGATTCGATTTTCACCACTTGAATAAAATTGAACATGCTTTTTAAGATAAGTCGTAATGGAAGCAGTGAGACTAGCACTCATCAAGTTTCAGGTGGTATTACTGCGAAAAAAAAAATACGGCAAATAAAACATGTTATCGATTATATACTCTTAGCATCTCAGTGAAAGAACCTGTATTTCGACTTATCATAGAAAAATGTATCTAATTGGATGTGAGTTCCAGATGAATCAATTGGCACAGTTCTTCTCTTCGCTGATCTTGCTAACCAAGTGTTGCCGGTCACGTCTCTTTTTCATTTGGTCCAGCAACTTCCAAGATGTTTTGCCATGGAAACCCAATCTCTCCATCCTTTCAGGCAAAACTCAAACAAAATAATAATATCTAGCCTTCATATCCGCGTGTATTTCTATAGATGTAACCCAGGCCTCGAGACCTTTTCCCCTCAAACAGTCCTTCTGCGAATTCTGTTCACGTCTATAAAAACACAAGCAGGTTCAAATTGGAACACGAGGGAAAGAAGGGAAGAATACGTCACGAAGAACTAGAGGGAAAGAAGACTGTAAAATTGGGTAGGATCTTTCCTCCAGCTGAGTCCATATAACGTTCGTTTTGTAGAAAGGAGATGAAAGATTGTATGAAAGAATAAGTAACTTTTCTCTTTCTTTCTCCCTCCATTGGTTCAATTCCCACATCGCCACCTTATCCTTATAACACACTCTTATATCCACACCCTAGCCAGTATTGGATATAAGGGTATGTATACTCCAAAGTTATGTTTTGGATATCGCTTGCCCATTTATAATAATATACTCCACAACCAATCTCCTCTGCTTTATTTAAAACTTCAAATACAGTTTCAAACAAATAAACTCTCTATAAAAACAGATTGTGCATTTTACAGTTTGTATAGTATTTCCATCAAATCTGTAGAGAAAGTTGTTCGAAGTAAGCCATCTGCGCAAGAGTCGGGCAAAAAGGCACGGCCAATGAGGCAACGGTATTAAGTGCTGGAGGAAGAACAGATCACATGAAATTAGAGATTCAAGCGAAAAAGATGTCAAATCGGAAAGCTGGCGCGTTCTGGAGAACATATGATTGTTCTCAATGTTTTTTTGGGGGGGGGGTCAGAATCTTATTCATAGAACCATTAAACAATTCTAACAGCGAAACAAGTGGAGACATTTTTTTCAAAATCTATATAAAACTCAGTTCATGTGTTTTTGCGTTTCACAGAAATTATAATTGTATAATACAGTATATTGAAAATTTTTAAAAAAATCTTTGGAACGGCGAGCAATGTATAAGATACACATTGAAATGGGTTGCTAGCCCGTTTTCATGACAAGTTTATTATTCGGCGTTTCCTCCCTACACAACACAGAAATTAGGGACAAATGTAATATTCAAGACATAACCAAATTTATTATAGATTGGAAGGATCATATAGAAAGAATGGAAGACAACCGACTTGCTAATATAGCTAAAAAAAAGATAGACCAACGGATGGGAGAAGAACAAGATGAAGACCAGTAAAGAGATGGATAGACAGTGAATGCACATCCAATACGTCTTCCTCCGAGGAGTGATTTTGAAAATAAACAGGATGAAAATCCTACAAATTAAAAGAAGAAAAAAATAAGAAGAAAAAACAAATAACGGTTTTGTGTGAGGCATTACAAAAGTGTACATTAAAAAATCTCATCATTAATCTGTTTGATTTGGTTTGAAAAATAAATTTGCAAAAAGTGTAAGTTTTCAAGTTGCTTTCATTTCTTTTAAGTGTGAAGTTTTGTGACTCCGTCAGATGAAATCCGATTTTGATTACATTGTCAGGCACTATAAAAACAAAAATAATAACATTCTTAAATTCAATTAATTGGACTGGGTGTCGTGAATAGTTCTTGGGATGGTTAAGTGGCCGAGCATTGGTCTATTAAACCAAAGATTCCGAGTTCAATTCCCGGTCCCGGAACACTTTTTCACCTAAGATCATGAATGTTTGTAATACCTGAAGATGTTTAAAAATTGGTGTGATTTTCAAGAAACTATAAAACAAATGAAAGTCTCTAAAACTCGTGAACGGAATTGTAGTTTGTTCCACCTGATTACAAATTTTGACAATATAAATAAGACACTGACACAGTAACATATATATTTATTTTCAGAGAATAATACAATGTATTATTATTATTATTATCATTATCCTGTGAAACATAATTTAATTTCATTTAAGAACACTAAGTAAGGAGGTTAAGTAAACACCAAACCTTCTGCTTCGTTAAAAATTAGACAAAACTTAATATAAAACACATTTTAAAATAATATTGTAATTAAATTACCAAAAAATATAAATTGTTATTATTATTTTTGGGACTTATTCTAAATGACAATAAAAAATTAAAATTGTATTTATGATCATAATACGTAAAGTTTAATATTTAACAATTTTCGTTCTAAATAATCTCTTTCATTGTTCTTTTTTCGAATATTATTAGTATTTGTTAATTTCTGCGCCAATTAGTTTCAAAATTGAAGTTTCAAGTTTTCAAGGTGTTGCGTGAAAAAATCCTATCAGTTTGACAATTCAAGTTTTTATTAATTTATTGTGTTAATCCCATGTGAAAACAAAATATTTTGTATTGAAATTTAACATAATAGTATATTAATTTTACCAATATTTCTAAACACCGGTAAGCTTTAAGATTTTTTAAGCATTGTTGAATTATCGCAACGGAATAATTATGCAAAACTCAGAGGGATCGTAAACTGTTCAGCGTTCGCCTTCAGACTGACTAATATGGAAACTAAAGCGTATGCGCTCTTAGGCTCCGCCATATCTCCACAAACATGATGCGCGAATTTCTCTATAGATTCCGGGGATATATTTTTAATAATCTAGAATTTATAACAAACTGGATTTCCATTCGTTTAACCCCAAATACTTACTAAATAATATAAGGATACTCCATCCATCCATAGTAATTCTGCCCGAGGGCAGGTCCTTCACTGCAATCATAGTATTTTCATGCTATACTTGCAGCTTTACTAGGGAATTGTAGGTGTGGTAGCTTCCCGTTGCTTTCCACACCGGTGAAGGATGATGATGATGATGATGATGATAATGATAAGGATGATGATGATGATGATGATGATGGCCATATGAGTTCGGGGACCATTTGGGCATAAGAATACTAAGGATAGCTATAAAAGGATAAACTACTCATTGGCACTATCGAACCTGGAGGTTCATTGCCGCGGGTACGTAAGTCCTCCATAATATCTCTATCCTGAGGTAATATTTTCTAATCGCCCCTGTACAATTCGTCTGCGTCAAATTATGGCTATTTTTATTATCTACCCCATTTTCCGCCTGTATATATTGGGCGATTTCTTTCAGGTTTTCGTACAATCAGTTTCCATTCTCTCTTCCCCCATTTTAGTTTTAGAACATATTATAGTTTTAAAATAATCCTAAAATGGCATTGTTAAGAATGATAGTTTTAACGAATAATATTAATGGCAATTAAATAATTTTTATTCAATACCCCAGATTGTCATTTCGACGTTTCTGGTGTTCTCTCCTGGCATTGGCTTAATTGTAACCCAGTTCTGAAGATGGGGCCCCTAGAAGGCGGAGTTACGTTACCCCGATGATATGATGGGTGATAAATGATAATGCAGCGCCAGAAGAGCTCTTAACCTTAACTTAATAAATTCCAGATCATGGGAAACCAAAGAATGATTCCCTTTATGGAAAATGTCTTATGGTTTGACCGGGAATCGAACCCGGGACCTCATGAACAGTTGTCAGAAATGTTGGCCACTAGTCCACGAAGCTGGTCAAGTAATCAAATGTAAAGCTAATAATAATATATACCTAAAGCCAGATAAATTATACATTACAAAATCTCCTACATACGCGAAATATTTAAAAGAAAGGTATTAATACATAGGGTTATAACACTAATCAATATAATTATATTATTTAAAAAATATACATATGAGATGTTAATCTCAACTTTTATAAGATTCATGATGTGTTCCGTTGAGGTATTATTCAAAATTAATATAAAATTATGGAATATTCACCTGAAAGGTCCGTCTCCTCAACTTAATTAATCATATAACTGTAGCGCTTTCGGGACTTGTCCCACCATCGGCAGGATTCAAAACTGGTGTGTCACTGAAGATCTGCCGATGATGGGACAAGTCCCGAAAGCGCTACAGTTATATGATTAATTAAGTTGAGGAGACGGACCTTTCAGGTGAATATTCCATAATTTTATATTAATGTTAATCTCAGTTAAGTTATTAAATAATACTCAAATTGTTCTTGAATTTGTTATAGTTTGGCAATCTCTAACATATAAGAAATAGCATTCCATGTTCAGGCAAGTGAAAATGTTAATTATAACGAGTAATGGGCAGTGTGATGAGGGATACAAAGCAAAATGTGCTGATGGGGTAGGATGCCAAAATTACGTTACCGAGTGTCGTGGGTTCATACCTGGCCAGGTTTGATGGTTTTATTTAATATGGAAGAATTCAAGGAATAAATCCGGAAGAGAATTTAAACAATGGATCCTGAGTCTCAAGATTTTCAGGCTCGTAAATGATCCTTAAGCCCGAATAAAGAGGCCTCATTACAAAATTTACAGACCTCCTCCTCCCTAGTAATACCTTAGAATAGATTTAGAATAGATTTATTTAGCCTGGTGGAGTTAAGGCCATGTGGCCTTCTCTTCCACTCACCAGAACAAGCATATGTTACATATGAATACAAAAAAAAAATTACAATAATAGTCATATTAAACAGGACAAACATATGTTACATATGAATACAAAAAAAAATTACAATAATAGTCATATTAAACAGGACAAACATATGTTACATATGAATACAAAAAAGTTACAATAATAGTCATTGAACAATTAATTATCTGTCATATTGAATAATAATGAAATGAATGTCTAATAATAGAATGAAACTAAATACAATTAAAATTAAATTAATGATACAATGAATAAAAAAAGGAATAACAGCTCGAATTTACTATACATAAAAAGAAAAGAAAAAAATACAAAGAAAGTAATAAACTACAATGAATTAATCTATGCTTTTTATACAAGGCATTAGGTAAATATATTAACAAATCCTAAGTCTATTTTATTAAATAATGCAAAAACGCATTATTAATTCTTAAAAAGTAATATTAGTGAGTTGTTTCTGTTAGTGATTTTAATTTCAATTTATTTCTGAAAGATGGTAAAGTTTGGCAGTCTCTGACATAGGGTGGAAGGGAATTCCATGTTCTAGCAAGAGAAACTGTAAAAGATTTCGAATAATAGGTAGTATGATGAGGAGGGATATAAAGGACACTATGCTCAAGGGATCGGGTATCTAAGTTATGTGTATCAGAGAGTTTAGTGAAGCGGTGTGATAAATAATAAGGTAATGATGTGTGCAATATGTTGTCTACTATATGTTTCGTTTGGTCGCTAAGTTGACCTCATACTATTCATTACAACTGTAGGATATAAGCGTAACTAATTAACTTGGTCTGGTAACTCATAACAAAAGAGGAGAGGTTAAGGCCTAACATTGGGATGTTAAGCCATAGTATATAGAGATGTAGACTATATTTATATCAGTAAAATAAATTCTATAGTACAGTCACAAGAATGTTTACTTTTGTCTCATACATTTTGAATTGCCCTGTAATCGTTATGGTAAACCTTATTTAACAAGTAAAATTAACCCTTAATTTGGACACATCAATTGGTTTAATTTACTTAATATTTTTTAATAAAACAGAAGAAAACGAACGAGTAAAAATCACCTAAATGTATGTCACATTACACAATATACCTAACAATAACAGTTGTGCATGATTTCGTTTTCACTACGGTTCGTCACATTTAAGTAACTAACATGCGAAATTTGTTTTTGCCAATTTAAGGGTTGATTGTACCACACTATGATGGTATGACATTTGGCATGAATGGGAGAATAAAATGGCAGGGAAACTCTGTGTAGGAAAATCATAGGGATAATGCCAAGTATGTAGACCATGATTGAGGTGAAAGCAACTTCTTCTTCTTCACATCACGGGCTGGCAAAATGCCTGTTCCGCCTCACAGGTGTTCTGTCCATCTTTTCACTGGCCTTCCCAGATACCTTGAACCTCTTGGCCTGTAGTTAACTGCCGCTTTTGGTAATTTTGTTACGTTCATTCTTTCTACATGTCTAAACCATTTTTCTCTATATCCTTTGATTTTATCATTTAATGGATATTTGTATATAACTCTGTTCTTATATCTTCATTTTTTAACCGATCCATTCTTGTGCAGCCGTTTGTTCTTCTAAGGAACTTCATTTCTACACTTTGTATTCTACTTTGTAATTTTTTGGTCATTACCCAAGTTTCGCTCCCATAAAGTAATGCAGGAACTACCAATGTTTTATAAAACTTCAATCTCATATCTCTTCTTGTTTTGTTCTTTAATGTTTTATGTATAGTTCCACATATCATTTGAAATCTTGACAGTTAGTTGAAAGCAATATTAATATTTGTTTGAGAAGGTGAATTATACAGGAATCTTTAGAAAACGTTAGCTAAGGATACGAAAGTATTACGAAGTTAAGTCCGCATTGCTATGAACTTTCAGGTTCGGTAGGTAGTGCCAGCGAGTTAATATATAGCAAATTTATTACCTATATTTATTTAATACCCTGAAATGAATGATTAGGAATCACGATAATAATCTCAATTGTAATAGTACGTCCGACCACTAGCTCTTTGACTCTCGATCTCCGCGTCTGGATATCGTTGGCGGTGGATAAATCACTCATCATCAACGAAAGAACATACATCAAAAGGGCTAAAGAGGGTCAGAAAACCCTAAAATAGTTGGAGGTTGGTTTCATGAACCACTGATTCCCTTCTCGGCTGTCGAGGATATATCCAGGAAACTGGATGTCTCCTTGACGGGCTAGGGGGGGAGGGGACGTATGTTGGGGAGGAAATTCAACTTCCAAATACATAGACGGACGGACGGACGGACGGACGGACGGTTATTTTGTTCTCGGAACAATTCTGGTCTACCTGATTTATGACCAGTGTACATTTTAATGGCGGACAGCTGCTAACAGCCTTCAACAGCGCTCCTGGCTTTTTCGATTTTTCGCAGGTGTAAACAACAGGCTGGGTCAGTGAAACAAATCTATAAGTTTTTTTTTTTAAGTGTTGGTTAATAGTTTAGTGAAATTTATTTCGTGTTTTCAATAGTATATGATAATGGGTGGAAGAAGTAATAAATCTACTTGCTCAATTGAAGACACGGTAAAACGCGTCTTGTCCGACTCGCTCCAAGACAAGCAGTTGCTGCAGGTGTTGGCAACAATGATTAAGAACGAAGTTGTGGCGGAACTTCAAAAAACTATAGAAAACAACACTATAGTGATTGAAAACCTTAAAAAAACAATCGAAGATAAAGATAGTGTGATAAGAAATTTACAGACAAAAGTGGATGACTTGGAGCAATATCAGAGACGACAGTGTTTACGTGTTTTCGGGGTTGAAGAAGTGGCCGGGGAGGACACTGACATTAAGTCAATGGAAATAGCCCAGAAAATCGGTGTTGATCTCAATATTACTGACATTGACAGGAGCCATCGTGTTGGTGTACGAAGAGAAGATAGGCCGCGCCCTATTATTATAAAATTTACTAGTTACCGCAAAAGAAGAGAGATGTTCATAAATAAGAAACAACTCAAGGGATCGGGTATAACAATCCGAGAAGACTTGACAAGAATGCGCCACCAACTATTGAAAGACACTATTGATAAGTTTGGTGTACGCAATGTCTGGACATTGGACGGTGTTATATTCGCTAAGGTTGGTGAATCAAAGAAGCGTATCACCAGTGCTAGTGACCTGTGTTAATTTAAGCCTTTAGCGTATTATAGGGTATGTTCTTTTTTTTTTATAACATATAATTTAAAAACTATTTAATTATTCTATATCTTATTTTTAATATATATCAACTTTTTTTTTTCAATAATTCTTAAATTAATAATTAAGCTATAGCAATTTCTCTAGGCTAATTAGGTTAACATTTACTTTATTTTCTTAGAATAGTCCAATTGATTTTATTATTACTAATATTTATTTTTCTCTGCTCCTAATAGTGTGTTAATTCAGTTAAAATTTTCATTATTTGTAAAAGTTGGTACAATTGATCTTCCAAGTTTTAGTCAAATATTTGAAGTCCCTGACCTGCTTTCAACACGACCACCCCCCAGGCAAATTCCTACCCTTTCTTCAAATGACAATGCCAATGAATCCTCACATTCTTCTCACCCCACCACTGCCTACCTGCTAAAAGAATGTTTTTCTCCTCGTTCAACTACTCTTAAAATCGCCCATATTAATGCTCAAAGCATTCTGCCTCACATTCATGAAATTCGACATTTATTTTCCGAGATTTCTCTGCATGCGATCTTAATATCTGAGTCCTGGCTTAAACCTTCCCTTCACTCCTCACTTGTTGATATTGACGGGTACACCCTCTGTCGCAATGATAGACTAGGGAAAAGAGGTGGGGGAGTTGCGATGTATATCAAATCGAACTTAGAGCCCAAAGTCATTCTTCACTCCTCCCCTGATTACAATGCACGACCAGAATTCCTCTTCATTGAAATTTCAGCTAGTTTACAGAGATGTCTCCTGTGTGTGGTGTACAAACCTCCGAAAGTAGAGTATCTTAGTGACATAGAAACACCCTTATTAAGTTTACTGCCGCATTATCAGCATGTTATAGTAATGGGCGACTTTAACTCTAACTTACTTTCTTCCTCATCTTCATCATCAGAACTACTGGCATTATTTCACGCATGCAATATGTATGTCTTGCCTTTACAACCAACTCATCACACATCGACGACTGATACATTAATAGACATCATAGCCACGACAAATTCACAGAAAATTATAAACTACGGACAAATATCTGCCCCCGGCATATCAGCCCATGACGTCATATATATCGAATACTCTCTCCAGTGTCCTAGGACTCGTCCTAAATTATTAACGTATCGAAATTTAAAAAATATTAACCAGCAAGCTCTAATTGCAGACGCTATCGACATGCCGTGGCATGATATTTGGACCCTATTCACAATTGACGAAAAATTGCTTAAATTTAACAATATGATATTAGAACTTTACGACAAACATGCCCCCTTGAAGACTAGACGAATTACTAAATCCCCAGCTCCCTGGATGTCCCACGAAATTCGACTACTGATGGCTGAGAGGGATGCTGCTTTTCGAAAATATAGACGGGACAAAAGTGACGCTAACTTAAGACAATATAAGACATTAAGAAACAAAACGAATCAAAACATTAGGAACGCTAAGTTGCGGTATGCTCATAGTCTCATTGATCCAAACACAAATGCAAGTGATATGTGGAAACGTATTAGATCAATGGGCCTACGGCAGCCGACAACCAAAGGAGAGAGCATTAACATATCACTGGACGATCTAAACCAACATTTCACATCATATGCCACACTTAACATAAACACTACGACCAAACAACAAACTATAGATGAGCTCCTATCCACACCTACTCCTTCCCGAGAAAAATTCTTCTTTTCCTATATAATGCCAATCGACGTTAAACTATCCCTGGACCGCATTAGAACTAAAAACACAAGGTATAGACAATATAAGTATCGACTTTTTAAAGAAAATACTCCATGTCATACTCCCAACTGTAACCCATATATTCAATGTCTCAATTATGACCTCAACTTACCCCGAACTCTGGAAAAAAGCTATAGTCAGACCAATCCCTAAAATTAAATTACCTGTAACACCAAACGACTTTAGACCAATCAGCATCCTCCCAGTCCTATCTAAGGCCTTGGAGCGCATTGTTCATGAACAATTAACTGATTACCTTAACACTCATAACATACTCGACCCATACCAATCAGGTTTTAGGACAGGCCATAGTACGGCAACCGCACTTCTTAAAGTTACCGAAGATACGCGTGAAGCAATGGACAGTGGCCACATGACAATATTTACACTCTTGGACTTCAGCAAAGCTTTCGACACTGTTGACACTGACATATTAATAGCAAAATTACGCGCTCTGAATCTTTCGGACAATGCTGTTAACTGGCTTGGATCCTATCTTCATGGTCGCCAGCAATGTGTATCCAATGCAGAACTTTCCTCATCCTGGCTATCACTGAAGGGTGGCGTCCAACAAGGTTCAGTGTTAGGACCACTTCTGTTCTCTATCTATGTTAACGATATATCCACTAGACTTACCTATTGTCGATATCACCTATACGCTGACGATTTGCAAATTTACATTCACTCCCATCCTGACGATGTACATGACACACTAGACAAATTAAATAGTGACCTAGACTCAATTTCCCAATGGTCGAAGAAACATGGACTTAATCTAAATACTGACAAGACACAGTGCATAATTATAGGACATCGGCGAATCCAAAGCATTATAAATTACGAAAATATCCCTACCATTCTCCTAAATGACAAAAATATCCCCTACAGCTCAGTAGTAAAAAATCTGGGTATCTATATGGACCAACACCTAGACTGGAAAATCCAGGTGAATAATACCTGCAAGAAAGTGTTCTCAATTCTTCACTCCCTAAATAGTTTTAAAAACTTCCTTCCTACAAAATTAAAACAAATACTTGTACAGACTCTTATAATGCCACACTTCGACTACTGCGACATATTACTGACTAATCTTACAACTGATCTATCTGACAGACTACAGCGTGCTCATAATGCGTGCATTCGATTTATATTCAATCTCCGTCGTTATGACCACGTGTCTCCTTCATTTCAGGCCTTATCATGGCTACGCCTAAATGACAGAAGAACTTTACATTCACATACCTTACTATTCCAAATTCTGCACACATATTTACCAACTTATTTAACAACACGTTTTCAACATTTATCGGCTCATCACAATTTAGGAACAAGATCACAAGACTCTTCTTTACTTTTGATACCACAACACAGGACCTGTCTGTACTCTGAATCTTACACAATATCTATGGCTAGAGCATGGAACTCACTTCCCAGTCATGTCAGGGACTGTCAATCGCTATCATTATTTAAATCCAAATTAACTGATATCTTAAGTTCGACACAATGAAAACATTAACTACATAACAACTATATAGAGCATTCTATTAATAATCATGTAGGAAGCTACTTACTTTATTTTATATCATTTTAATTTTATTATATTCTATGTTTTTGTTAGCATTAGCTAGTATTAGATCCATCATCATTGTATTTTGTTTAGTCTGTATTTTAATATCTTAAAATTGTAATATGTACGTAATTTTTGTATAATTTTACTATTCGCTGGTTGAGTGGAAGAGAAGGCCTTATGGCCTTAACTCTGCCAGCTAAAATAAATCATTATTATTATTATTATTATTATTATTATTATTATTATATTACGATGCGAAGTTGGGAAGTGGTTTTTACAGAAAGGAAATGTTTAAAAACCGAGAGATAGCGAAGGTTTTAATTTCCGTCTTTCTGTAAAACACTTCACAAACGTGCGTTGTACATTATTTTTTGCTCAATGGTGTTTTCAAAATAATAAATAATAGTAAAATAATAACATCGTTGTTGGAAATATTTGCGTTCATTATAATCAACTGTCTAAAATTAACAATGTGGGCAATGTTTAATAGTTGAGATTACTGCAGGCCATGACACAAATCAGTGAAAATGGCGGCAAGTACGTATTTATTATTTAATCTTATATCAAATAAAGTTCGATTCATTTAAAATGCAGTGATTTGTTTTGTATAATATATAGCTATTAACACTACCTTTTGGATATATTTTTGTACATAAATTGTACGTAGTATACATAAAGGGCAGTGATTTTACTTCCCGCATGAGGTTTGTAATATGTAATATTAAATATAATTATTTAGGTTGACAACCCCGAAGTGTATGAAGTTTAACTTTCAAAAATGTCATTTCTGTAATTACGACAAAACGCGCTATCGCGTATAAATATACTTTAGTTTAATTCCTTAACCTGCTCTCTGATTATTGAGAGTTTTAGTACATCTAAAAAAATCTCTTTACAAATTTGTATCCATATTGCACCACTGTAGATTGCATTGACCTTCTCTCTCACGATCTTTCTCAATTCTCCCGAGAGAACTCCCAATCCTGCAAATCTAAACTTTTACGTTTCAATACCTTGTTCTTTACACTCAAGTTTTCAGACTTGTCTTCCCATTTCTTCACATAAACAGTGCAGCTCTTCCATCATCTTTGACTTCGATTTGTTCTACCTCAGCACTCCAGCACACAAAAACCATCTATGATGTTCTATAGTTTGAGGAGAAAGAAAATGTTTGAAGGTTTGATGTGCAACAATATAGTGAAGGACTATTTTAGTGTTTTCTTTACAGAGTGTCACAGTGGAAGTCTCTACGCAATTCACGTTCTTTCCAAGAAATAACGTGTCATTCCTTCAACATGCAACCAAAATAGCACTATCTTCATCAGTTTTCTTGTCAGGATGAAAAATTTCTATTCATTTAATCATTCTCTCCCTATCTTGAACAGATTTTGTTGTTGTTTTTGTTGTTGTTATTGTATCTTTTAGCAACGGAAATGGATTTTATAAGAAGGGCAGCAAGAATTTCAAGAAGAGAAAATTAGAAACTCAGTTATAAGAGATTAAATGAAGATTGAAGACACCATGTTAGATTATATTAAAACTCAGTAATTAAGATGGTACGGACATGTCCAGCGAATGGAAGATATAGGCTACCAAATTGGTTTTGGAATGGAAACCTGAGGCAAGACGAGGAAGACTAAAACCTCCTGGAGTCAGGGAATATATTTATACATGAAGGAGAGATATCTACAACCAGGAGATGTATGGTATGGACCGACAAAATTGGCTATTAGGAATCGGACGATGTCAAAGACATTAATCAACTCTATCCATCTATCTTGAACATATAAAATTCTCTTAATTTACTTAACGATGGTGAGTATAATGTATACACAAATGTGAAAGTTATTGTAAAACTTGATAATATAGGCTAATAGCAATAATGATACACACACTATATATATATATATATATATATATATATATATATGTGTGTGTGTGTGTGTGTGTGTGTGTGTGTGTAAGCATTATATGCATTGTATATGCTGATTGATTGATAACTGATCTCCGTTCATCCATTTCGGGACAGCGGTGATTCTGCAATGAGAAATTTCTTAACCAGACTAATTCAGTTACGATTATTTCCCTACAGATGTCAGTACGAGACATGTTTGTATATCGCCTCAAGGAAACATCTAGTAGGAAACTAAGGTGTTACTCAGATTACGAAACGACGTCTGGCGCTAAATCATAACAAGAAGACTATAGCAATCTTACCCGAGTTATCAAAAGCAGAAATTTCGAAAAGTGAAGAGGGACTGAAAACCCTATACATCAAAGTAAAACTCACAGGCTCTGGTGGAGATGGATATTACACCCTCTACACTGATGGGTCAAAAACAGGGGGAGATGTCGGAGCAGACCTAGTATTCTGCACAGGAAGGAAAGAAGTTTTCTGAAAATCAGCAAAACCTCGCTCCGGATACACAGTATTTCAAGCCGAGCTGCTCGGAATGCAGATGACACTAAAATGGATAAAAGTATTCAAAAACCCGAAACTAAATACGCCATAAACTTTGACTCACAAACAACACTAAAAGCAATCAATAAAAGCAAATCAGTCAATCCCATTGTAAGTCAGATCAGAGCAGACCTTCAACACATACAGAGTAACAATCAAGAAAATTCTATTGGACCCGAGGCCACAGTGGACACTACGGAAACGAAAGGGCAGATTTCCTCGCAAAAATAGACTCAAAGTTTCAAAAAACTTTATTATATGACATACTACCTCTTTATTTTTGTAAACAAAAGCTCCTTCAATACTACAAAAACATGTGGAACGCGCTATACATATCATTGCACAAAGGCCACCAAACAAAACTCTTTTTCCCGAACATCCAAACTAGGCAAGAAACCGACCTAAATCCAACTTTCATACTTACAGAATTCCACACAAACCATGCAAAACTCCAGCAGTATCTACATAGAATTGGAAAAGCAGCCACACCAAAGTTCCCATGCTCAGAAGACCATCAAGCAGCTATGCATCTATTACTTAACTGCAAAAATTTATAATGTTATTGTATTATTATGTAATTGTAATATAATTGTGTTTTCTTTATGTAATTGTAATATTATTGTTTTATATTTGTTTTCTTTATATTATTACCAATTATTACTTTATTGTAACGGACTGTCAACAGCACGTACGGCTTACTGCCCGTGCGACTCATATATGTACATATCTTACTTTTAGTCTAATCAAGTCCTACTACTACTACTACTACTACTACTACTACTACTACTACTACTACTACTACTATTTAATTGCAAGCTACAAGAAAATAACAGACCAGCGCACATCAAGAACCCAAACATGGTGCTACGAAAAGCTTTCAAAATGCCATGAACAACCAAGTACATAAACGAAATATTCCACACACTGAAATAAACCATATTAATTGTTAACCAAACATCCTGCGATATACCCACAGGGTAAAACGTAGGTTGCAAAACTCGATCAAATAAAAATAAAAAAGGTATTACTTGAATGGATGAAGATTGGTTAACTCTTTTCAGAGGCCTTTAAATTCAGGTTTCTGGTTCTTTTACGAGTACCAATATCTTCAGACACGGAACCCATTGCTCTGACCCTCCGGGAGGATTTCTCCCCTAAAATTTCCCCCTTACCAATCCATCGATCCCGGCCGGGTTTGAACCTGCGATCCTCGGGACCAGAGGCACGAAACGACCATCGGGGCCGACATGATATCGAATACATATGTTTAAAAAAGATATTAGCTCAATTTTTAAATTTTTAATGCAATTAATTTTAATGGTATCTATTCTTCTGGTCTGTTTTATATTATTACTGATATATCGATATGTACCGTGGTATTATATGCTGATAAATAAAACGCTGTAGGGGTAAATGTTGAAGTGAAGCAAGGATTCGGGGAGCGTGTTTAGACAGAAGAACTGCACAGTCTCAAAACATACCAATTAGGTTACTGAAAACAGTAATACTGGATGTGGCTTCTTGAAGGTCAACGTTTTTGTATTACACTCTAATTCAACCCAGGAAGTTACAACAGACCTTATGGGCTACGCCAGTGTCCCACTACGTACAGAGGGTAGATGTTGCCAAACTCATAATAATGGTATTTGTTTGTTTAGGGAGGAGAGGAGGGGCAAGGTTTGCAGTACTTTTCCAAATCTGTGTACTATACATTTAAAATATATAGTTTTTCTTTACGGCGTGCAAACTAGTTTTACAGTAAATATGAGAGTCGACACTTTCACACAGGATAGTACAGATCCGCACGAGCTCAGTGACAAGTGGTAACTATTTTTTTTCTTTAAGAGGGGGTGGCTTGGACGGCTACAACTTACAACTATGTACCTGCTGTGTTGCAATCTTCAGTTTAATATAAGGATTTTTCTCAAGAAATTACTGTTAAAATGGCAACCAAGTTCTTTATTCCAAACACACGTAACTTCCTAGGTTGAAACTGACGATAATGTTTATAATTTCTTCCCTGCAGTTTATTAGCTACCCCCACCTCGTTTTTTTATTCGTTCTCTCCCCTACAGTGGGTTATTCACCTCTGCATATAGGCCTAACAGTACGACTTACTGCCCGTGTGGTCTAATTGTAAATATTTCTGCTTAGTTTTATATTCTATGACTTAATAAAATCCCATTACCAATCCTGAGACAGGAATAAAAATTTAATTTTTTACCCGTTATTTTGGCGAAAAATTAATTTCTTGTGCCAGTTACTTAAATGTATCGGAATGCGGTGAAAACAAAGCTCATGTAACCGAGTTTTGATTGCATACCGCGTAATTGAAAACAAATTTAATTAATTTATGATCATTCGTTTTTTATTTTATTATAATTATTAAATAAATTAAACCAATGTACTTTGTAGTATACATTCCCTATTTAAGGGTTCAATTCCAATCAATTTAACCGCCAGCACCACCAGCAATATACATAAACTATCCCCATGTAATATTTTAATTTAAGAGATTGGATAGTTACAGACTGTACAGAATTGACTAACAAATGTCCTATTTTGAACAGTCACAAAGAGGAATATGGTACATGACAGGCATATCTCCTTAGGTATTTGTTGTTTATTATTAGCAGATACGCTGTTCTTAAAATGTAGGTTTTTATTTTTAGTAAACAGTTTCTCATTTATACACCACTACACTGGCGTAAGAGCTTAATGTTGGCTTTAGTCTCTCCTATTTTAGGAATTACTAGACCAAGTTAATTTTAGTTACGCTTATTTACCTCAAGATGTCATGAATGGTATGCGGTCAACATATCCACACAACGAGACATCTAGTTGGCAAATAAGGTTTTACTATGATTAACGAGGTCAGTAAAGGTTTGCTTAGAGGCCTCTTTATACAGGATTAAGGATCTTTTACAAGCCTGAAAATCATAAGAATCGGGGACCCACGGCTTAGAGGCTCTCCCGGTGGACTTGCTCCTTGGATTTTTCATCCTAAAAAAAATCAATTGATTCCGGCCGGGTTTGAAACCGCGACCCTCGGAACCAGAGACAAGGAAAATAACCACTTGTCCACCGCGGCCGACTGTTGCTCGTTTATACTTAGATTTTTTGCTAGCCTAAGTACAAAACTCTTATTTAAGCATTATACGTTTTTTACATCTTCTAGTCTTACATATAAGTTATGCACTGAATGCATAGAAATCATATATATATATATATATATATATATCCATCCATAGTAATTCTGCCTGAAGGCAGGTCCTTCACCGCAATCATAGCATTTTCATGTTATGCTTGCAGCTTTACTAGGGAATTGTAGATGTGGTAGCTTCCCGTTGCTTTCCACACTAGTAAAGGATGATGATTATGATGATGATGACAATGATAATGAGAAGGATGATGATGATGGCCATATAATTTCGGGGACCGTTTGGGGCTTAAAGTTTTCCTGATATTTGTCTTACAGGTAAGGAAAAGCCCCGATGAAAACCTCACCCAGAAAAATTGCCCCGACCGGGGATCGAACTCGGGGCCGCTGTGTGACAAGGCAGCACGCTACCTCGAGACCACAGCGGTGGACATATATATATATCATGGTTGTTAATATAATAGGATTACTCACACAGATTACGTACATTTTATGTATTCACTGAATTGCAAAATGTTTCCAGTGCAAATAAAGACAAGAGAGAGAGAAAAGAAATTTCCCATGATTCCGCTTCTGATGACCGGATGTAGATTGTTGACCGAACGGGAGCCTACGCCCCATCGGAAACTGGGAGGACGGGAGCTCTCTATACTTTAGGCCATGTGTGTGTGTTTAGACAGCGGTGTGAGAGGGGAATGCATTTGTAAAATTTACAACATGGCATTTGCATTAAGGCAACCAAATCAAGTGTCAATAGAATAATCCTTTAATTGGATTCTCTGCCTCGGGGCTGTTAAAGTGGTGGGTCGAGGATACTGCCTCGTTCAAATTACAGAATTTTACTTTTGAATGCGATAAAGTTTTCATTGTATAAAAAACTCAATGGCTCAATAGACGTAGACCTAAAATTCTCTTAAGCTACCAAGTCCTACATTTTCAAAGGCTTCCTGTTTACCACTTTCATGACAGACGAGACGAGAAATTATTCCAAATCCAGGTAGAATTAAAATGTATACTTCTGGATGTCCAAAAAATCGAATTTTGTGCCGACATGAAATGGGGTTTCCTCCCCTGACAATATCAAAATTATGTACTTAAGCTTAGGTCTGCTATCTCCTCTACTATTTAATTTTGTACTAGAGCATGCCATCAGTTCTTTAGATGGTGAAGAAGGTCTTCAACTCAATGGTTATTAATAAGCTGATAGTTTAAGCAGATGATAGATAGTTCTACTCTTCTTCTTCCTTCCAAGTATTAGGCCAAGGCCTGTTACGACCCTATAGAAAAGTTTCCCTCCAGCGTTTCATACGACGGCCCAGTGATCTTCGTCCTCTTGGTATATAATTATAAACAGCTTTGGGGATCCGATTTGAACTCATTCTTTCAAGATGGTGTTCCCAATTTAGTTGTTACTGTTTAATATATTCCAAAATTGGCATAGACTTCAATAATGGAATTTAATGCTTTTTTTTTCAGAAGAACGAAAATGCATATGCATTTACATTTCACACGGGCCTGCTTGGCAGTACGTGCGTTATTTTTCCATGAATAAAAACAAATAAAACTAGTCACAATATAAACAAATACCTACAAATACACCTGTATCAAAAACAATAATAGGCTACATATAAGTAAAGGAGAACGTAAAGACTGCAACAACTACAGAGGAATAAGCATTTTAACTGCAGGCTATAAAATATACTCAAGAATCTTAACATTTAGGTTAAAACAAATAACAGAGGTAATGTTAACAGAAGAACAAAGTGGATTCAGACCAGGGCGTTCATGTATGGATAATATATTTACGATAAAAGAATTTATAAACAAAAGAAGAGAATATAACATGGAAACACACATAGCTTTTATTGATTTTGTCAAGGCATTTGATAATGTAGACAGAGGAAAACTCTGGACAATTTTAAAAGAAAAAGGAATTCCGATACACTTAATAGCAGCTATAAAGAGTTTGTACTGGAACACAAATTTTGTTATAAAAACTAGAAATGAAGTAAGTAAAAATAAAATTCATACTAATCAAGGAGTTAAACAAGGATGCAGTATCTCTCCAGTTTTATTTAACCTATACATCAATGACATAATAAAAAAATGGAACGAAGAAACAAATAAAGGAATAAAATTAGATAAAACACACTACTTGAAAACATTATTATACGCTGATGACCAGGTAATAATAGCAAATACAGAAGACGAACTTCAGAGGAATATTTTTAAACTACATGATATATGTGAACAATATAATCTCAAAATATCCATAGAAAAAACTAAGGTAATGGCATTCCAAGGGAAAAATCAAATCAGATCGAAAATAGTAATAGGAAACAAAATCATAGAACAGGTGAACCATCTCAATTATCTAGGATGTGACATTTCATTTAATTATGATAATGATATAAATAATAAAATAGCAAAATTCCAGGGAATATGTGGTACGATAAAACGAACACTAAATAACAAAACAACAAGAGAGACCCAACTGAAATTTTATAAAATGTTGGCAGTACCGGTACTGATCTATGGTTCAGAAGCCTGGATACATAAAAAACAAGACCTAAGTAGGATAACGGCGGCAGAAATGAAATTTTTGAGATCTGTTAAAGGGTGCACTAAGGAAGACAGAATCAAGAACACAGAAATAAGACAGGAACTTGAAATATTTGCAATAACTGATAAAATGGATACATATAGACAAAAATGGAAGCAACACATAGACAGATTGAATGAAGATAGATATCCAAAACAAATAACAAAATACAAACCTAAAGGCACCCGAGATGTGGGCAGACCTAGAAAGAGATGGGCTGAAGTCGGAACGGGTCAACAGACCTAATCCATGAATGAAGATGATGATGATGATAAGTAAAATCTATGTCTACACTATATCACAATAATACATATCTACACTCATCCATGAAAAGACAATCATCATCATCACTCCAGGGATTAGGCAATTGCCCGTTCCGACTTCATAATGCATCAGCCCAACGTCTTCTAGGTCTTCCAACATCACGTCTTCCTCTTGCTTGATAATTTCTTGCTAACAATGGATATCTCTCCTTACCCATTCCATCCATACGATCAATCTATTTCTGTCTGTAATTCGTGACCTTATCCAATAAAGGCTGTACTTTCAGTTCTTCTCTTATAGCCTCATTTCTTATTCAATCCTTGTACATTCTTTAACTTGTCTTAGGAACCTCATCTCCGCCGTCTGTATTCTATCCTTCTGTTTTTTCATTGGAGCCCAAGTTTCACATCCATACAATATTGTGGGAACCGCCATAACATTATACATTTTATCTTGGTTTCTTTTCTAATTTTATTCTTGAGTGTTCTCTGTATTGTTCCACACACCGTCTGAAATTTATTTATTTTGGAGTCAATATCTCTTTCCACATTGTAGCCAATATCACAGCCCAAATATTTGAAACTAGACACCTGTTCTATACTTTGATTTTCTAAAATAATTCATGAAAAGACAATAAATATATAAATAAAAAGTCTCATTCTGTACATTAATATTAAAAAAATTGCAAGAAAACAAATTAGAAAAAAACACACACATATATATATACCCACTGTTGTACTACTGGACGATAGCGAGGAGACACTAAGGGACAACACACACACACTATTGAGTAACACTAAGAAACTGGGACTGGAAGTAAATATCAATGAAACTAAATATATGGTCACACATAGAAATGCATTATGTAATGGAAACGGACAGCTAATGACAAATTACGGAAATTTTGAAGAAGGGCTGAATTCAAATAGCTAGGAACAATAATCACAAATAGGAACGAGATGCACAGAGAAATTAAACATAGCCTACCATTTACTTTCTATAATATGGTCCATCGCTGTGGTCTCGAGGTAGCGTGCTGCCTTGTCACGCAACGGGCCCGGGTTCGATCTCCGGTCGGGACAAGTTTCCTGGGTGAGGATTTTTTCGGGGTTTTTCCTCATCTGTAAGATAAATTTCAGGAAACTGTAAAGTCCAAACTGTCCCCGAACACCATCTGGCCATCATTATCATCAATATTATGTTCTCCTAATTAGCTTTAGTTTAGGTTAAGGCCTCTCCTGGCCTATCATTACAACCACCATCAACTCATATATCATCGGGGCAGCGTAACCCCGCCTTCCAGGCGCCCCAATCTCAGAAGTGGGTTACAAATATGCCATACAAGGAGAGAACATCAGAAATGTCGAAATGACAAACTAGGGCATTTGAAAAAAAAAACTTTCTATATTATACTAAAATTCCGATCTCTTTTAGACCATTTATTTTGAATATAATATAATAATAATGAGAATAATGTCTTGTTTATTCTGGCAGAGTTAAAGCCATAAAGCCTTCTTTCCACCCAACCAGCACAAATACAAATACATATTTGACAAATATAGATATAACTCCTGGCGCGACAGGCCTAGAAGGCCTTTAACCTACCAGCCGGCTGCTGGTATGTCATCCACAGAGGTAGATGATCAACCAGTGCAGGGGTGACATGTGGTCAACATGTCGAGTCCCTCAGCCGTTATAGCTGGTTTTCTCAACCTGGAGCCGCTACTTATTGTAGCTACCCAAATTCCTCACGATGCTGGGTGGTCACCGGTCCCATACTGGCCGAACATGGTCTTTATAGGAAGCCAGACGTAATATGAACAGTTAAATCACGTAGACTGCGATGGGCAGGACATGTAGCACGAATGGGGAATGAAAGACGTGCATGGAAGCTTCTTGTAAGAGAACCAGAGGGAAAACGCCCAGTTGGAAGAACAAGAATGAGGTGGGAGAATAACATTTACTTTGAATTGAGGGAAGTAGATTATACAGGGGATGATTGAAAAGCATTAGCTCAGGATAGGAATGTACGGAGAGCTTATGTCCGCGCGAGCATGAACATACGGGTTCGATAGTGCCAGTGAGTAAGTAAGTAAGTAAGTAAGTAAGTAAGTAAGTAAGTCCATTTTATGTAACAGTTGAAACACCCCGAGTGTAATGTGAAAATCGCGAGTTAAATTTCGTTTTCCCTAGTTGAGAAGTTGTGATTGTATCTATAACGCAATTGTAGGATCCCATGCATATATATACTTGTCGTTTTGGGCAATCCGGAATCCAGGCAGCGGTCGTTGAATGTGGTAACTAATGATGAAAATACACTTCACAAGCGGTAAGTTAGTTAACACGACGGCAGGATTCCAAATATTTTGAAACACATCTCTAACTAACCACAATACAACTCGCAAGTTACAAGTCCTATTTCCCAGGATTCCTGGCCAGAACCTCCTTCACCTCCAAATCACGCAGCAGTGAATAATGCATACCTTCTGACTCCCCAGAGCTCCATTTATGAATATGGTGGCAACTCGCATACCTACTGCAATCTTAAGGTAGAACTGCTTCTCACGTGCAGTGATATTCTCTTTAAAGTAGATTTATATAAAAAGCAATAAGAGATTCCCAAGATTTATACTTACTATTAATATTTTTTTTTCTTACATTTGTAATAATATTAATGATGATAATAATAAATCTATAATTAGTAGGCCTATATGTGTACAAGTTTAACGCAGAAAAGGTATTAAGGCCTTAACTCTGCCAGAATAAATCAACAACAGCAATACTACTACTACTACTACTACTACTACTACTACTACTACTACTACTACTACTACTAATAATAATAATAATAATAATAATAATAATAATTATTATTATTATTATAAAATACTAATTGCGGCAGAAATGAAATTTATGAGATGTACTGCAGGTTGCTCATGAACAGACCATAAAAGAAATCCTGAGATTCTCAAAGAATCAGTCATGGAATATGTACAAAAATACAGAAACAACTGGAAATCTCACGTAAGAAGAATGAGCAGAACAAGAATACTACATCAAATTTTAAATTACCAGCCACCAGACAAGAGATCTTTGGGCAGTCCCTTCAAACGTTGGATTGAGACCGTAACAGACCACTAGGTCTATCACATTAAAGGAAGAAGAAGATAATAATAATAATCATTATCATCAACATCAAGGCTTAGACCCTCTGGCCCGTTCCGACTGCCTCTATTTCTTTCCTATCTGAATGAGTCAAAGTCTAATTTTCACTGTCATAGATAATAGTAGGAACGGCCATGACTTTATAAAATTTCAGTTGAGTATCCTGAGTTGTTTTATTCTGTAGAGTTCTTCTTATTGTTCCACACATTCTTAGAAATTTCTGTACTTTTATATTTATATTTTCTTTTTGGCAGTATGATACATTTAAACCCAAATAATTGTAAGATTTCATTTGTTCAATGATAATTAGCTAACTCAATGGCACTATCGAACCCGTAGGTTCATGGCCGCGCGAATATAAGCTCTCCATACATCCCTATTCTGAGCTAATGTTTCCCAAACATTTGTTGTATAATCTACTTCCCTGAAATCATAGTTAATGTTATTCTCCCACCTCATTTTTGGTCTACCAACTGGGTGTTTTCCCTCTGGTTTTCCTACAAGAAGCTTCCATGCACGTCTTTCATTCCCATTCGTGCCACATGTCCTGCCCATGGCAGTTTACGAGACTTAACTGTTTTAATTATTTCTGGCTTCCTATAAAGACCATGCAGTTCACTGTTATGCAGTCTTCTCCATTCACCTGTCTGTTCATCTCTCTTTGGTCTAAACATTTTCCTAAGAACTTTATTATCAAATACTCGTAATCTTCTTTCCCCCCTTAAAGTAAGAGTCCATGTTTCACATCCATATAATATAACTGGTAGAATAATAGTTTTATATATTTTTTTTTTTATTTTTACGTTTTTTTAAAGGAGTTGGCAAGTCTATGATATTATTATTTATCACAATTTTGCATCTGAGATGATTGTTTTCTCGAATAATTAATAATAATAATAATAATAACAACAAAATATTATGAGAATTTTTCTCATAATTGAGGTTTTTCTCCAAGCAATCTTAATATTCCCATGTTTCTGCACCATTAACAGTATTTAGTATAAAGTCAAATGATCTCACTGGACGCCATAGGAGACCCTTGTAGTAGTAGGAGTTTAATGCTCCCACTTTTTCTAGACAATCGGCACTCGATATCACCCGGGTTGTCAGCCATGCATGACGGCCGCATTTACCCCTAGAACAAGCGTCTGGTACTCATTTCCGTTAGAGGCTGAGTCGACTCCAGGGCCCTGATGACACCAGAAGGTTTGGGTCAGTTTAAATATATTGACCCCACCGAGATTCGAACCCTCGACCTTCCGGTTTTTAGCATATTGCTTTAACCACTAAGCTCCGGTGTGCCCCATTGACATTATATATTCAACAATAAATATTATCCAATTGAATAAAGTCAGAATTTGATGCTGGTAAGTTCAATTGAACGTTCTTTCTTATTCTAGTTTTCGTCACCACAGAACTGTTGTGGAATGATATTTTCTCTTTAAACAATGTGGTAATGCATGCATATCGAAAACGCTGCACCAACGGGTCTCTGTTATTTATTTTAAAATTATACCAAATGGTTTTCATGTCATAAAATACGATACAGTTTCCTCATACGCAGAACAAGGGATGTCAGAGCTCGTGCGAGTAAATATTATGCAATAAAGGGCTGCACAATATTCAGTTTACTCATTAGAAAGACTTAATCGTATAATGTTAATTCTAATTTGAATCATTATCACTTTTTATATCCTGCACACACGTTAAGCTTTCTTAAGTGTCATCATAAATTCTTACTTAAGTTAGGCCTATAGTTTATTTCTATAAAACATTAAGAAAACTATAATCCTTGAATTATAAATAGAAACAAGAGTAGCAAATTGACGGAGAGTAATTGGTATGCTCAATATATTACTATGGAGTAATATAGTAAATTACGATGCGAGGTTGGGAAGTGGTTTTTACAGAATGGAGGAAAAATGTTTAAAAACCTCGCTATCGCTCGGGTTTTAATTTCCGAGATTCTGTAAAACACTTCACAAACGTGCGTAGTACACTATTTTTTGCATGATGATGTTTTAAAAATAATAGATAATAGTAAAATAATAACATCTTTGTTGGAAATATTTGCATTCATTATAAGCAGTTTATTAACGTCAACAGTGTGGTCAATGTTTATTGTTTGAAACAACAGGAGGCCTGGAGAACAATTATTGATAACATGGCTGCAAGTACGTATTTATTGTTTTATATTGTTTCAAATAAAGTTCAGTTCATTTAAATTTCAGTGATTTGTTTTGTATAATGTATATTAACACTACCTTTAGAATATTTTCTGTGTATACATTGTATGTAGTATACATAGGTTTTACTTCCCGCACGTGGGTGCAAATGTAATATTACAGTATAGTTATTTAGGTTAGCAACCCCGAAATGTAGAAAGTTCAACTTTCCTAATGGATGCCATTGCTGGTAAGTACGACAAAAACGCACCATCGCGCAAAAACACATTTTACAGAACAAAGTACTAATATATTTATAAATCCACTTTAGAAAATATGTTATATGGATCAGATACATGGGCAATTAAAAGGTACTAAGCTAACAGTTTAATAGCAACCGAGATGTACTGGAGAACATAATCGTGGAAGTCCAGATTAGAAAAAAACGAGAAACGTTGAGATTAGTAAAATTTATAAAAGTTGAAAGAAATATATTATAGACAAATTGAAGAAAGAATATTAATGGTATGACATCTCAAGAATATGACATCTGATAAAATCCCAATGAAGACCTTGGAGACGAAAATAGATAGGAAAAGAAAAAGGTTGGATGGATATATTCAGAAATTTAAAAAAATAATAATCCTTGAAGTGTAGTAATTTACATAAAAAAGTGTTTTGTCCCTTTCAACAGAAATATACACTTTCAAGATTTATTTCTATGAGAAACTTTAAAAAAATTACGTAAAACAGCCACTAAAAAGAAATTCACAATTTTTACCCATAAATATTGGCTTAATTTATTGAATGTTTTGTTAATACGCTAGTGACAAATGTAATTTAATGTCCGTTTTAGTTTGAACCAATTATGGTCGATTATTACGATACAAATTAAATTGTTAGACCTGATGCGCAATTGTTCGGAAATGTTCAAACCTCACTAGCAAATGTTTTCTATTTCAAAGCTACAGAAGACAGAGGCCACTGTAACATTGTTACGCTACATTTCGATTAAATAATATATAAAATACACAATTTATTTCCATTTTACTAATAGTTCCCATTATCGGTCGCGATCTAGTAGTTATGATTCTTGCCTCTAGTTCCGAGTGTCGCGGGTTTCAAACCCGGTCGGTATCGATGGATTTTTAGGAGGTAATCTAAGCCTGAATATTTTCGGGCTCGTTAAAGGACCGCAATCCTAAATTAGTGCCTCTGAGCAAAATGTAATAGACCTTCCCTACTCAAGTAATACCTTAGCTGACGAGTAGATGTCTCATCGAAGGATGTGCTGACCGCATGTAACTCACTGATATATTTGAGGAAATAAGCTAAATTTTTAAACTAGCTAGGTGGAGAAACTCCCGCTAGGGAATCACCGATGTCTCCGTGAAGGACGTATGGGAACATGCACAAAACAATATTCTCTAATAAAAATTTAATTCACTAAAAAGTCTAACTTAATTACAGTGCTTGAAGTAGAATGAAGACAGAACAAGCGTGGTTTTCTCCATTTATTTTTTTAGATGTAGAACGAATTAGGAAAATTGTAGCGTGACATGTACCGGTATAGTCTTTGTTTCGTCGACTACGAACATATTACAATAGCTTAAAAATAGCATGCGTTACAATAAAGTCACATTTTGCAATTCTCCCTTTCCCTGGTAAATCAAAACATCTCTAGACTAATTTAACAGTTCATTCATTATGTCCTTGAAGCAGAGATCAATCTAAGTCAGCTCCGCTAAAATATCTGGCTAAAGTTCCAGCGGTTGAATTAGAACAAAACGGCTCGGATGTGTCATAAACAATAGCAACTTTTGTGACTACTTAGTGTAAACATCTAACTTGTAGCTTAAATGGAGTGCATTATTTTACTAGTATTTCCGGGGTGAGAATTCATCTACATACTCGACATAAACCGTATTTACAGTTTACCTACTATGACATTTCAACACCAATTCATTTTCAATAAATAACTCAGATGTCACATGGACAGTAGAAATAAACAACTCGTCTATTGGAGACATGCTACCGTTGTCACCGCATTAGAATATGGTTAGAGGACTGGATATTGGCTATATACTCTTGAAAAGGACACAGGCATATGTAAAATACATTGTAAAATTTGACAATAAATAAAGTTTATTACAGGCCTTAGGGAAAGGACACAGGCATATGTAAAATACATTGTAAAATTTAACAATAAATAAAGTTTATTACAGGCCTTAGGGAAAGGACACAGGCATATGTAAAATACATTGTAAAATTTGACAATAAATAAAGTTTATTACAGGCCTTAGGGAAAGGACACAGGCATATGTAAAATACATTGTAAAATTTGACAATAAATAAAGTTTATTACAGGCCTTAGGGAAAGGACACAGGCATATGTAAAATACATTGTAAAATTTGACAATAAATAAAGTTTATTATAGGCCTTAGGGATACGAAAATGAAGCTTCTGACATTCCGACAAAAGAGCGAAAGTTCGGCTGTACATTTAAGATAATAGCCTCCCCCAATACATTTCATTCATGCGGTAAGAAATAAAGAAAACGCTTTTTATATCAACACTTCTATAAACTATAAGTTAATAGCGTAAAGAAAACATTTCGGTGTGGTTGTAATGATGCTGAGCAGTAATGGGATGCTTTGGTACCATTAAAAAAACGCTCCTACTGTAGGTATGATAAAATGGACAAGCAAAGAAACACAGATATATTATACGATAAATTAAAAGTTCAAAATATAGTTGAAGAAATTCAGGATAAACAAAGCAATTGGTTACAACTTTTCCAAAGAATGGTGTCATCTCGTTTTCCTAAATTAGCATTGCGGTATCAACCTAAAAGACGTCGAGAAAAAGGAAGACCAAAATTAAGATGGACTGACCAACAACATTGAGATCTCATAGGAACAGACTCAAACGACCTAAATGTAAATAAATGCATGATGATAAAAAAAACGAACCAGCCCGCATCCTACCTTACCTGAAGAACTGCTTAATTCATCATCATCATCATCATCATCATCATCATCATCACTCCAGGGATTAGGCAATTGCCCGTTCCGACTTCATAATGCATCAGCCCTACGTCTTCTAGGTCTTCCAACATCACGTCTTCCTCGTGCCTGATAATTTATTGCTAACAATGGACATCTCTCCTTACTCATTCCATGCTTAATTCACTACAAAATAATATTTTAAAATACCATGAAAGATTTCATCTCTTTGGACAATTCATTACAGTGGGTACACTTCGCTTGTGAATTATCGACAAAATTATTTCTTTAGTGATACTGCAGTTGGTAAAAGTTCGAATCAAATGGTTTTTTATAGGCCTATCTTAAAAAAATGTTTATTTACGAAAATTTAAAAAAATCAGACTTATTAGCCTTATAGATGCGTTTCTCTTGATGATTTAAGAGTTTTTAAATGTTTTCGTTTTTTCTAATCACTTAACATTTATTTTACGACACTCGTATATTTCGATGGCCAGGACATGTGGCACGTATGGGGAATGAAAGATGGGCATGGATACACCTTATAGGAAAACCAGAAGAAAAGTGCCCTGTATGTAGGCCAAGAATGAGATAGGAAAATAAAATTAACCATGATTTTGATGAAGATAATTTATACAGAGAATGAGTAGAAAAACATTAGTTCAGAATATGGATGTATGAAGAGCATATATCCACGGAGCCATAAATCTTCGGGTTCCATAGTGTCAGTTAAGTAGTAGCTTGAAAAATAAATAATTGTATGACATAGTCTAAAGAAAGTGACCAAAATTTACATTACTAATATATTACCAGCCAATACCCGGTGTGCGCTGTTACACTTAAATTAATTAAATGTGTTTTATGTTTAATTAAATAAGGCTAGGTTCAGGCTAGGTACAGGTTAGGTTCACAACTAGGTTCAGGTTAAGTTCATGCTAGGTTCAGGCTAGGTTAGGTTAAGGTTAGATTCAGGGTAGGTTCAGGCTAGATTCATGTTAGGTTCAGGATATATTTAGGTTAGGATAATGTTATGTACAGACTAAGTTCATTTTAGGTTCAGGCTAAGTTTAGGTTAGTTTCAGGCTAGTTTCAGGTTAGGTTATGTTCTGTTACATTAGGTTATGTTAGTTTACGTTAGGTCCGGTCAGTATAGGTCATGTTCGGTCAGATTAGGTCAGTACAGATTAGATCAGGTCATTTAAAAGTCCAAAAATCTACTTTTTCACGTCTTTCACTACAAAGGGTGAGTTTTAAAGTTGTAGGAGTTCAGTACTACAAGTCTCTTATAGTCTATGGTCATCCCGGGAATCTCCTCAAAATTTTGCAAAAAGCCCCATCAGAATCGGATGAACAGCAGCGCATAAAATACGAACAAACAAACAAACATTCATTTTTTATATATTATATGTCTTCTTCTTCTTCCTTCCAAGTATTAGGCAAAGGCCTGTTATGGTCCTATAGAAAATTTTCCCTCCAGCGTTTCATAGGACGGCCCAGTGATCTTCGTCCTCTTGGTATATAATTATAAACAGCTTTGAGGATCCCATTAGAACTCATTCTTTCTAGATGGTGTATCCAATTTAGTTGGTACTGTTTAATATATTCCAAAATTGGCGTAGTTTTCAATTCTTTTAAGATATCAGTGTTCCTTTTCCGATCCCATCTGGTGTAACCCGCTGTTCTGCGCATGAATCTAATTTCACAAGCTGTTATTCTGCTTTCATGTTGTCCTCATCTAGGGGATATGTGGACGGCGACCACAAGGTGCCCAAGCTGTGAAAAGTATTTCTTCCACTTACTTGTGTTTTGCACTCTTTTAACTTTGCTTATCTAACCTCTCTTGGTTAACTCTTGTTTTTTCGACCCCGACGCTATTAGGGCATCCGAGGGCTAGGGAGTCTTTCCTTTCTTCCATTTCTACTTTCCTTTATTTCTTTTCTTTTCTCCTCCAGAAAAGCTTGACCAGAGGCTATAAGATGGCAGCCCCATCACTGGTCTTGCCTTCCTTTGGCCAGCAATCAATCGAAGGGACTATTATTATGTTTTCAAGTCTTATACGAGAATTTCCCGGAAGGATCAAACTATATTAGATGTATACACAATAAAGATAAAATTGACAAATGTTTAAAAGAACAAAATGTTCATAATGTATTTTTTCCCGACAAAGTTTAGTTCCTTATACTGCAACTACTTCAATGTGGTACATTTTTTATTGCACTAGTGCATCTAATGAAAAAAATCGTTGAATATGTAGATTTAATTTTTAGGTAATAATAGTCCCAATATTATTACTTAACAGTTTTAAATGTCTACAACATCTTCATGTGCCCAATATTAAGTTTTTATTCTCTTCCTCCATTAATTTCAATCCTTCCAGTCACCATCCTGAAGTCCCCTGGCCTTCGTCAAATTCATAATTCCCTCTATCATGTCTTCTTAGGTATCCCTCTTCTTTTTCTCCGATTTGGAATCTACTCCAAACTCCTAACTGTTAAGCTATCTTCATTCATTATCTTCATATGTCCAAACCATTGTAAGTGTTTATTTCCAACGTTAGAGTTCATTTCTTCTCCGGATAATACTCTTACTGATCGTGTTTCATTTAGAGCATCGTACAGATCTCCATGGTGCCTTCAAAGGATTTAGATCAGTTTAAGATCGAACTCGTCGGCCGCGGTGGACTAGTGGTTATATTCCTTGCCTCTGATACCGAAAGTCGCGGGTTCGAACCCGGACGGGGTCGATGGATTTTTATAGGATGGTTAAAATCTAAGGAGCAAATCCTCTGGGAGGGACTTTAACACGTGGGTCCCAGTCTTTAAGATTCTTCAGGCTCGTAGAATATCCTTAAGCCTGAATAAAAATGCCTCTAAGCCAAATTTACCGACCTCACATCCTAGTTATACTTTAGTTACCTTCTAGATGTCTCATTGAGTCTGTACGTTGACCGTATGCCATTCATGACATCTATGGGCAAATAAGGTAACTAACAATTAATTTGGTCCAGCAACTCCTAACGAAGGAGAGACTATGGCTCAACATTGGGCTACGTCGTTTTAGATTAATTAGATTAACTCCCGACCTTGTTCCTTGTTACGTGTCGTAAACCTTACTATATGGGACCCATGGCTTTAGTTCTCTTCCGAAGTAATCCTTGCTTTGGAAAATCCACCTCAGCCGATTAAAAATTAAAATAATGAACCTTTTTGGTGATAAACATTATTAAGTTAAAAACACTCAATTCATCAATCAGTTAAAAACAAGAAGTCAACGTGTTTCGGCTACTACGTAGCCATTATCAAGACTGAGCCCAGTGTAAAACTGAATATTAAATGTCCGTACAAAAGTATATATACCTTATGAATTATGTCACATAACGTAATAACATAGATAAAACGTCAGTCAATACAATTTCTTATTCCATTCATCGATCCAATGGCTGATTGGCTCAAATTCGAGCTTTGGCCTCCCTTAACTTTTGCCTCCAATCATATCTATTTTGCGCAGGAAGCATCCAGTTGCGACACGTAAGTAGTTTGCAGCATGTTCCTTAATACCATCCTCCCATTGTTATTTCGGTCTTCCAACCCGTCTATTCCTCATAAAACTTGCTCTAAGCACATTTTTGCTGCTCGGTCTATTGAGAGCATTTTTACATGGCCAACCCATTCTAATTTCTTTGACTTCATAAAATTGACAAGGTCAGGTTCATTGTATTTGTCATTAATTTCCTTGTTGTATTCATTGTTGTAGACCATCATTTCCAGGCATGTTGGGTTTCTGAACGTATTCGTTTTTACGGGGTAGGGATGTCAACTCCACGCCCAACCCCAGCAATCCTTGGGGGTCGATGATTTTGTGTTGGGGTTTTCTCACTTAGCTGGTACGTCCCAATTTTTAAGCGTCGGGAACTTGCTTTTTCGCCCCCTGCACTTCTTAGTATTAACCAGGAGCTACGACGAGGACGTGGTGCACTGGGCTGGGCAGGAATAAATGGCATTTCTCGGGTTTTTTTAGTGTGCACCCACCAGCAAGGTGTACACTCCTGAGATCACATATTGCCCCTTCGGATCCCCAATTTCTTATTACTGTACTTATATTAATTGATGAAAAAGAGGGCTGATAGGAATAAACCCTTGTCGTTGTTCATAATATAGTCTTTGTTTTTATAGATTTCTATAATTTCCAGATATTTAAAATTATTAACCGATCGTACCGGTCTAAGACCTAGTCCACCAGAACCGAATGAGATTAAGGAACAACATTAAATATGATTCCCTGAAGGTGTGGGTGTATGGAGAATCTAACCACGACCTCCGAATTCCTAATGCCAGTGAGTTAATTAGTTAATGAGGTAAATATAGATAAACCTTTTGAACTTTACAAACATAAAACAAAACAAGTTAAAACATACGTTCTTAGGTAAAATCCGTCGTCCTCAACTTATAAAATATGTAATCTTTAGGCCTGTTGGCCTTTCAGAACATCCGTTCCATCTTCAGCAGGCCCTTCTTCGCCACAACATCCAGTATGATGGTTGATGCTGCTGGTCACGACAACACCACTTTAGTGAAGAGGGAACTGCTGAAGATGAAACGGATGTTCTGAAAGGCCTACAGGCATAAAGAATACATATTTTATAAGTTGAGGACGACGGATTTCACCTAAGATGGTATATTTTAACTTATTTTATTTTATGACTCTCCACCTCAACGGTTTTAACAATGAATTTTATTAGTATTTACAAACATGTAATGGGTACAGCATTTCTCGAAAACCCTGTATTTCTAATAACATTTTATAACATTAATTATACCACATTTTACATCCCTGCATAAGGAACATAAATATTTATCGTCAATGCGACCCTCTGTGTTTTATTTTCTTTTGAAAATTCTCATAACACTGTGAATTATGCTTTTACGCGGCATGAAAAAAAGAGGAAGGAGTTGGGGCAGTTCTTTAATTAAATTAACTTTAAACCAAGTTTATGAAAACCAGGATCTTGGAGGCTACAATTAAACTCTTTATTCTAAGCAATAGTTCACTTGTAATTCATGGCGCTGGTCTCGTGTACATTACGCAGTCACTGCACCGAAAATATTAATGAGAACCAACTTCGTTATAAAAGATTATACATCGCGAATACAAAGACCTAGTGCTAACAATTCTCGTTTGTGTAAAATACTTGACAACACAAACATCTCGTTCAAAATTCGAAATGAAAAAAAAATATATGGGAGGTTGAATTTTATTCCATATAGGCCTAGCTAAATTCCACAGTTACAACAAAATAAAATAACATTTTTTTTAGCCTTCAGAGAGTTGGATACTACTGTACGTTTCTCATCAAAACATTAGATGTTTAAACCCTTTAACAGAAAATATGCACTTTCTATATTTAATTATAGCCTATAATCTCGTTATAAAATATTATTTATCGCGAATATAAAGGCATAGAGCTAAAAATTATCGTTTTCGTAAAATACTTTAAAACTCAAATGATCTTGTCCAAAACGCAAAATGAAATTACAAAAAAAAAAAAAAGGAAATGTAATTCGGTATTCCATACGGGTCTACGTAAATTCCATGGTAATTGATGTAAATATTACAACAAAATAAAATAAAATTTTATTTTTTTAGCATTCAGATAGTTGGAAACTACTTTTTTCTCTTCAAAACATTAAATACCTATCTATGTTTCAATCCCTCAAACAGAGAAAATAGAGTTTATATCTTTAATAATAACCTAAAATGAATTAAGTAAGTAGCCGAGATGTTTAACACAAGACGTTTCAGTGCAGAGATACGGAACTTGCGCTCATTCAGTCTCCATGGAGGAAAACATTTTCCCATGGAATTTTGGCTACGAAACCCCACCCAACATCGTGAGCAATTTGCATAGCTAAAATAAGTAGCGCCTCAAGGTTGAGAAAAGTTATAACGACTGGGGGACCCTACATGCTGACCACATATCACCCCAATACAGGTAAAGTTATCATTCACCTCTCTGATTAACACATGTGGATGTGAGGCTTGCAGCCGGATGGTATTTGAAGGGCCTTCTAGTCCTGTCGCGCCATGGAGTTTAAATAATCGCTATTTGTTTGAACAAGAAATAAAAGAAAAAAGTAGATATATTTAAATTTAGTAAGGTATTGATATAATTTTTATACATATCCATCCATACTAATTCTGCCCGAGGGCAGGTCTTTCATTGCAATCATAGCATTTTCATGCTATGCTTTGCAGCTTTACTAGGGAATTATAGGTGTGGTAGCTTCCCGTTCCTTTCCACACCGGTGAAGGACGATGGATGATGATAATGATAAGGATGACGATGATGATGGCCGGATGATTTTCGGAGACCGTTGGGCCCTGGGCCTCCTGACAGTTGTCTTACAGGTGAGGAAAAACCCCGAAAAAACCTCACTCAGGAGCCTGTCCCGACCGGTAATCGAACCCGGGCCCGCTGCGTGACAAGGAAGGACGCTACATCGAGACCTCATGGACATAATAATAATAATAATAATAATAATAATAATAATAATAATAATAATAATAATAATAATAATAATATATGATTATATATATATACCGGGTGCGGCAGCATAACTTCCTTTTTTAAAATGTGCGCCATTTAGTCGGTTGATGTCGTAGCGGAGCGCTAGTGGTCTCGTTCGAGAGGGGGGACTATAAAGTTTTGTCCTGACACAGTTCAGTCGCCATCATGCGTTGGAACAGTGAGGAGCGTGCGTTTGCCATTGAGGCCTACTTTTCGAGCGGATGTTCTGTGATCGCAACCCGGCGCGCCTTTCAGAATCCGCTTTAAATTAGCCCCGTTGGCAACCTGTCCCGGACCGGACATCAATTGTTACGTGGGTCACTACTTTCAGACAAACTGCAAGTGCGACAAGACGAAGAACTGGAGTCCCTCGGCCGATTAGATCACCTGAGAACATTGAGGTAGTGAGAGCTTCAATGTTGCGATCACCACGGCGTTCTGCACGCAAACATGCGTCTGCCCTTGGACTTTCCGATCGTTCTGTAAGGAGAATACTTCATGATGATCTTCATTTCCATCCATACAAGATGGCAATTGTGCAGGAACTTTCTGAACGTGACTTCAATTCTCGGAGGAACGCGTGTGAGGTTCTTCTGGAAGTCGTTCCTGAGGACGCTATTGTTTTTTTTAGTGATGAAGCCCATTTTCATTTGTGTGGATCCGTCAACAAACAAAACAGCGCTACTGGGCTGACACCAATCCTCGACAATTGCATCAAAGGCCTTTGCATTCACCTAAAGTCACAGTGTGGTGTGCAATTTCCTCAAGTGGAATTATTGGTCCCTGGTTCTTTGAGGAAAATGAAGTCACAGTGACAGTGAATTCGGACCGGTATGTAAACATGTTACAGGAATTTTTTTTTCCCACGGCTAGATGAGTTGGACTTAGGGGACACTTGGTTCCAACAAGACGGTGCAACGGCACACACTTCAAGAGCATCGATGACTGTTTTGAGGGAACACTTCCCAGAGCGCCTTATCTCAATTAGGGGCGATTTGAAGTGGCCGGCCCGCTCTCTCGATTTGACCCCTTGTGATTTTTTTCTATGGGGTTATTTGAAATCCCGTGTTTATGTGAACCGTCCAAGGACCCTACAAGATTTGTTGAAGACCAACATCCAGGAAGAAATTGCCAACATAACGCCTGCTATGCTGGCAGGAGTCATGACAAACGCCAGAAATCGGTTTACTCAGTGTATGGAGAATGGGGGACGTCACCTACCTGATTTGATCTTCAAAACTGAGTAAAACAAAACTTTATGTATGTGCCTATATAATAAAAAACGAATAAAAATTTTCTGATTCATACAATGCATTTTATTAAGTTTTAAAAAAAGGAAGTTATGCTGCCGCACCCTGTATAATTGTGTCATTCACAGTAGCCGAGTAAACTTAGGCCTAAAGCATTGTGTCTTATCAAAGAGTTACAGGTCATTCGCATATTAGACTCACAGAGGAAAAGAGTGTTTTTAATGCAATTTTGACCAATGTGTGAGAGCATGCACACCTAGTATCATGAGAAATACAGGCCTATTATATCGCATAGAAGAATTCTCAGTAAGCTTATTTTGAACAATCTGTGAGTGAGGAAATCTTTGATACAAGAGGAGAAAGACAATAGTTAAATTTATGTTGTCTCCAGTCCTACGTAAAAACTGAGAATTGTAATAAGACATAGACAAAGTTTCATTCTATTTATAAACACAATATTCCACATTAAGAGAGTGACACATGTATCAGAATAAGGGAACAAGATACGTCTGTCACGCCTATTTTCTTCTCTTACTGCATCATTAGTCAAACATTTCATACGTCTTTTGATGAAGAGTTGCGCTACACGCATCTTGTTCCGTTTCAACAGAGTCACGTGATTAAAAAATTGCTTTCCGAGTGTAATTTAATTTAGACCTGCGCGGCAGACACCAGGAAATAAGTGATAGGGGGTTGTTTTGTTATTCACGGCTAAATATTACAAAGGAGGAAGTACAATATAAGCTATATCAAGACATTGAAATTCAGTGACGTTATAACAGTCTTCACCCCCGTTTCTTCACAACAATTATACTACTACTACTACTACTACTACTACTACTACTACTACTACTACAACTACTACTACTACTACTACTACTACTACTACTACTACTACTACTACACTACTACTACTACTACTACTACTACTACTACTAATATAATAATAATAATAATAATAATAAAAAAATAATAATATTTATAATAATAATAAAAAAATAATAATATTTATAATAATAATAATAATAATATTTATAATAATAATATTTATAATAATAATAATAATAATAATAATAATAATAATAATAATAATAATAATAATAATAATAATAAGAATGCAAAATTATAAGAAAAGTTTTAGGTCCACAAGTCATAGGTGAAGCATTTAGACTCAGAAGTAAAAAGGAAATAAAAATATATACAGGCACTAATAGTGATATTAGAAAACGAAGGTTAAAATTGTATGGCCATATTAAAGGAATGAACTCAAATAGGCTTACAAAACACATAATGGAATTCTACGAAAACGCAAGTAAAGCTCCAGTGGATAATATGAAGTGGATTGATGAAGTCAAAAAGGACTTAAAATTGGCAGGAATTACTAAAGAAGATATCCCAAACAGAGATATATTTAGAGTTAAGGTGAATAAGTGGCAAGTTGACCAAGAGGACAAACCGAAGAAAAAACCTGGAACTTGGACAGATTATACGAGAAAACAAGCTCATATCAAAAGAATGAAAGAAATTTGGGCTCAAAGGAAACGCCTCTAAGTACTTTGCGTAGCCCTACATGGGCTCATCCGTAAAAAAAAAATTATTATTATTATTAATATTATTATTATATTTATTATTATTATTATTATTATTATTATTATTATTATTATTATTATTATTATTATTATTATGTCCCGCGCCGTAGCCGAGCGGTTAAGGTAGGAAGCCTTGGCGCAGAGCTACGGGACTTGCGCTGGTTCGAGTCTCCATGGGGGAAGAAATTTTCTCATGGTATTTCGGCCAGTATGGGACCGGTGCCCACCCAGCATCGTGAGGCAATTGAGTAGCTACAATAAGTAGCGGCTCCAGGTTGAGGAACCAGCTATAACGGCTGGGGGACTCGACATGCTAACCACATGTCACCCCTACACTGGCTGTTGATCATCTACCTCTGTGATTGACACATGTGGATGTGAAGGCCCGGCAGCCGGCTGGTAAAAGGGCAACGCTGAAAAGTGGAAAGACCCTCAATCGGATTATTATTATATTATTATTATTATTATTATTATTATTATTATTATTATTATTATCTAATCTTCCTAGCTGTTATAACAAAAAAAAATAAAGGGAAACCACGAGCTGCTTCACGTATAGCCTTTAATTACACCGTAATTGAATTATACCATAAAGACAAATGTTATTAAAATGACTACTTTATGTACAAAATTCAATGTAACTGTGAAACTATTAGAACAATAGGACATAAGCAAAGAGGGGTAAACAATTGTATTATCTTATTGCTCTAGGCGAGTAACGGGCACTGGCTCTTTCTAGAATTGCGGAGAAGTAATGATGCCATAAGAATTGATTTGAATGTTTTCATAATAATATAATATAACTATTATTATTATTGCAAGTGAAACAAACTAAATATTTGGGAATGATTATGGATAACATCGAAGGTATAGGCAAAGAGAACATAAAACATAGAATTGAATTGAGTAGCAAAATAATATCATCATTAAATTCCATATGGTGAGATAAGCATATTTGGAAAGACACAAAAAAATATATTGGTAAAACATTGGTGGAATCTGTTGCAATGTACGGAAGTGAGGTATGGACAATCAATAAGTACTACAAGAATAGACTAATATCTCTAGAAATGGATTATTTACGAAGAAGTGCCAGAAAGTCTAAATTAGAACGTGTCACAAATAAGGAAATTAGAAACATAATGGAAGTAGAAGAAAGCATAATTGAAAGAATTGAGGAAAAGGAATTAAAGTGGTTAGGACATGTTTTAAGAATGGAAGATGAGCGATGGCCGAAGCAACTATATGAATGGCATCCTAACAGAAAGAAGAAAAGAGGAAGACCAAGGTTAACATGGAAGGAAAACATGAAGACAGTAATGCAAGCTAGAGGGCTAAGCATCGAAGATGGCCAAGACCGTAGGGTTTGGAGGTTTGGCACGGGAAGACGGCAGCAGCTGTAAAAACCCGAAGATAGATAGATTATTATTATTAATCATCATCCGGTATCATGGCAGCTGCCGCCGTCTTCCGGAAACCAAACGCCATTCCAGTCTGTCCATCCATTGATCTTCATCCAATCCTCTGATATTCATAGTTGCTTGTACCCCTTCAATCCAAGTTTTTTTCGGTCTTCCTCCTTTCCATTGGGATCCATTCCATGACAATTTTAGGCAATCTTTGCTCTGGCATTCTTTTGACATGGCCATACCACTGTAATCTTTTCTTTTCTATAATGTCTATTATGTCTGGCCCCTCTTTTACACCCATAATTTCCCTTGCTTCTTTATTTCGTATTCTATCCATTCTAGATTTTCTAGCTGATCTTCTTAAAACATCAATTTCTGTACCAAAACATCGGTGGAAAGATCAAGACCATCTTCGCTAGGTTTACCGTACAGGCCACATGGCCTAAAACGAATTTGTTCATGATGATGATGATGAAAATTCTTTTCATTTCCCTGGTAGGAATTTTCCAGACTTCAGCACCATATGTTAAAATGCTCTGAATTATGGTTTGATATATTTGCAATTTTCTATAAGTTTCTATTTTTTTGTAATATTTTTGCTCCACCAAACAGAGTTTAAAGCATTTATTGCTTGTTTTGTTTGTGTGATTCTATTTTTAATTTCCACTGTGTTATCACCTGAATGGTCTAATTTTGTTCCTAAATAAGTGCATTCAATACTAGGTTTTAGTTCTTCTCCATTGTTGAAATTTACAGATTATTATTATTACTATTATTATTATTATTATTATTACTATTACTATTATTATTATTATTATTACTACTATTATTATTATTATTATTATTATTATTATTATTATTATTATTATTATTATTATTATTACTCGCCACATCGGTTTTTTCAGTACCCAGACGACTCAGCTTTCGTGGGCACTTGGCTCCATGGTGAAACTCTCGTCCTATATATTGAAACTTACTTCACTTCACTTCACTTGGAAAGTGACTCAGAGAGTGGGGGGCTGTACCAATTTTGGTAAAAGTGCATCTCTAATATTTTCACCTTCAGCGAGACACATTCAACTACCTCATCGAGTTCAGTTCCTAGAAGTGTACATAGAATGGATCGAAGAAGTCACGTATGGGCGTATCCTTTGACATATGACTTACCTGAGCTACTTGAATTGAGCAGATTAGACAAAAAGCCACGCAGAAACTCGGCGTATTAGGCCAATTTCTGAACCGGGGGAGAGGAGGCGAACTCTCTGTCGGGAATGGTGTACTGCTTTATAAGCACATAATCTGACAGATTATGAACTACGCCTGCCCAGCGTGGAGGAATACTGTTCATGGCCTCGTGAAGAAGCTCCAAATCGTTCAACCGTCTGGTAACTGGCACCGATCGGTAACTCAGCAAGAGTCAGATTCATGAGGATCTAGGAATACCCTATATAGCCGAACCCATCAGCACAACCTAACACTACAGCTCTGTTGAGTGGAGCCTTCTATAAACCAGCCGCTGAGTTCCCGGGCCTGACGTTTTCACGACAGTGTTGCCGACATGGATATTCAGTGGGAGGAGCCGCTTTATGTATCACGCCGAATATCAAATCACACTTCTTTTTTTTTCCAGAACGTAAATATACTAATATTATAAATAAATGCTCAATTTATTATGCGAAATTGAAAATGAAAAAAAAAGTATCATTTATCGCTACGAAACACACTATTTTCAAATATATTCCGATTCCGATTTCCACTTTTCAGCGGTTGCCCTTTTACCAGCCGGCTGCTGGCCCTTCATATCCACATGTGTCAATCACAGAGGTAGATGATCAACAGCCAGTGTAGGGGTGACATGTGGTTAGCATGTCGAGTCCCCCAGTCGTTATAGCTGGTTTCTCAACCTGGAGCCGCTACTTATTGTAGCTACCCAATTGCCTCACGATGCTGGGTGGGCACCGGTCCCATACTGGTCGAAATACCATGAGAAAATTTCTTCCCCCATGGAGACTCGAACCAGCGCAAGTCCCGTAGCTCTGCGCCAAGGCTTCCTACCTTAACCGCTCGGCTACGGCGCGGGACTGAATATATTCACAATTCTAATAAACTCACGAAAATACGGTTACTAGGAATTCAGCTGACAAACATCGCAGCAATTCCAAACCGTACTAGCAGCGTCAAGAGCAGTGATTGGTTGCGATAGACGTACACTCCCATTTCAACCATTACCTTATTGGCAATAGAGTACGAGGTTCTCCCTTTACCCCTCGTACAACCTAAACGTCAGGGCTGGAGACTCAGCGGCTGGACTATATTTCCTCAATCTCGGTTGTAAACTGAGAGGACGAGTCAAAACTCAGCTTTCTATCTATCAGTGATTTTTGCCCAAGCCTTTAGCGGAGGCAAGATCAAGGTACAGTGCACGCATCCCAGCAATATTATGCTCCATCGGAACATGACCAAACCTCCCTAACTTTTCCGACCAGCATTTTCTACGTAAAGCAAATGCTGTAACATTTCGATCCGTATTAAATGCGCGGCGCTAGGTTCAACGCCAATATTATTTATAATATTTGGCGCATTATTTTACCTGGCAGAGTTAAGGCCTTGCGCATTACGCAAATCCCCTTTATATGGGAACTTCATACTTTCCAGATATCGATTTTATATGGCGGAATGGATTAAGCAACAAAGGGACGTCGTTTTGCGCCAGAAATTTCAACCTCGATTAAATTATTTGGTAATTGTCATAAATGAGAAAAAAATTGTAATTATTCCAACACCATCAAAGAAGGGCACCCGAAAGAATTCCAAAAATTACACATAAACCACAACCCCTACATCACGAGGCAAAATCGAGAGAGAACTATCAAGATGGAACGGGCTAATATGCTCAATTCTGGAAGCTGATGATAATGATTAATTATTTATTTTAATTAAAAGAGAGAATTTTCACGACTCACCTCATATTTTTAAATTTCTGAACACAGATTTCGATACATTACGTATCATTATCATAAGTAATGCCCCGAGTGATTACCAAATTATCAATAAATCCACGACTCACGAAGTGAGGAGTGAATTTATCTAGAGAATTTGGAAATCAAGAGTGGTATGTGTTAAATAGGACTATTTAACGAATAAAATTCAGCTGTTTACTCACAAAATCATTATTTAAATATAGGTTTTTTAATATTTATTTATTTTATGCAAACGGCGATGTTTGAAAACAAATGAGAAGCTATGTTTGAAAACAAATGAGAAACGATTGATTACGCTTGTTCATCACAGCAACCAGATCATATTATTTATTGCTAAAGGATCGCAATATTGTGAGAATGCACCCTAGTGGAGAAATTTATAACCAACATTATATGTATTAATTAATTTCTGATGTCCTATGATGTAAATATGTCAATTATATTTTTCTGCAACGTTATTTCCTGGGAAATAATTCGTTTAAGAAAGTGCAAACATTGGTTTATTCTTTTTGGTGGTATAATCAATTGCTACAAATGTTTTATATTATCTTCTGCAAGCACCATCAGCTGACATGCGTTCACTATACATACAATCAGGTAGCCGTATTTCTTGGGGGTCGGTCACTGCAAAATAATGCTATGTCCTATTCAGAATGTTAAAAAGGAGGAGCTTTATTTAATATGATAAACTTGTTTGATAAATCCGAGGTGAAACACGGTTGTAAATGGTTGCAATTCAAAAATCATTGAAATGTGATTGGCCATTGAATCCAATTTGGGGCATAAGTTAAGTAGTAAATTATTTTTCACTGTTGAAGTGATATTTCTAACTATCTACTAATTAAAACAAATCTCATCGTGTCACTTACTTTAAATATTAAATAAATTATTTATATATTTATTTAATCACATTTAAGTTAGCTAAGACACTAATCCAGCAAACGTTACTGAAACTAGTGTTGTATGATACTTATAAACTTTAATGAAAGGGAAAATCGTGTAATAATTCAGTTATTATGTATAAATTGTAAGATTATTCGCTATCTCCCTCTATCTCGTCGTCAGTCTTCAAACAATATGCCATTATTGTAGATTACACATTGCAGGAGAGGGATTGTAGCCCTGGTGTTGAAATGCTGTGAGCTGTTGGATGTTGTGACAGTGATCTTGTGTAAATTTGTACAGGTCTAAAGCACCGCTTGCGCTACCTATGAATCGTATCGCTTACTAAGAACACGTATTCTCAAACAGAGGCTTAAAGTGTTTGAAGACGCTAGGCTTCCCACTAATTAACGACTTTATATAATTCAATGTTTTCCCTGAAAATGTCAGAAGGTATTAATTTTAAATTAAATGTAATTTCCCTGCATAAACACTGATGATGACACGGAAATCAATGCGTAAGATAAAAAAGGCAGAAAACATTTATTTGATAAATGTTTTATATTTCAAAAAGTAACTTCAAATTGCTTACAAATACCCCACCACGTTGAAAACGTGTGCTATCACAGATTTAATGCATCCAATATATTTACTAGTTAATACCCGGTGTGCGCTGCTACACGCAATAAATAATAATGTGTTTTTGCATCCAGTTGAATAAGTAAAAGGAAAAATGAATATAAATTTATTAGTTATTATTTTTTGATACCCCGTGCTGATTACCCGGCGTTGCCCGGGAATCTACGCATCCCGATGTACTTGGCATAAATGAGCTGAAATACAAAATTCGTTATTTTGAGTTATCCATAAAAGAATACCCGCCGTACGCTGCTATGCTTGCCCGGGAATCTACTTATCCCCATCTCCTTGGAATCAATGAAAGACAAAAATGACTATTGTGTGTTATCTGAAAAGATAAACATATGCTGTCGCGGACTTTTTTGTAGAGGGTTTTGAGATATTCAATTCTGTGTATATTAATTTTGTGTATTTGTTATGGTTTAGGCAGCGTAAGCCATTTAAGGGTAAAAAAGTGACTTTTTCACGTTTTTCACTGCTAAGGGTGTTTTAAGGGTGTAGGAATTGAGTATCACAACTCTCGTATAGCCTATGTTCATCCCGGGAATCTCCTGAACATTTAGCAGAAAACCCCATCACAGTCGAATCAACGGTATGGCCGCGCATTAAGTACAAACAATCCAACTAATAAACAAACGTCCATTTCTATATATTAGATTTATTTGTCCTGGTAGATCTAAAACCATATGGCCCTTCTCTTCCTTCCAATTAATGAAAAATACACAACACATTACATTAAAATACAATCAACAGTAATAATCTTCTTCTTCTTCTACTACAAGGTTTAGGCTATGCAGCCTGTTCCGGCGAAGTTAAAAGTGGAGTCCATCTTCTACGTGGTCGGCCAACATCTCTTGTTCCTCTGGGATTATACAAGAAGGTTCTTTTTGGTACTCTTTCGTTGTTCATTCTCATTAAGTGTTCTGTCCATTTCTTATTATTTTCGCTGATTTTATCTTCAATTTTATATATATTTAATTCTTCTCGTATAGTTTCATTCCATATTCTATCCGCTCGTGTGCATCCTTTCACATTACGTAAAAACAGCATTTCCGCAGTCTGTATCCTGCTTTTATCCCTTGATTTCATTATCCAATTTTCACTTCCATACAACAACAAAGGAACAGCCATTGTTTTATATAATTTAAGTTTCGTATCTTTCCTTGTTTTCCGACCTAAGGTTCTTTTTATGGTTCCACAAATAGTATGGAATTTATTTACTTTATTTTCTATATCTTTATTTTCTCTGTAAGTTATATCACATCCTAAATATTGGAAATGTGATATTTGTTCTATTATCTATTATTTTGTTATCCAGTACAATTTTTGATCTAATTCCATATTTACCAATAAATGCCATTACTTTTGACTTATTTATTGATATTTTACAATTATATCTATTGGCTATTAATTTAAATTTATATGCTAGCATTTGGAGCTCATTTTCAGATTCTGCTAAAAGTACAACATCGTCAGCGAATAATAAAGCATTTATTTTATCTTTATTATCGATTAATATTCCTTCATTAGTTAAAACCTTCTTCCATTCTTTTAGGATATCGTCCATATAAATATTAAATAATATAGGTGAGAGTGAACACCCTTGTCGTACTCAACAGTAATAATAACATTTGAAAATTAATGCAAATTCGATTAAATTAATAAAAAAAGAAGACTAGTAATTTTAGTATTGCTAATGATAATTAAAACTAATAACATAATAAAAATACGAAAATTCACGGCGCTACAGGCCCAGAAGACTTTTGACCTTGCTGGCCTCACATCCACATGTATTTATCTTAGAGATAGACGAACATCCATCCAGTGTAGGGTGACATGTGTTCAAAATATTCTGTCCCCCAGTCGTTATAAATTGTTTTCTGAACCTGGAGCTGAGTGGACACCGGTCCCATACTGGCTGAAATTCCATGAGAAAATGTCTTCTCCCAAGGATACTAGATCCAGCGCATGTCCCATAGCTTTACGCCAAGGCTTTAACCACTCGACTACGGTGTGAGACAATAAAAAATAACACAGTACGATAAATTATAACTAGATAGCCCCTATCAAATATACAAACAACGTTAATGCAAGGAAATATAAAAAGTAATAAACTGTTTCAAATTAGAAACTTTTAGGACTTCAAGAAGGGAATAAATAGATATATACATATACATAGCGTTCTGCCCAAGAGCAAATCGTTCACTACAAACTCAGCATTCTCCACTCTTCCCTTAACTCAGATTTCCTTTTTGTATCCTCATACAAACCATTTATTTTACGGATTGTCTATCATCTGATGTCTTTTTCTGCCTCTAACTTTCTTTCCGTTGACCATTCCTTCTAGGGCATCCGTCAGCAAGTAGTTTCTTCTTAGCCAGTGGCTAATCCAATTTCTTTTCCTCTTCTTTATGAGTTGCAGCATTGTTATTCCTTCACCCACTCTGTCTAGCATATCTTTATTTTTTTATTTTGTCTATCCATTTCATACGTTCCGTACTTCTACATATCTACATCTCAAAAGCTTCCAGTCGCTTTTCCTCAATCCGTCGTAATGTCCAAGTCTCTGCACCATATAATGCTACACTCCACGTATGTTTTGAATAGGAACCAATGTCCGGATACGTTCCGTTTTCGTGTTATAGGTTCAATAAGTTCTAATTAAACGTTTAAAACTCCTGCGTCTACCGGGAATAAATTTAGATAGTAATTTAACGATTTATTATTCAATTTATCACAGTTACACAACTAATATTTCACTGATTTCGTGATAATGTCGAATGGCAAGAGAACAATAAAAGAAACTGTAAGTTGTCACTGTAAGGATAAGATGGAAGGAATGTACCGGAACATGTTTTTCAGATACTGTGTGTTCTTAGTGGTTGCCACATCGAACCACTATTGTTGTGGATAACTACTAAACAGAATGTTAAGTTCAGTAGGGAAGTTTGATAAATTTGCGTATTACAGTGACAAATTTTTAGCATTCCAGTATTAACCTAAAGAACAAGAGACAGAGCAAGACCTAAAAGGCGATGAAATCAAGAACATCTTCAGATATAGGACATACTCAACTGAGCGTAAACCTCAAATGTCCATGATGATAAGTTAAATCTTAAAAGCAATAAACATCATAAAGCAAAGTATCAATTCAACGAATAAAGAAATTAGTAAATACAGAATTTTTACATTAGTAAAATACTTCCTTATTAACATTTTTTTTGAGATCCTATGTATTTATCAGTTAAATTTGTTCTGTGAATTTTATAGAACACGCTGTATGCATTTATCTATATAAAATAGAGATTTAAGGAACAATTAATTACAATGTTTTCAGTAATATCAAAATGAACTATAGTTATTAATTAATATTTTATAAAAGTAACTAAATTTATGAGGTTGTTCTTAATAATAAGGTGAATCTGGTACATTGAACCTCATGAATATTTGTGTTTCATTAGACATGTTTCGATATAAGCTTGTCCAGACTGTTGATTTTGATATAAAATGGTGGTTATGATATGGAGAGCTTATCGAAACATGTTAAATGAAACACAAATAATTATGAGGTAATTATTATCTAGTTATTTATTTTAAATTAATTAATTATTAAAAAATTAACTAATAATAAAATTATATAGAATTTTCTGAAATGAAAATAAAAATATAGAAAGTGGAAAATAGTTTAACTATTGAAATTAATGGGGATTTAACTAAATTTTTTAAAAAAGGAAGAAAAACTCATCTGTATTATATAACATGTACATGTATTTTTATTATTCTTAGTGATTATTATCCATGATTTCAGGAAAGTATATAATACAGGGGATGAATGGAAAACATTAGATCGGGATAGGAAGTATGGAGAGCTTATGGCCGCGCGGCCATGAACCTACGGGTTCGATAGAGCCATTGAGTTAGAATTAGTTGGTTATTATAAATGATTATTATTATGCCCTCGCGGCTATGAACCTACGGGTTCGATAGAGCGAGTAAGTTAGAGTTAGTTAGATTTTTATTAATTATTATTATTAATTTAATACAGAGACATTTATATAAATACAATGTAATACAATTTAATAAAGCAATAATAACTATTTTTAACCAAAATATAAATATCATATTTAGGCCTAAATCCTTATTATTTTAAAGAAATATATTGATTCAACGAGTAGATAAACTAGTGAATTGAGGGATTTTAAATTAAAATTGTCTTATTGCCACAACATAGTATATCCAAGTCATTTTATATTCTTGTATCACAGTATTTCAATTTACCTTCTTTGTAGAAAACCCTAGCGGAAGTGACGAAATGTGGGTCACACGAACTAAAGCACGAGCTCAACAGATGAGAAACACCATTTGGAAAAGCCGTTACGATCCAAAGCAAAATTACATGAGGAAATGGGGAGGAAATTTTATTTTCTCTGCTTTACCGATTCATTGAATAGGTGGTAGGTTTGAAAGAAAAAAAGAAACAGAATTACCATATTATTTTTCACATAGGTTTGGCGACAACTCCATCCAACGCGTAACTGTGATCCTTCATAATCCAATACCAAATTTGGCGACGTTTGTATACCCTACATTTCTTTTTATCAATGACAATTTTCTTGGTCACATATGTTTCCTTTCAAAGGAAACAGAGGAAATGTTCATAGCTTCTTTTTCCAACCCCTCCATTCCGTTGGAAATAATGTCAATTACCATAAACTGGCACGACCTCAGTTTCCTTCTCATATATTTTTATACTTTCTATATCCAAGATGCAGTTAACGTGATGTCCAACTGAAAGTACTGTATTGAGTATTCCGGAAAAATACGAAACACAATGCCGTGTGTTGTGAAATGAAAATAGGAACCACCGTTATGATATCGTAGAAAACATTTAGGTTCGTAGAGATCCATAATTCATGCTCTTTTTTATAAAAAAATATCAGAAGCGAACTATCAACGAAATTATATCGTTACGTATCTTGAATTTTTTTCTGGCAAAACAGACATGTGTAAGAATTTCATCTATCATCAATCAGCTGTGTAATTTTATTGCAAGTACTCAAAATCGAAGTCGGAATATTTAAGAATTTTGTCATATAATTGTATGTCATATAATTCAAAACTGAAAAAAAAAATGCGTCCCGCGCCGTAGCCGAGCGGTTAAGGTAGGAAGCCTTGGCACAGAGCTACGGGACTTGCGCTGGTTCGAGTCTCCATGGGGGAAGAAATTTTCTCATGGTATTTCGGGCAGTATGGGACCGGTGCCCACCCAGCATCGTGAGGCAATTGGGTAGCTACAATAAGTAGCGGCTCCAGGTTGAGGAACCAGCTATAACGGCTGGGGTCACCCCTACACTGGCTGTTGATCATCTTCCTCTGTGATTGACACTTGTGGATGTGAAGGGCCACCAGCCGGCTGGTAAAAGGGCAACCGCTAAAAAGTGGAAAGACCCTCAATCGGATCGGAAAAAAAAAGCTTGATAAAATTCATTTGAGATATTTGTCACAACATTTATTTCTTTCTTTACCTTCGTTTAACCTCTCCCTTTGTAGGTAAATTTACATGCTCCACACAACTGGGCCATACAGTGACACGACCGGTCGGGAGAGGATTCTAAACTCTTAAATCATTCATATACTTTTTAACCACTCGAGGACATGGAACGCCTCCCAGAATGAGTGATCAGCTCAATTCCAGGGCCATCACCGAGACAACACGAACATTCAAGATAAAACACATCATTCACTCATATATCCACACAAAACAGGAACAGTATGATATGTATGATTGTGTTCGGAGTCTTGAAGTTCCCTGATATTTGTCTTACTGATGAGGAAAAGCTAGGGAAAAATCTTACCCAGGAAATGTGTTCCAACCGGAAATCGAAATCGACCTCACTGCGTCAAGACAACAGCGGTGGACTAGTCACAATATAAAAATATTACCTGCAAGGTACTATAATCCTTAACTTGATTATTTATTTTAATTTGAACGTGTTTCGATATCCCGTTCTATTATCAGCAGAAATAAAGCCTTATTCTGATGATGGAACAGAATTCCAAAAGGCTTTCAAGGTTAAAAAAAATGAAGTTGCAGACGATGACTCCTTGAAGATAATAATTTTATAATGTTTACTAGGTATCGACTACTTCATTAAGGATATCTAACTACTGCAATCTCGCTACTTTGTTACGGGACTTGAACAACTTTCACTTAAATATCAAAGCTGAATTGTTTGTATATGGGGTCCTTACAGGTTCTTATTATATCTGGTTTCCACATAGATCATGTAGCTCACTGTTATCTAGTTTTCTCTATTCACCTATCGGTTCGACTTTCTTTGATCCAAAAATGTTGCTAAGAAAATCATAAACCTACTTTTTTTTGACCAAAGAGAGACGAACAGACAGGTGAATTGAGACGACTATATGAACAATAAGGGAAACCTTAAGAACAATTAAGGGAGGCGATGGGTGATATTTCAATTTTGTACATTTTGTGAGCTAGAGACTTGATGTTTTGTACAAACATTCAGTATCTTCTTCTTCTTCTTCTTCTTCCGAATGCAGTATTGGGTGATGATGCCCGTTCTGCGACTACAAAAACTGATCTTTCCAGCGGTTTAAGGGTCTTCCGAGGTCTCTTTTGCCTTTAGGGTTGAGGTGGTAAATCATCTTTTGTAAACGGGAATTTGACATTCTCTGGACGTATTGGAACCATTTAATCTGATAATTTTGTATATGTTCAACCATTTCCCTACTATTCCATTGCATCCTTATCTCATCACTTTTCATTCTATCCCTTAATGTTACTCCAGTTAGTGATCGGAGGAATCTCATTTGTGAACTATTAATGCGGGATTTATTTTTGCTCGAAGTGTCCAGCATTCACCTCCGTATAGTAGAGCAGGTTTGGCTATGGCATTATGAAATCTCAATTGGATTTCTTTCCTCATTTGTTTTCCAAAATTTCTCCTAATTATACCATTTAATCTGTTATATTTTTCTAAATTTGTTTCCACATCTTTTTGATTATGAAACTGCGATATATTATTACCTAAATAATTAAAGTGTATGATACATAATGATGTGTTTAAGTTTCATTCTTGTGAGACATTTATGTTATGATTTATTAAATACAACATTTAAAAAATGCATATATTATAATTAAATGGGTTCCACAATGTTTTAGTAAAATGTCTGATTTTTTACAAGACCCCTCAAATATTTACAAAAACATCATGCATTAGAATTCTTATAATGCGAATACAAAGGGAGAAAGAAAATAATGTACCTCATGCGTGAAATTACAAAAACAAAATTAATAATTGCATGCATTTTATTTTTTATTTCATACAATACTACTTCCATCATCAAACCCATGCACCACTTTGTTACTCATTGTATTTAGGACGTGCAGTAAACATTTGAACCTTCTAGGACAAAATTTGTGAATTCCATTCAATTTTGAATGTACTAAAATGCAGTGAAAATAAAAGTATGGAAAAACAAGATTAAAGATCTGCATGCAGTTTAAATACAATTTGTAACATACAGGGCTAATCATCACTTTAGGGCGCTTAAAAGCGCCATAGGCCCGAAAATCTTCATCAAGATCATCAAATATGTTATTATTTTACTACTATTTATTATGGCACGCCGTAGCGTAGTGGTTAAGGCACTGAGCTACAAGCCGGAAGGTCGAGGGTTCAAGTCCAGGTGGGGTCAGGATTTTTAAACTGACCCAAACCTTCTGAAGGCACTATGGCCCTGGGGTCGACTCAGCCTCTAACATAAATGAGTACCAGACGCTTGTTCTGGGGGTAAAGGCGGCCGTCACGCAGGGCTGACATCAAGTGCCGATTGTCCAGAATAGTGGGAGCCTTAACCTCCTACTGCCCCAAGGGCCTCCTGAGGCCTGTAGTGGGATTACTTTACTTACTTTTTACTTAACATACAGGGCTAATCAGCACTTTAGAGCACTTAGAAGCGTCATAGGCCTCTGAAACGTTGTCAACGTATACATTAGAGTACAGGCTATTATTTAGTACATAAAACAAAAAAAAAAATGCAAAAGTTTGATCTCAAATGGTCAATTTATCACCCATCACCCCCTTAACTCTTTAATTGGAAATTTATCATACAGGATACATCAATTGGTTCGATTTTATTTAGTATTATTAATGAAACAGAACAAAAAGGAACGATTACTAATAATCCCTATTAGGTTCGTCTTCCGGGCATATAGGCCGTGGTCCAGTCGTTCTTCTACTCGACGTTTCGTCTACGGCTGCGGTAGACATCTTCAGGAGATACTGCGTGCTCTCTGTGAACTCCTCAACAGTCGGCTGCAGACTGGCTGGTCGTTGGAAACTCCCTCCCTATTTATAGGCACGCCCCTGGTGGAGAGGCGGTTTTCTGCGCGGTCCGTGTTGCGTGCTGTTTTGTCCAGGCTGTCGCTAGCAGAAGTCATAGGCTTCGATGTCGTATTGTGCAGTGCCGGGATCCAGATTTTGTTTATCTTCATGGTTTCTTCTTTTTGTGTTTATATATTTCAATGGCTTCTCTGTACAGTCTGGTGTAATAATGTGATGTTTGGGACAATACCTGTGTTTCTTCGAATCTTATTATATGTTCTTGGTTGTTCATCCAGTGTTCCGCTACGGCTGATTTTTCCTTTTGTTTTAGTCTGCAATGCCTCTTGTGTTCTTGCAATCTTGTGGTAACCATTCTGTGGACAGGTTTATATCGGCACAACAAAAAGAATGGTTACCACAAGATTGCAAGAACACAAGAGACATTGCAGACTAAAACAAAAAGGAAAAATCAGCCGTAGCGGAACACTGGATGAACAACCAAGAACATATAATAAGATTCGAAGAAACACAGGTATTGTCCCAAACATCACATTATTACACCAGACTGTACAGAGAAGCCATTGAAATATATAAACACAAAAAATTCCTTTAACAAAAAGAAGAAACCATGAAGATAAACAAAATCTGGATCCCGGCACTGCACAATACGACATCGAAGACTTCTGCTAGCGACAGCCTGGACAAAACAGCACGCAACACGGACCGCGCAGAAAACCGCCTCTCCACCAGGGGCGTGCCTATAAATAGGGAGGGAGTTTCCAACGACCAGCCAGTCTGCAGCCGACTGTTGAGGAGTTCACAGAGAGCACGCAGTATCTCCTGAAGATGTCTACCGCAGCAGTAGACGAAACGTCGAGTAGAAGAACGACTGGACCACGGCCTATATGCCCGGAAGACGAACCTAATAGGGATCAAGACGCCGGCCGTGAAAGCCTACAGTTATACGATTACTAATAACTTAAATGTGTCTCGAATTACACAATAAACCTAGTAACGGTTGATTTTGTTTTCAGTGCGGTCAGCCACATTTAAATAACTGGAACGAGAAATTAATGTTTGCCAATTAAAGTGTTAAGTTGCATAGACTCTCATATACAGGATATGTGGCATAAATTGTGAATGAAAATTTGGTGTGGAAACTTCTTGTAAAAAAAACAGATAAGCGTCTAGCAGGTCGGCCAAGAAAAGGTGGGAAAGTAACATCAATTATGATGTGAGGAAGGTGATTTAACCAGGGATTGACTGGAAAATATTAGTTGAGGATAGAAATGCATGGAAAGTTTATGTCCGCGCGTCATCAACTTCCAGGATAAATAGTGTCAGCGAGTTAGCTAGGTAGTTAGTTTTAGGGTACTTAAACATTTGCCAGCAAAATTTCAAGGTACGATTCGATATGATCTCATTGACATCACTGGTCAACATGATTTTTGCCTCATGAGTACCAATAGTTGTACTTAATGCAGTTTTTTATCGTGTTTACAAATATGTATTCGGAATTTCTCCATCACCCACAGTTTTTTTATTTCAATTTCAATTAATGGATTTAAATAATTATTATTTTAATAAACGTTTTTTTTTCGTCCGTTTGTCCATTGTAAAATAAAACCAAATGAGCTAACTCAGGAGATTTCAGCTATGGAAAAGCGATATAATGGAAAATGGAATCCTAATATGCTGGCCGATTATTGTTGGACCATCAAGAGGGATGCTCCACAGGCGAAATATAGCAGAAAATCGTCATTTCTTACTTTCTAGGTGAGTCCGAATGTTCGAATATTGTGTAGTAACGAATGCAGAAAATATTTAAGTGTTTGATATTATAAATTCCTGTCTCTCCTTGTGTGATGGCTATAAACCAGTATCATATTTGAATTCAGGAGAAAAAAATACTATCAGAATCACATATTTTTATTTCTGAGACAAAAAACGTTTATTTTGTTGTTGCTCATTGTAAGTTTCGTCGTTAATGCTGTAACTTAAGATATCTTAAAAGTTTTGTTTTATAAATAAAGACATTGAATAAGACATAATGTTTAAGAAACCATAAACCAAAATACGACGTTCGTTTGTCCCCTACCTTTCAAGTCGATTCTGGTGGACTAGTTGTTACCATACTTGTCTCTGGTTCCGAGGTTCGCGAGTTCGAACTTGGAGGAATTCCAAGGATTTTTTTTTCAGTACGTAAAATTCCCGAATGTGATTTCCGTCGGCCGCGAATTCTGCGTCTTACATTTATGGCATACGAAAGAACCTGAAACATAGAACAAAAGATCTTGAGAAACAATTACCTCACAGTTCAATTTCAATGTTATAACCTATTCCGTTAAACAGTGTCGTTGAATAAAATATTACCTCTCTGTCTATTACCTGAAAATTTGAAGATAATGAATTTATCAGATTATGAGAAAATATAAATTTCAAATACAGTATTTTTAAACAAGTATTGATGATGTATTTTGGCAAGGTTAAATTCCTTACGTAAAATGTTCTCTAAAATCATTTAAGATCATACAAATTAAATTTTTACAGAGTTTAAATTCGTATCCTATAAATCCGAAATAAATAATTTATTTTTAAGCACGTTGACTTAAATATGCTTAATATATGCATTAGGGTTATACCGTTTTGGACTTTTGTGAAATAAAATATTTCCTGTGCAATGGATAGATGAAAGTTTACTTAAAACTATTGAAAATGACCTTCATTTCTCTGAGCGTCACGAAACGATCACCCCCAAATATATTTATATATAAATATTTATTAATGATTTGGGGGTGACCTTTTCTTGAAGCTCAATGAAATAAAGGCCTTTTCAATGGTTTTAAGCAACAGTTCACCCAGCCATTGTACAGAAAATATTTTATTTCACAAAAGTCCAAAAAGTTATAACCGTAACATGCATTGCTCTAGAATAGAAATACATTATGCTATATTAAGGAATGGTATGTTATAATAATGTTAGATAATAATAATATAAAAATATATAATTATATTCGTGCCTAGACACTAAAAATTCGTAAGCAATTAAATTTTCATGGGATTCCGGTTTATGGTAATCAAACTAAAAAATAAATAAATAAATAAATAATAGTTTAAAAAACTAAAACAACACGCTTTATTAGAAATCCTAACTAAAAAATTAAAACTTATTTTAATTTCCAACACGCTTGGGATAAAATTAAAGTGGTCAACAAAACAATCATCTCCAACACATCTAGAATAAAATTAGAGTTATCTACAAAACATAATTTTACCATCAAAAGCGTGGGGTTCTTTTTATGGTTTTTACGTTTTCTTCTTAGAGACTTTACTTTTACCAATATCTGTTTATTATCAAATATATTAATTGATTTAGAGCACCCCACACTTTTGATGGTAAAATTATTTTTTTTTTTGGAGATAACTCTAGTTTTATTGTAGATGTGTTGGAGATGATTTTTTTTTGTTGGCAACTTTAATTTTATCCCAAGCGCATTGGAATTTGAAATTATTTTTCATTTTTAGTTCGGTTTTCTAATAAAGCGTGTTGTTTTAGTTTTTAAACTATTATTTATTTAATCCATTGACATAATACTTGCATACCCGCTAGTAGATTCCTAATCATTGTAGATCATATACAAATATTGTAACTTGAAAGTGTCAACTTAAATTATTTTATATTTGACGCCAGTTACTAATTTTCCTTATGGGCCTTTGTAACCATGAAGGAGCGTTTCGTCAGACACGCAGAGAAGTGTAGTGCGTGAAAGCTGTGCCTACGTATACGTAATTCATTTTGCATTGATCTCCTTATCGAAATACAAGTCTTACATTAATGGTCAGCAACACATACGCCAGAGAGTCTAGGCCCTAACATGTTGTACCGTAATGTAATAAACTGATGTTACATCAAAGACACTCTGTGATTCAGAAACAAGCCGCAATTCGATTAACCGCTATGCTTTTGCCAAACTTTTAGTGAATGTGTCACCTCTGATTTACCTTTACCTCAACCAACTTTATATTCTTTATATTTCCAAAAAAAGGAAAACAAAAACAGTTATATTTACCCAAGGGTCGATAATCTTAATTCAGGGAGACTCAAACAAATGATAACTATAAATACAGTATTTCAATTATCTCCCCCTGATGCTTATAACCTACTCCTAAATCATCCCTCAATTTTCCTTCAAATACGTATCTACAGCAATAAGACTATACATATATCATCATCATCATGAACAAATTCGTTTTAGGCCATGTGGCCTGTACGGTAAACCTAGCGAATATGGTCTTAATCTTTCCACCGATGTTTTGGTCTTCCTTGGTCCCTATGTCCAGTTGGGGTATATTGGAATGCCAATTTTGGAAGTATATTTCTTGCCATTCTCCTCAGATGATTTTTCCATTCTTGTTGGTATCTTTGTATATCTCCATTTAAACTTGTTACTCCAAGTTTTCCTCTGATAACAGTGTTCCTTTGGTTATACAGTCTATTAACTCCTAACAATGATCATAAGAAGCGCATTTGGCTTACTTGAAGTTTATGAGAGTTTCTTTTATTTAAAATCCAAATTTCACTTCCGTATTTTAGAGCAGCTTTTGATGTGATGTTATGTAATCTTAGTTTTGTCTCTGTCCTCATCTGTTTACCAAAATGTCTTCGTATTACCCCATTCATTTTATTATATTTTTGTAATTTTGAATCAATGTCACTCTTATACTCTGCAAATACACTTCCTAAGTAAGAGAAATCTGACACTTGTTCTATAATTTTTCCATCAATCTCAATTTTCACCCGTTGTATGTTTTTTCCACACATTGCCATTGTTTTGAATTTTGAAGTGAAAATTTTCATATTATATTTGCTGGCAATTTTGAATAATTGATACGCTGCTATTTGTAAGCTATCTTCGGAATCTGATAATATTATTTGATCATCAGCATATAATATTGTTTGAATTATTTTATTCCTAGTTATTGAAATTCCACTATTTACTGTTTGTTTCCATTCTTGCACTATTCTGTTAATATTATATATATATACACTAATACCCAAATATTATGAAATAAAATAATCTAAATTGTCTTATTTATAATAATTACTACATTTCGACATGGTTGGATAAAAATATTTTTGAATAACTTTTAATATTTTTCTTGTAAGCCCTTGTTTCTCTCAACGAGATACATGCGCTCTCCCTTATAGTACTATATTAATATTTCAGTCAAAATATATATTCAACTTAGGAATATTTCTCATAGAGCTGATAGTTGGTAGAAACTTTATTAGAAATTGGTAGAAACATCATTAGAAATAAAATGTCAAAAATCCTCAACGGTTGGGGTGTATTACAGTCGATTTTTAATTACGCGATTGATGACGTAATGGTATTAATTAAATCAATATTCGGAAAAGAAGCACAATTAAAGTATTTAAACATTATATGAAATAAATTAGCTTAAATATATGTAATTTCCATTTTAACCGTCGGCCATTTTGGAATTTAATAGAATAACTGTTATAGGAGAATTGTTATATATATATATATATATATATATATATATGTTTGTGTGAAACTAAACACTATCCTAACCTACATGTATAGCAACCTAAAAGCTAACCTAATACAATTACTCTAACCTACTCTAAATTAATTTAATATGTAAAAGCAGACGTAAAGTGATGTAATTGTATAAAACGTAAGCATACTTATTAGCAGTGAGTTATCGGTGATGTTTATATCGCTGGTTATTAATGCACAACTTGTGCGTATTTTTGATTAATGATTATTAACGTGGTTATCGTTGGTTATTACAGAGTTTATCGCTGGTTCTTACAATAACTCATGGAACAACAGTTACCGTATAACCACAGTTATTAATATGGTCATGACCTACATGATGTATCGTTAGAGCGGTCGGGACAGGAAACAGTCCCACTTTGTTTTCATATTTACGACTAAAATATGATGAAGATAATTTTCCAGGACTAAAAAGAATAATTATATAATTATATGCATATTTGTTGCATTTAAGTTGTGTTAAAGTGTGTAAGTAAAAATCGACTGTGTTACACCCCGCCCTCCTCAACGATTACACTTGTGTTACTGTTATTCAAGGTCAATTGCCCAAAATATCGGAATTTCGCATATAACTCTTAAATGGTGTGTATTATACTAAAATAGTTTGTTATTAATGTGTAGTTATGCGATTCACTATCATAAAGGTCTCGGAAAAACTGCACTTAAACTAGCGTGAAATATTTTCAAAGTCCTTTAGAACAACAGTGCTCGGAAAAACTGCACTTAAACTAGCGTGAAATATTTTCAAAGTCCTTTAGAACAACAGTGCTCGGAAAAACTGCACTTAAACTAGCGTGAAATATTTTCAAAGTCCTTTAGAACAACAGTGCGCATGCGCCAGATTTCATAGAGCCAGTGATAACCCACAATTGAACCACATATCGATTATCATCCTCGATTACTATCCATCGCTATGAAATTTAAATGACCGATATTTGCAAGAAATCCCCAAATCTATGTTAAAAAATATATTAATAATATTAAAATTATCAAACGTTTATTAAAAATGGGTGTACACTTACTTATCACTCCTTAACGCTGATCCAGCCAATGATAATCCAAAACAGCGATAGAAAAATCATAGGCTAAGTAATATACTCTGTGGAGAAAGTAGCAGTTAGCATCACAATATTGTCTAACAATGTCATAATATTGTGATATGCATATTTAAATAAATATTTCAAAATTGTCTAATAATGTTACAAAATTGTTTGAAAAAAGTTTAAAATATTTAAAGATAAAATAAATGCTTTATTATTCGCTGACGATGTTGTACTTTTAGCAGAATCTGAAAATGAGCTCCAAATGTTAGCATATAAATTTAAATTAATAGCCAATAGATATAATTGTAAAATATCAATAAATAAGTCAAAAGTAATGGCATTTATTGGTAAATATGGAATTAGATCAAAAATTGTACTGGATAACAAAATAATAGAACAAATATCACATTTCCAATATTTAGGATGTGATATAACTTAGAGAGAAAATAAAGATATAGAAAATAAAGTAAATAAATTCCAGGCTATTTGTGGAACCATAAAAAGAACCTTAGGTCGGAAAACAAGGAAAGACACGAAACTTAAATTATATAAAACAATGGCTGTTCCTTTGTTGTTGTATGGAAGTGAAAATTGGATAATGAAATCAAGGGATAAAAGCAGGATACAGACTGCGGAAATGCTGTTTTTACGTAATGTGAAAGGATGCACAAGAGCGGATAGAATATGGAATGAAACTATACGAGAAGAATTAAATATATATAAAATTGAAGATAAAATCAGCGAAAATAATAAGAAATGGACGGAACACTTAATGAGAATGAACAACGAAAGAATACCAAAAATAACCTTCCTGTATAATCCCAGAGGAACAAGAGATGTTGACCGACCACGTAGAAGATGGACTCCACTTTTAACTTCGCCGGAACAGGCTGCATAGCCTAAACCTTGTAGTAGAAGAAGAAGATTTAGTAAATACAGAAGGATAGCTATAGTTTACAACAATATAACTGGAAAATCAAGCGCTAGTAGAAGTGCAGTTGAGCCAAGGTCTCTGTACTCCTTTTCCCTACAAGCAATCATTCACTTGATAAAACGATTTCGAAAATTGGAAAAAAAATCCTACTAAAAATAACTATGTTTATACAATGGAGCATGAGGCTGATGTTTCACAAGGAATATTTAGGCTATATGGGGGCGAATGAAAATATTGGCAGACATATATGTTCAGAATTGTATAATTTGTATTTCATGTTAATGGTTACACACGAACTAATACCTCTAAACTTTCACTTATATTGAATAGAATATGTGTGTTGGCTCTTAATACCATTGAGTTCCAGGACTTCTTTATCCTCTAAATATTTGATGACATTCTCCAGTACAAAATAGAATAATAGTGGATATAGTACATCTTACTTTATCTCAGAGGCCCCCAGACATTTTTGTTTCGTAGACCATGTGCCAAATTTTCTGTTTTGGGTAGAATCCCTGCCTTTTTAATATTAACTTATTACAAATGCATCAACTTCAAATGCATTTTGGCACCTGGCATAGTGCTATTGATTTTGTTTTAGCTGATATGGGCCCCTTAAAGGTCACAATCGGCCCATGGGGGACGATATAGACCTCCTTGGAAATGACTGCTTTAAGTGATTGTGAATTTTAAAAAGTCCTAAAGCTCTTTATATATCTTAATGTATAAAAATTTCGTGTCACGTTGTTTGTCCGCGATGGAATCCTAAACTACTGAACCGATTTTAATAAAATTTCGCACACTGTGTGCAGTTTGATCCAACTTGAGACTTAGGGTAGTTTATAACTAAATTTATAGTCGCATTATTTTTTTATTGCAAATTATTTGTTTATTATTTAACAAAGAGTTATAATTATCTGTGAGTTCCATACGATTCTAACAGATGGCGGTGTAAGATAATTTGGTAAGGTAATTGGTTTATTATTTAACAAAGAGAGATCCAGATGGCTGTGCTTTTTGTTGCAACCGCGAATTTCAATTGAATTACAAATATTGATTATTTAATAATTTAAGTGTGTTCAGTGTTTATTTTATTTTCAACATTATTAATTTCATGTCTAAGTATTAGTTTTTTTGTAATCTAGCTGAAAGACAGCAACTTAATTTAAATTTTTAACGTATACCTTAGCCACAGCAACGCGTGGCCGGGAGTTCTAGTATATATATATATATATATATATATATATATATATATATATAATTTAGAGTATTCTGTACCCAGGGTGGGTCTTTCACTGCACTCATAGCATTTCATGCTATCTTTTCAGCTTTACTAGGAAATTACAGTTGTGGTAACTTCCCATTGCTTTCTACATCGTGGATGATAATGATGATGATGACCAGATGATTCGGGGACCCTTTAGACCTTAAAACGTCCTGATAATTATCTAACGGTTGAGGAAAAACCCCGAAAAAAACTCACCCAGGATTGTCCCGACCGGGAAACGAAGAACTATATATATATATATATATATATATATATACTTCTTAGCTCTACTGATTACTAAAGGCATAGAATATAAAGACAGGTAGGTAGTAAAATTTATATCTGAAATAAAGGAAATGTAACAGCAAGGACTTGGATTGTGGATGTAATGAAAACTTTCTCTTTCCTGAAACCGCTACAATCGATAGAAATATTTTAACTTCGGTAAAAAAGCTTTAAACAAATTAATTAATTGTTCAATAAAGCTTCTCAAAGCGTAGAGAAGAAATCAGTAGACTGGAGTTTGTACTGTTGATTTAGAGATGAAGTAGTTGAGGTTGATTACTTGTATTGTCAACATGGGAACCTCTTGTACAGTATATCAACATTGGTAACTTCAATATATGGAGTTTGTTGTGTTTGGTCAGACGTAATGAGTCAACAGAGAAAATAATAGTGTCTTCTTCCTGCAGTTAGTAAAGATCCTACAAAGCTCTCATAACTTACGTTTGTCAAGAAAAACCTTAATGATGAGTAAAGAAACTCTAGTTTCTCTCAAAGAAAGACAGTAAGTACTTTAAAACAATCTAGTTTCATACTAGAGTAACAGTGGCCTATATAAATCGTCTATCTGGATTAAAAATTGCTCATAATATGAAAATATTATGGACAGCTAATGACAAATGAAAATTTTGAGGAAGTGGCTCAATTCTAATACCTAGGAACAATACACTGAGCAACAAAACAAACTTTTTTTTTTGTCTCAGAAAGAAACGTGTGTGATTCTGATAGTATGTTTTCTCCTGAATTCAAATGTGATATCGGGTTTTCTCCATCACGCAAGGTTTCCGAGAGACAGTAATTTATCAATTTATCATTTCAAACACTGTAATTTTTCTACATTCGTAACTACACAATATTCGAACATTCGGACTCACGTAGAAAGTACGAAATGACGATTTTCGTCTGTGGAGCATCCCTCTTGATGGTCCAACAATAATCGGCCAGCATATTAGGATTCCATTTGCTTTGATATCTCTTTTCCATAGCTTAAATATCCTGACTTAGCTCATTTGGTTTTATTTTACAATGGACAAAAGGACGAAAAAAAGTTTATTAAAAAATAATAATTTAAATCCGTTAATTGAAATTGAAATAAAAAAACTATGGGTGATGGAGAAATTCCGAATACATGTTTGAAAACACGATAAAAACTGCATTAAGTACAACTGTTGGTACTCATGAGACAAAAATCATGTTGACCTATGTAATCACAAATAGGAAAGAGATGCACAAAGAAATTAAACATAGACTCGTCTCTGGAAATGCGTGCTATTATGCATTATGTACTCTTACTTTAAGGGTGGAAAGGAGATTACGAGTATTTGAGAATAGAGTTCTTAGGAAACCCTTTATGACTACGTAGGTGCACTATTCATTGAGGCAATCCAAAACAGATACATATTTTTCTTCATTTGAAAAATCACGTGCACCCTTACAAGTGAACATCCTATTCATGTTACAATAAGGCCGTTTCTACCAAGAAGATATTATAATTGAATAAATTCCGTGCCATATCAGCTAATTACGAAAATAATTTTTAAATTAATGTACTTGATGTTCGAATGCAATATTTAATACAACTGGAGAGAGAAAATTATAACTAAACCGGATTTTCAAGACAAATCTTCAGGTTTATACCTTGGCACACTATCCATTGTGCTATTTAGTCAATTCAGAACTAACTAACTCACTGGCACTATCCAACCCCTAAGTTTATGGCCGCGCGGACATCCATATTCTGGGCAAATGTTTACAATTATCCCCTATATAATCTGTTTCTCTCAAATCATCATTAATTTTATTCTCCCATCTCATTCTTGGCCGCTTATTGGGCACTTTCACTCTGGTTTTCCTACAAGGAGTTTTCATGCCACTCTTTCATACCCCATTCGTGCCACATGGTCTGTTCATCGCAGCCTAAAAAGACGTGCGTATTTTTATTACATCTGATTTCCCACAATGATCATGTAACTCATGTGATGTAGTCTTTTGCGTTCACTTACCTTCTCGTCTTTGTCTAATCCAAACATTTTCCTAAGAAATCTTGCCCTGTTTTAATTGAATACGGCGGATCTAGACATGGCTGTCGATAAGAAGCCTCAACACACTTTACCCTAAGTGTGAAAATTGGTAAGGGTGTAAGAAAAGGAAAACTACGAAAATAATCCCGGGAAAAGGACTCTCGTCAGGCCAGAAGAAAGCAACCTTCTATGGGAAAGATACCCAAATAGAAAACCTTAGGTCCTCCAGGTTATGGGTTGTGCATCGGGCTGGAAACCCATCACGTAAAATGTTCTTTCTCAGCAATCTCACATGACAAATGTGAGATCGGAATAGGCAGAGAGATAATCCGTGAAAGAAGAAGAAGAAAAAATCGATGGTCTCTTTTAGGTACTTATAACAATTTATCCTCTCTTATAGTAAAATATACTATTTCGCTTTCACATAATATAACTGGAAGAACAGACGTTTTATATATATTAGGGTTATAATTTTTTGGACTTTTGTGAAATAAAATAATTCCTGTGTAATGGATGGATGAACCTTTAATTAAAATTATTGAAAAAGGCCTTCATTTCATTGAGCTTCAAGAAACGGTCACCCCCAAATATATTTATATATCAATATTTAATATTGATTTCGGGGTGACCGTTTGTTGAAGCTCAGTGAAACATAGGCCTTTTTCAATGATTTTAAGTAAAAGTTCATCCATTCATTGCACAGGAAATATTTTACACTCATTCATTGCACAGGAAATATTGTATATCACAAAAGTCAAAAAAGTTAGCCTGTAACCCTAGAGAGTTAGGCTATAACTTTTTGGACTGTTTGTTGAAACAAAATATTTGCTGTGCAATGGGTGGGTGAAATTTTACTTACAATCATTGAAAAAGGTCTTCATTTCGCTGAACTTCAAGAAACGATCACCCCTAAATCAATATTAAAGTTTGATATATAAATATATTTGGGGATGATCTTTTCTTGAAGCTCAGTGAAACGAAGGCCTTTTTCAATGGTTCTAAACGAAAGTCCATCCATCCATTGCACAGGAAATATTTTATTTCACAAAAGTCCAAAACGTTATAACCTTAATATATAATAATAATAATAATAATAATAATAATAATAATAATAATAATAATAATAATGATAATGTTTTATTTATTCTGGCAGAGTTAAGGCCATAAGGCCTTCTCTTCCACTCAACCAGCACAAATAAAAATAAATATTTGACAAATATAGATATACACTATACTAATTATAAACAGTTAAAGATACATTAAATGTAGCAATGTAAATTTCATGTACAAACATTTTGTACGATAATAACAATAATAATACGATAATAATAATAATAATAATAATAATAATAATAATATAATAATAATAATAGTATAATGATCATGATAATAATAATAATAATTAATATAACAGTATGAATATGATAACTTATACAAGAAACACAAATTAATATATATACCTTACACTGGGTAATGATGAAGTCGAGGTTAGAGCAAATATAAATATAGATTTCTTTTAAAAGTTGCCAATGTCCGGCAGCCCCTTATTTCTTGTGGTAGGGAATTCCAGTTGCGAGAAGTGAATACAGTATATGACATGGAGTGATGTGATGTCCTATGTTGCGGTATGTTAAGCAAGAGACTATGTTGTGATCTTGTGTTTAAGTTATGGTTTGAGGATAGATACTGGAAACGGGATGATAAATAATTGGGAATCGAGGTATGTAGGATCTTAAATAAGAGAATTAGACAGTGCGATTTTCTTCTCTCTTTTACATGTAGCCAAGACAATTCGTGGAATAATGTAGAAATGTGATCGTATTTTCGAACATTAAATATGAATCTGATACACATATTATGGACACGCTGCAGTTTGTCCGACAATCCGTCACTTATGTCAGTTAGTAGAACGTCACAGTAGTCAAAATGCGGCATCACTAAGGTTTGAATGAAAATTCTTTTAAGAGCTGTAGGAAGAAAATTTTTGAGACGCTTTAGGGAATGCATGACGGAGAAGATCTTTTTAGATGTTTGTTTTACTTGGACATGCCATATATATATATCTATATATATATATATATATATATATATATATATATGGAATTTTTCCCTCGCTCTTTCTCAAAAAATTTTGTATAGTTTGAAAAATACATTTCAGTGTATAATCAGTTGCCTGTGTTTCTAATTTGAACATATATATTCATACAGACAGTCTTAAATTATATTCCACCTATGAAAGATTATTTTATGTAAATACAGAGACAGAATACAGTATATGGTTTTACATAAAAAAGATAAACATTCAGTATATGTAATTATGATCATAATCACAAATAGGAATGAGATTCACAAAGAAATTAAACATAGGCTCAATTCTGGAAATGTGTGCTTAATATGCATTACAGAGACTCTTGACATCCCAACTCCTCTCAAAAACGTTAAACTGAAAATATATAAAACCATTATTCTACCAGTTATATATATTATATGGATGCGAAACATGAACTCTTACTTTAAGCAAGGAGATTACGAGTATTTGAGAATAAAGTTCTTAGGAATAATGTTGGAACAAATAGAGATGAACAGATAGGTCAATGGAGAAGACTTCATAACAGTGAACTACATGGTCTTTATGGAAAGTCAGATATAATAAGAATAGTTAAGTCTCGTACACTGCAATGGGCAGGACATGTGGCACGAATGGGGATGAAAAACATACATGAAAGCTTCTTGTAGGAAAACCAGAAAGAAAACGCCCAAATGGTAGACCACGGATGAGGTGGGAGAATAACATTAACAATGATTTGAGGGAAGTAGATTATACAATAATTGGAAAACATTAGCTCAAGATAGGAGGGATATGGAGAGCTTACGTCCGCGCGGCCATTAACCTACGGGTTCAATAGTGCCAGTGAGGTAGTTAGTTAGAGTGTGTGTGTATATATATATATATATATATATATACATATAATCTTAAATAAATTAATATATTAAATAAAGAAATGAACTAAGTAAATAGTGAAATGTTCTTTATTTTCTTCTTTCAAGCTTAGAGATTTGCTATCGGTGTGCACTGATGCAAGGATTTCTCCACCGTATTTTCCGATCGCCTCGTAATTTTCCCTCTCATTGAATTTTCTCCCTCACGACCTCAGGACCCGCGTGAAGAGGAAGTATCAGTTTGCCGGGCACCTGCGGCCCTCTACAATTGGGGGGATTGGGCGGTGGTTAGGTGGTGACTCGACGTGGAAGTGTGAGGGACGAAATTGGATGGTAAGATTCTAGAAAAAAGAAACGACACTAACTCCAGAATTCAATGGAATGGAGCGGACGTCACTCTATGCTCCGGATGAAAGAAATCTTGACACGAAACTCTTAAATAAGAGTTTCATTGATGCAGGAGTTAACGGAATCTTCTGCAATAGATCACTTTTCAAGAAAGTATTACATGGCATCTTCTAGGATTACAACCATGTTCCCATAGCCAATTATCCGTTCAATGTAGACCTATGAAGTATCATATATCTCCCTTTCATATTGGTTTTGTGTATATGTGTGTATATCTATTTTTTTCTTGAAGTTTTTCGTTTTCATATTTCTCAGGATTATCTCTTCGAACGTTACTTTATCTCTCTGAAAATCCATCATGTCTCATAGAGGTTACTTAGGATAGATTAACATTTATAATAACCACCATTTGTCATTAGTAATGACAAATGAGGGAAATTTTGTGGGAGTGGCTGAATTCAAATACGTAGGAACAATAATTTCAAACACCTAGGAACAATAATCACAAATAGGCATGAGATGCAAAAAGAAATTAAACATAGGCTCAATTCTGGAAATACGTGATATTATGCATTACAGAGACTTTTTATGTCCCAATTCCTTTAAAAAAAACGTTAAACTGAAAATATATAAAACTATTATTCTATCAGTTAGGCCTATATTATATGTGTGTGAAACATGGACTCTTACTTTAAGGGAGGAAAGGAGATTACGAGTATTTGAGAATAAAGTACTTAGGAAAATGTTTAGACCAAAGAGAGATGAACAAATAGGTGAATGGAGAAGACTACTTAACAATGAACTACATGGTCTTTATAGGAAGCCAGATATAATAAGAACAGTTAAGTCTCGTAGACTTTGATGGGCAGGACATGTTGCACGTACGGGGAATGAAAGACGCCCATGCAAGCTTTTTGTAGGAAAGCCAGAGGGAAAACGCCCAGTTGGTAGACCAAGAATGAGGTGGGAGAATAACATTAACTATGATTTGAGGGAAGTAGATTATACAATGAATGATTGGAAAGCATTAACTCAGGATAGGGATGTGTGGAGAGCTTATGTCCGTGCGGCCATGAACCTACGGGTTCGATAGTGCCAGTAAGTAAGTAATTTCAATTGATTGAACATTCATTCAATTCTATTTAATATTAACTAACTCGCTGGATCAACCGAATCCTCAGGTTCATGGCCGCTCGTACATAAGCTCTTCATAAGCCCTATCCTGAGCTAATGTTTTCCAATCATCTCCTGAATACTCTACTTCCTTCGAATCAATGTTAATGTTATTCCCTCAACTCATTCTTGGTACACTAATTGGGTATTATCCCTCTGGTGTCCCTACAAGAAGTTTCCATGCCACACTTTCATCCCCTATTAGTGCACATGTCATGCTCATCGCAGTCTACGAGGTTTATCTGTTCTTATAATATCTGGTTTCGTATAAAGATCATGTAGTTCACCGTTATAAAGTCTTCCTTATTATCCATAGTTAATTTGAAATAACTGTTTGGTTTTAAGTTTTGTTAGTGATGACTAGTTGATTATATTGTCTTCTAATCCATCAGATCTAATATTATCGCAATCCAATGGAAATTTTAAATCTATAATACATCAAATTAATCTGTCAACAAATCACCGGAGACAATGGGTTCCTCAAATAAAAACACTGGACAATTTGAAGTAGGAAATCATTGTACGTATTCGATTTCTTAGAAACATTTTTGGGCCAAACAGAGATGAACAGGCAGACGAATGGAGACACATAACATTGAACACATGATCTCTATGACTATTTAACTCATGCTCCAAATGGGAGTAAATGACCAATCACGTCACAATGGTTTGTGATTTACAACCAATAACAGTCGTGTTTCGCCTAGAATTTACCAACTAAAGTTTATAATAATAAAGAAAGCGCCTCCTTTTTAACATTCTGAATAGGTCATAGCATTATTTTGCAGTGACTGACTCACCAAGAAATACGGCTACCAGATTGTATATATAATGCATGAATGTCAACACATACCGCATGCGGGAGTTAATATAAAAACATTTGTAGCAATTGATTGTACCACCAAAAAAAGAAACCACTGTTTGCACTTTCTTAAATGTATTTTTTCGCAGAAAAATATAATTGTTATATTTAGGACATCAGAAATGAATTAATATACAGTTTTATGTGTTTCATTTTTTCTCCACTAGAGTGCAGTCTTACAATATTGCGTTCCTTTGGCAATAAATAATATGATCTGGTTGCAGTGACGAACAAAAGAAGCAAGTGAATCGTACCAATCTTTTCTCATTTGTTTTCAAACATCGCCGTTTACATTAAATATACAAATATTTTAAAATAACTATAGTTAAATAATAGTTTGTGAGTAAACAGCTTAATTTTATTCGTTAAATAGTCCTAAGAAATGCCACTCTTGATTTCCAAATTCTCTAGATAAATTCACTCCTCACTTCGTGGGTCGTGAATTTATCGAAAATTTGGAAATCACTCGTGACATTATTTATGATCCAACCATAGTAATTCTGCCCCAAGGCAGGTCCTTCACTGCAATCATAGCATTTTCATGCAATGCTTGCAGCTTTACTAGGGAATTGTGTAGGTGTGGTAGCTTCCCGTTGCTTTCCACACCGGGGAAGGATGATGATGATAATGATAATGGTAAGGATGATAATTTTAAGGATGATGGCCATATGATTTCGGGGACCGTTTGGGCCTTAAAGTTTTCCTGACATTTGTCTTACAGGTGAGGAAAAACCCCGATAAAAACCTCACCCAGGAAAACTGCCCCGACCGGGGATCGAACCCGGGCCCGCTGCGTGACAAGGCAGCACGCTACCTCGAGACCACAGCGGTGGACTTTATTTATGATAAATAAGATATAATAAGAAGAGTTAAGTATTACGGCAAAGATAAATGTATATGAAGACCTCGAAATTATAAAAGAAATAAACAACACTTTATTTCTTAATGAGAACGCACCACAGTCAAACAACCCATTGTACGACGAGATAATAAAAAACAAGTCAGTTGCTGCTACAGACACAGAGTCTACATCGTCGTAAACAACAACAACGAGTAGCTGAAGCTCATCCTGCTGATGATGAAAGTTAACTTCTGAAAGGTCTCCAGTTAATATTGTATATACATAATTTTAACAAAGTTGAGGATGACGGCAGTTGCCAACAGGTATATTTTAATTTTTAACTTTTATCTTATGACTATTCACCTCAACGGAATTTGGTATGAATTTTATTAAGAAGAGTAGGCTGCGATGGTCAGGATATGTGGCACGAATTGGGACTCAATTAGGGACATGGAAACTCATTGTAGGAAAACCAGAGGAAAAGCATACAGAAGGCAGGTCAAGAATAAGGAGAGAGAATAATTTTAACTATGATTTGAGGGTAGTAGATTATACAGAGGATGATTGGAAAACATTAGCATAGGATAGGATCTATGGAGACCTAATGTCCACGAGGTCATGAACCTACAGATTCCATAATGAAAGTGAGTTAGTTATTGAGTTCGATCTGTGTACCTCCATTTTTCCTTTTTTTCATTCGTCAAAATAATACATACAATTATGTAACGGTCTCGGTGAACTAGGGGTTCGAGTATCGCGATTCGAATACGGCCGAGAAAGAATTTTTGGGATAAAAATAATATTCCAAGAGACATTCTATTTGAGGAACATTAAAGAATGGATACCGATTTCAAAGATTTTCATACTAGTAAAATGACTTCTAGCCTAAAATAGAATATCTGACAACTCTAATCGGCATTTGCGATTCAATTAATACGGTAGTTGCCTAGTAGGGACTGGAAGTAAATATCAATAAAACTAAATATATGGCCCCACGTAGAAATACATTATATAATGGAAATGGACAGCTAATGACAAATGAGGAAATTTTGAGGAAGTTGTTGAATTCAAATACCTAGGAACAATAATCACAAATAGGAATGAGATGCACAAATAAATTAAACATAGGCTCAATTCTGGAAATGCGTGCTATTTTCCATTGCAGAGACTCTTGATGTCCCAACTCCTTTCAAAAAACGTTAAACTGAAAATATATAACTCTATTATACTACCAGTTTATATATCATCATCATCATCATCATCATGAACAAATTCGTTTTAGGCCATGTGGCCTGTACGGTAAACCTAGCGAAGATGGTCTTGATCTTTCCATCGATGTTTTGGTCTTCCTTGGTCCCTATGTCCAGTTGGGGTATATTGGAATGCCAATTTTGGAAGTCTATTTCTTGCAATTCTCCTCAGATGATTTTTCCATTCTTGTTGGTATCTTTGTATATCTTCATTTAAACTTGTTACTCCAAGTTTTTCTCTGATAATAGTGTTCCTTTGGTGATCCAGTCTATTAACTCCTAACAATGGTCGTAAGAAGCGCATTTGGCTTACTTGAAGTTTATGAGAGTTTATTTTATTTAAAATCCAAATTTCACTTCCGTATTTTAGAGCAGCTTTTGATGTGATGTTATGTAATCTTAGTTTTGTCTGTGTCCTCATCTGCCAGTTTATATATATATATATATATATATATATATATATAGGCCTATTACACTTTAAGGGAGGAAATGAGATTACGAGTATTTGAGAATAAAGTTCTTAGGAAAAATTTTGGACCTAAGATAGATAAACAGACAGGGAATAGAGAAGACTACATAACAATGAACTACATGATCTTTATAGGAAGCCAGATATAATAAGAAGAATTAAGTCTCGTAGACTACGATGGGCAGGACATGTTGCGCGTATGGGGAATGAAATACGTGCATGGAAGCTTCTTGTAGGAAAACCAGAGGGAAAACGATCAGTTGGTAGAACAAGAATGAGATGGGAGAACAACATTAACTAAGATTTGAGGGAAGTAGTTTATACAGGGAATGATTGGAAAGCATTAGCTCAGAATAGGGATGTATGGAGACCTTATGTCCGCGCCCATGAACCAACGGGTTCGATAGTGCCAGTGAGTAAGTAAGTTGCCTAGTAGGTGTCTCTTTGAGGCGATGGGCTAACTGAAGTTTCACATAGTTGAGGACAACTGAGATCTCAGGTACAACATATTATAGTTTTAACATTAAACAAACATAGGCCTCTACGAATATCATCATAAAATGTATTTTTCTTTCTTAACGAATGTTGAAAAGTAAATAGGATCCACAAACTTACATCCATTATAATACTGTTCCATTATATTTACGAACTGTACTGTGTGCGTTAACTTTAATAACTTTTCACTGGTGTTTACCCTCTGAAATGACGTGGGTTTCCTTTTGACAACAAAATATTACAATTAATTTTAGAAAAGGTTTCTATTTAAGTTCCTGACCACTGCATATTAAAACTCGTAGCTACAAAACTTTCCAGTATACGAGAAAAGTTTAAATTTATATCAGGTTAGACATACTGCAGAGGTTAACTGAAAATTTACATATACTTAATACCATGTTTACTTTATCTTATTTTTTTAATAACTACCATTCAGAATATTACAAATGAGAATGGTCACTTCGTTAATAAGACAAAGTATATTTGCATCAAAAGCAATCAAAATAATTGCCTTAAAATTCTACGTACATCAATAACAATAACAATAGCAATAATAATAATAATAATAATAATAATAATAATAATAATGCAAAATTATAAGAAAAGTTTTAGGTCCACAAGTCATGGGTGAAGCATTTAGACTCAGAAGTAAAAAGGAAATAAAAATATATACAGATATTCCATAGTGATATTAGAAAACGAAGGTTAAAATTTTATGGCCATATTAAACGAATGAATTCAAATAGGCTTACAAAACAGATCATGGAATTCCACGAAAACAGAAGTAAAGATCCAGTGGATACTATGAAGTCGATTGATGAGGTCAAAAAGGACTTAAAATTGGCAGGAATTACTAAAGAAGATATCCCAAACAGAGATATATTTAGAATTAAGATGAATAAGTGGCAAGTTGACCAAGAGGATAAACCGAAGTAAAAACTGGAACAACTTGGACAGATGATAGAAAACAAGCTCAAAGCAAAAGAATGAAATAATTTGGGCTCAAAGGAAACGCCTCTAAGTACTTTGCGTAGTCCTGCACGGGCTCATCCGCAAAAAAAAAAAAATAATGATAATAATAATAATAATAATAATAATAATAATAATAATAATAATGCTGTTTCAATCTGTCTTCATAATTCTAGTTTATCTCTCCCTATAGGCACTTTTACACATTCCATGCTACCCGGGACTTATGGAGATGATATACACCATGTCCTTAAAATTCGGAAACACTTTTCTTATTTAATTACTCAAAAAGGAAACATGTCTCGCGCCGTAGCCGAGCCTTGGCGCAGAGCTACGGGACTTGAGCTGGTTCGAGTCTCCACGGGGGAAGAAATTTTTTCATGGTATTTCGGCCAGTATGGGACCGGTTCCTACCCAGCAACGTGAGGCAATTGGGTAGCTACAATAAGTAGCGGCTCCAGGTTGAGGAACCAGCTATAACGGCTGGGGGACTCGACTTGCTAACCACATGTCACCCCTACACTGACTGTTGATCATCTACCTCTGTGATTGACACATGTGGGTGTGAAGGGCCAGCAGCCGGCTGGTAAAAGGGCAACCGCTGAAAAGTGGAAAGACCCTCAATCGGAAAAAGGAAACATCATACAGGTTCGTTTGTATCATATGAAAGAGGATGTCAATTTTTTTTTTTTGGTTTTGGTGTGTTCTTACAGGCAATGATCATAGTTCTCACATTCACCGCAGTGGCGTTTTTACAATATGGTAACTTCTGGTGCAGAGCGTGCCTTCTGCGTGTTGGAATTTGATAAAAATAAGAGTGCTACAGATGTGCAACGGAACTTTAGGACACAATTCAATGAAGAAGCACCAAGCACGATACATTTGTTACTGCTGGTTGCCTATGTCCAATCAAAAGGAGTGGTCGTCCCCCACTGCTTGAAGAGACCGTTAACCGTGTGAGAGAGTCATTCATAAGAAGTCCGAAAACATCTGTGCGTAGAGCATCCCACGAACTACAAATACCACGTATGACAGTTTGGAAAATGCTACGTAAGAGACTGTGTATGAAGCCGTATAAATTGCAACTCCTGCATCAATTGAAACCAAAGGACAAACAACAGCGTTATGAGTTTTGTAGCCGAATGCAACATTTCATGGCCGAGGATGAGAACTTCGTGAATTGCATAATCTCTAGTGATTAAGCGACTTTCCAAACTAATGACAGAGTCAACAGACATAACTGTCGCATATGGGGTACCCAGAATCCTGGCGAATTCGTCGAATATGAGCGTGATTCACCCAAAGTAAACGTTTTCTGCGCAGTGTCATCGCGGAAACTTTACGAACTATTCTTCTTCATGGATAACACTGTGACTGGCCATACGTACCTTGATATGATACAGCAGTGCTTGTTTCCACAAATTCAAGAGGATTCTGCCTTTCCTGTTTCAGCAGGACGGGGTCCCATCCTATTATAATAACGACGTTCTTGAGTTCCTGAACAGTGAGTTACCTCAACGGTGGATAGGACGTGCAGGGCATAATGATGACTGCTTTGGGAAATGGCCTCCCAGATCCCCGAATCTAATTCCTTGTGACTTCTTCCTATTGGGATACATAAAAGACAATGTGCATGTGCCACCTTTACTACAAAATGTACGAGACCTCAAGCGCAGGATTGAGGAAGTATCTGAGGATATGCTCCAAAGAGTATGGCAAGAATTAGATTACCGTGCAAGACATATGCCGAGTTACACGTGGTTTCCATATTGAGGGATTGTGAACCCACTGCACAGGAAACCATTAGAGAAACTGTTCATGTGACATATAATCGAAACCTGTATGATGTTTCGTTTTTGAGTAATTAAACAAGAAAAGTGCTACAAGACATTAAGGACACGGTGTATTAAGTACGCAAAGACGAGAATATCCTCCCAATTAAGGGATCAGTTCAATGCGGGGCCACATCCGAAACAGCACGAACATTTAAGATAAAATATAGTATTCACTCACATATAGACTGCGATGGGCAGGACATGTTGCGCGTATGGGGAATGAAAGACGTGCATGGAAACTTCTTGTAGGAAAGCCAGAAGGAAAACGCCCAGTTGGTAGACCAAGAATGAGGTGGGAGAACAACATTAAATATGATTTGAGGGAAGTAGATTATACAGTGAATGATTGGAAAGCATTAGCTCAGGATAGGGATGTATGGAGAGCTTATGTCCGTGCGGCCATGAACCTACGGGTTCGATAGTGCCAGTGAGTAAGTAAGTAAGTAAGTATTCACTCACATATTGCAAATATAATAGAATCACTATGGCGGCTGAATGGTGTTTGGGGACTATTGTAGGCCTAAAGTTCCCCAACATTTGTCTTAACACGAACAAACCCCCAGAGAAAACCTTATCCAAGAAACATCTCCCGACCGGGCACCGAAATCGGGTCCGGTACTTACGAGGCAATAATGTTATCTCGAGACCACATTGGTGGACACAGTAACTAGGCCTATATAATATAATATATAAAATATAATATCACGTTTTCCCCTGCCACAATTTCATTCCACCATTTCTCTCATCTTTTCATTTCGTTCATCTACCCCCATGATTGTGCGTCAGGTGTGGTCGGTCGACACCCTTGTCATTCACAAATCTGTATATATGGGGCTTCATTCATCTCATCCCTCGACCCGACTCTGAGTTGGACACGAGTTGATGATATTTATTTATAATATATAATTTAATTAAAGGAATATAATTAGATAAAACACACTACTTGAAAACATTATTATATGCTGATGACCAGGTAATAATAGCAAATACGGAAGACGAGCTTCAAAGGAATATTTTGAAATTACGTAATATATGTGAGCAATATAATCTCAAAATATCCATAGAAAAAACTAAGGTAATGGCATTCCAAGGGAAAAATCAAATCAGATCGAAAATAGTAATAGGAAACAAAATCATAGAACAGGTGAACCATCTCAATTATCTAGGATGTGACATTTCATTTAATTATGATAATGATATAACTAATAAAATAGCAAAATTCCAGGGAATATGTGGTACGATAAAACGATCACTAAATAATAAAACAACAAGAGAGACCCAATTGAAATTTTATAAAACGTTGGCAGTACCGGTACTGCTCTATGGTTAAGAAGCCTGGATACATAAAAACAAGATCTAAGTAGGATAACGGCGGCAGAAATGAAATTTTTGACATCTGTTAAAGGGTGCACTAAGGAAGACAGAATCAAGAACACAGAAACAAGACAGGAACTTGAAATATTTGTAATAACTGATAAAATAGATACATATAGACAAAAATGGAAGCAACACATAGACAGAATGAATGAAGATAGATATCCAAAACAAATAACAAAATACAAACCTAAAGGCACCCGAGATGTGGGCAGAACTAGAAAGAGATGGGCTGAAGTCGGAACGGGTCAACAGACCTAATCCATGAATGCAGATGATGACGATGATATAATTTAATGAAAATAATGCAATATAACAATATATATTATAATAATACCTATTTTAGTTTAATCTTTTTCTTTGTAGGCTAATTACGTTTATGTACCCCATGCCAAGCTGGTCTTACAGGGACAAGAATTGACTGAACAAAATTCTTAACTTTGAGTGTACTTAGAGGATTCTTGTTTCAGGCTTGAGGTTCTTTCAATAAATCAAACAAACAATATTCGGCTACTTTTAACCAAAGTATTCTTTTATTTTTGCGAAATCATTATACATCAGGGTGCTGGTCTGTTTGTCAATTGTCTCGTGCATAATTTTCATTGCTATTTTTCTTAATCTTGTGTTATTTTCATGTATTACCTGACAAGTCTTTGTAGCTTTATAGGCTTTCACGGACAGGTTTCGATTCTTAAAATAATGTAACCCTCAGCTGAGTTATTTTCAATAGAGAAGAAGATGTCTCCTGATGATGTACGCCACAGCAATATATGAAACGTGGAATCTTGTGAATAGTGGACCAAGCCATTTAGATCGTAATGCGATTTTAAAAATTAAAAAAAGGTAGTCTACAAGCTTCACTACTATTATCACATACAGTTTTCGATAAACATAACATTTTTAATTTTCTGATCGTTCTTATTCTCAATCTCTCATTCTCTTTAATCCAATATTCGACGTTCGATGCCCAAAATTATTTTAATTTCATTTTCTTCTTCCATTCTTCTCTAATCAACCAATCTTGTAGTCTTTCTACTGTGAGGCATCAGCAATATCTCGTTTTTCTCGGCCTTTCGTTTTTTTTTATCTTCATCCTCCCAAATTATATCAACGCCAGCGTAAGTATTGTTTCCAGCGACATAATTTACCTGTGTCCAAAACTTTATAATTATTCATAAATATGTTTTTGTATTTTTTTTTAACTTTCATTAGATATGGACTGTCTACGAACGATTTAACGTATCTTGCTTTTGTACATTTTTTTTAGTTTCATTTTTAATTTTAATTATCATAACATTAACATGCATCGATCTTAAACTTATAGATATTAATTAATCGTCAAATTTTCATTAGCTTTTAAAATTAAAGTTAACTGTGTTTGCTTTATTGTAATTTAACATATGTTTATCCTGGTGTGTGGAAGAGAAGGCACATGGTATTAATTTCACCAGGTTACATAAATAAACAAGTAAATAAAATATTACATTATTATCAGCATAATGTCCACCGCTGTGATCTCGAGGTAGCGTGCTGCCTTGTCACGCAGCGGGCCCGGGTTCGATCCCCGCTCGGGACAGTTTTTCTGGATGAGGTTTTTATCGGGGTTTTTCCTCACCTGTAAGACAAATGTCAGGAAAACTTTAAGGCCCAAACAGTCCCCGAAATCATATGGCCATTGTAATCATCATCATTCATATTCATCTTATCATCATCATCCTTCATCGGTGTGGAAAGCAACGGGAAGCTACCACACCTATAATTCCCTAGTAAAGCTGCAAAGCATAGCATGAAAATGCTATGATTGCAGTGAAAGACCTGCCTTCGGGCAGAATTATTATGGATGGATGGATGGATCAGCATAATGTAACAATGGATTACTTCGTTTCATTTTTTAAAACTTATAATATCTTTATGATCTCCTTTAAAAACACTATACGTAGGCCTACATGTAAGTATATTATGAATTTTGCACACAATTATCAAAGTCACTCTATGTGAAGGATGATAAAAAATAAACAGTTTCAAGTGGAAGAAAAGAGAAATATTGAACATGTCTAAATATTATTTCATGAGAGAAGTTTAATAATAATAATAATAATAATAATAATAATAATAATAATAATAATAATAATAATAATAATAATAACAACAACAACAACAATTAATTCGTTATCTCAGTCAAATATTCAATTTATTCATGAAAACGTTTCAATCTCATTGCGTGAGATCATTTTCTAGACATTTGACATTCCCAGTTATCCATTTTGTATGGTTGTCACGTTATAAAAAAACACATTCAAGTAGAAACGTATTACCTACGGTAATGTGACATTTTACTAATAAGACGAATATCAAGAGTGTGCATGTTTATTACCAATCTCAATTTCAGACACTCAAAAGGGAGAGACTATCTGAAAGAAAATCAATATGTATGTGAATGCAGTTCCCTATTTCACCGAATGTGATTGTAGGATCATTCGTCCAATGTAATTACTTGCAACTACATAGATCCGCATAAATTTGTGCTAGCAATTACGGTCAAGGAAACTTGTATCCGTTAATTTGTCCCTGATTGTAATTCGTCCAATAAACTCAGTATCGTTGCGCAATAGCTGAGATGTTTACTGTAATGATTAAGACCTTTAACGTAATTAGTTCTGACACATGATCTTCCAATGTAGAATAATCATTAATAAGATTAACTAACTCCATCTCCATGTTCTCGGAGTAACGTCCTTGAATTAAACGCTATGGGCCTGGATTCGAATCACCGTAAGGACAGTTTTATGGGTAAGGTTTTATTCGGAGTTTTTACTCACCTGAAATTCAAATGTCGAAACATTTTAAAGCTGAAAGAGTCTCTAAACAACATTTGGCTATCCTAATCATCTTAACACATTCACCTTGTTTAGTACAAATGCGTGAGTGAATGATGCATCTTGTCTTAGAGGTTCATGCTGTCTAGGAGGTGGCACAACATTGATCTAATCTTTCATTTGGAAAGAAAGAAAAACTGCAGAGATTAACTACAGAGAATAACTGATTTAATTTTAAAACAAGATAAATACATTTTTAGACTCATTTTCCGCAGGTTCTAGGTTGACACCCCGGTGGCGACCAACCCTATTTCCTCTGTCGTCGAGAAAAACCTGCCCCCTAAGTCTCAAGTTTCCCTTGATATGCCCACCGTTATTGGTCTTCCTCTCTTCTTCTGAATCCTTTAGTTGGCATAATCAAGCGTTTTAGGTATTCAGTTTTGGTACATTCATTGCTAATAATTGTGACTCTTAATGCTGTTCTTATATCTGTGTTTATATTTTGCTTTTGTTACGACCACCAAATTAGAAACATGGATGTGAAATTCTGGGCAGACGAGGTCAGGAGAGAACTCCAAATGACTGGGATAGGTTGGGAATGGGAAAAAGGGACTGAAAATCGCAAGAATGTGTGGAGCTAAATAAGGAGAAGGTACTTAGATATAAACCAACAATATATTTTCGTCGAATATACGGGAAAACGTTCACTGTTTTTACAAAGACCTAAAACAAGTTTGGGGAAAAGAATTTTATATATTCAACCTAGGATTTACAGAGAGATCCGGGATTGCTTGGTTTAGGCTAGGGGCATGGAAATTTCTAAAAATTAACGACGATGAAAATATGCGAATATATCCAATGTGCGGGAGCTTGGAAGACGAGGTACATATATTAGGAAAATGTAACGATTTAGAATATTGGAAGCGTCAGTTATTAGCGGAAAGATTTATAAATTCAAATCCTGAAAGGTAGGCATGCTACATTATTGCTTCTAATTCTAGTAAGGTAAATTGCTTACACAATACTTTTTGAATGCAAATCAAATGTTATATTTGTTAATGGTAAATCCATAAAAGTGGATAAACTTGGGCAAATTTATGGAAAAAACGCGAAAAATAAGAAAAACACTCATGCATGAATAAATACATGTTATCAAAATGCAATACTTACTTACTCACTGGCACTATCGAACCCGAAGGTTCATGGCCGCGCGGACATAAGCTCTCCATACATCCCTATCTTGAGATAATGCTTTCCAATCATTCCCTGTATAATCTACTTCCCTCAAATCATACTTAATGTTGTTCTCCCACCTCATTCTTGGCCTACCAACTGGGCGTTTTCCCTCTGGCTTTCCTACAAGAAGCTTCCATGCACGTCTTTCATTCCCCATACGTGCAACATGTCCTGCCCATCGCAGTCTACGAGACTTAACTGTTCTTATTATATCTGGCTTCCTATAAAGACCATGTAGTTCATTGTTATGTAGTCTTCTCCATTCACCTGTCTGTTCATCTCTCTTTGGTCCAAAAATTTTCCTAAGAACTTTATTCTCAAATACTCGTAATCTCCTTTCCTCCCTTAAAGTAAGAGTCCATGTTTCGCACCCATATAATGTAACTGGTAGAATAATAGTTTTATATATTTTCAGCTTAACGTTTTTTGAAAGGAGTTGGGACATCAAAAGTATCTGCAATGCATAATAGCAAGCATTTCCAGAATTGAGCCTATGTTTAATTTCTTTGTGCATCTCATTCCTATTTGTGATTATTGTTCCTAGGTATTTTGAATTCAGCCACTTCCTCAAAATCTCCCTCATTTGTCATTAGCTGTCCATTTCCATATATACTGAATTTCTACGTGTGACCATATATTTAGTTTTACTGATATTACTTCCAGTCCCAATTTCTTAGTGTTACTCAATAGTGTGTGCGTGTTGGCCTTTAGTATCTCCTCGCTATCGGCCAGTAGTACTACATCATCAGCAATAAACTAACAGCTTATTAATACCATTGAGTTGTAAGCCTTCCTCATTCTCTAAAGATTAATGGCATGCTCTAGTACAAAATTAAATAGTAGAGGAGATAGTGCATCTCCTTGCTTCAACCCATTCTGGATTTCAAAAGTGTCTGAAAACTGTTTGCCTACACGCACCCTACTCTTTGAGCCATTTAGACACATTCGTATAAGTCTAACCAAACTTTTTAGGAATTCCGAACTCAAGCAGGATACTATATAACTTCTCCCTCTTAATTGAATCATATGCTTTTTTGAAGTCTACATATAGTTGATGTACAGTACCATTATATTCCCATTTCTTCTCTAAAATCTGTCTTATACTGAAAATCTGATCTGTTGTAGACCTGTTTCTTCTAAATGCACATTGATGATCTCCTAGAATGTCATCAATATAGGGAGTAAGTCTGCTTACTAATATATTTGTTAGAATTTTGTACGAAGTTGAAAGTAATGAGATGCCCCTGTAGTTGTTGCAATCAGTTTAATCTCCTTTCTTATAAATTGGTAAGATAATTGATTCCTTCCATTCATCTGGAAGAGCTTCTTTTTCCCAAATCATACTAAGCAACCAGCGTATCTTGTCCATCAATTTTTCTCCCCCTGATTTTATCAGTTCTGCTGGGATCTCATCTGAACCTGATGCTTTATACATCTTCAATTTTTCAATCGCCATTTGAACCTCTAATGCACTTGGCTCTGCGACTAGCATTTCTGCTGTATGTAACTTATCCTCCTCAATGTCCTGTTCTGTATGTACATTTAATAGCTGATTAAAGTAACCTTTCCATCTATTTAATATACTCCTGGAATCTGCAATCATATCCCCATTTTCATTCCGAATTATGTTTGTTCTAGCCTGAAACCCCTTCTTCTCTATCCTAATTCCCTGATATAATTCTCTAATGTTCCTATTTTTTTGCATTCATTTCAAGATCCCCTTTTCTTTACAATGTCGGCACATTCCTCATCAAACCATTTCTTGTTTTGCCTCTTTTTTAAACAACCAATGCTTTCTGATGCTGACAATTTATTAGTATCTCTTATAGCCTCCCATTCTTTATTTATATCAGTTTCTTCTTCGTTTGCCACATTGTCATCTGAAGATTCCAGTACTTGAAATCTATTAGCAATTTTGATTTGGTATTCTTGCCGCATTTCATCATTTTTCAAGTTTTTTAATTCATATTTTACAGAATCATCTTTAGCGTTCGTTCCTCTCATAAGCGATAGCCGTTGTCTGATTTTCACTCTGACCAGATGATGATCCGAATTGCAGTCTGTCCCTCTAACTGATATAACATCAATGATGCTACTGTGCCAGCGTTTATCCACTAATACATGATCTATCTGGTTCTGAGTTTCTCCATCTGGGGACGTCCAGGTGTATTTATGAATATCCTTATGCTGAAATGTTGTGCTCTTAACAATGAGATTCTTTGATGTGGCAAATGTGACTAATCTAACCCCGTTGTCGTTACTATCTTCATGAAGACTGAATTTGCCTATTGTTGGTTTGAATATATCTTCCCGCCCCCTTTTGCATTAAAATCTCCTAAGACAATTTTCATATGATATCGTGAAAGGGTATCAAATAAGCATTCTAATTCTTCATAGAACTCATCCTTGATCTTGTCATCTTTATCTTCTGTGGGGGCATGTACATTTACAATTATAAAATCATGTCGTTTACCCTTTAGAATTATGTATGATATTCTATCACTAACAAACTTAATATCTCGGATAGCGGACAGGATCCTCCTTCTGACTAAAAAACCCGTTCCAAATGCAGGTCTTTCTGCACCCCCATAGTATAATGCAAAGCTTCCTGATTCCTGACTACCTTCTCCTGGCCACCTAACTTCCTGTAAAGCGACTATATCCAAGTGCAATACTATTAATTATTAATAATTTTACATAACTTAATTAATGTATAATTTTATTGTATTATTATGTAATTGTAATATTATTGTGTTTTCTTTATGTAATTGTAATATTATTGTTTTGTTTTTGTTTTTCTTCATACCATTACCAAATATTATTTTATTGTAACATACTGTCAACAGCACGTACGGCTTACTGCCCGTGCGACCCATATTTGAAAATAACATTGTATATATCTTACTTTTAGTCTAATAAAATCCTATTAGTACTACTACTATATTTTGTCTAATCCAGTTAAACATAACAGTATATCTAGAAATCTCATTTGGGCTTTTTATACTTCGAGTATAAAACCCTCGTATACGTGGATAAAGGGAATTCAAAACAACATGAAGAAGAGAAATATGACAGAAACGCAAGACCGGTAAGTGTGGAAGAAAAAAAAATTGTATATTTTGGTTGAGGACTCCTGTGTAAATAACAGAAACAAATCTGAAATAAAAAAATAGTTAATAATTTCTTAACATGTATGACTACAATGTCATTGTTAACTCTTAATGGAATATACAGGTTACAATACTATGAAATATATGTGATATTTATTATTTTATAATTATGTATATTAAATATTTTACCTTAAGATTTAGTATTAGGAATACTCAGTACTTCCCCAATTAAGAGGCATTTTCAAAATTGCTAAGATAATTTAGCATTATTTATAATTATCATTACGGAAAAACAGTTTTTGAGCAATGATGTGCTTCATTTGTGATATTGCCAACAAATAATTTTGTTTTTAAATTATTAATTTTTCTACCTATTTTTCGAGTTCATATGAACACTAGCCTAGAGTCATATAAATTCAGGACTAAAATATTTTTAATTTAATTAGTTTAAAAAGTTAATTATATTTTGGTAAAAAATTTTAAATCAACAATCCAGGCTAAAGCTATAATTAGGTATATGCCATATTATTCATACGAACTTGGATAGAAAAAATAGTTAAAACAACTTAAACAACACGCTTTATTAGAAAACTGAACTAAAAAATGAAAAATAGTTTTAATTTCCAACGCGCTTGGGATAAAATTAAAGTGGTGAACAAAAAAATCATCTCCAACACAATTAGAATAAAACTATAGTTATCTACAAAAAATAATTATTTTACCATGAAAAGCGTGGGGGTGCTTTTTATGGTTTTTATATTTTGTTCTTAGAGACTTTACTTTTACCAATATCTGTTTATTATCAAATATATTAATTTATATAGAGCACCACACGCTTTTGATGGTAAAATTATTTTTTTTAGATAACTATAGTTTTATTCTAAAGGTGTTGGAGATGATTTTTTTGTTGACCACTTTAATTTTATCCCAAGCGTGTTGGAAATAAAATTGTTTTTCATTTTTAGTTCGGTTATCTAATAAAGCGTGTTGTTTTAGTGTTAATATTTTACAGAATAGGATAAAAAAGTGAATATCTTTAAATTCGATACTATTGTAGTATGAGCTAAATTATTACTGTTCTAAAAAAATCCTCAGCCCAATTTGAACCAGCGACCTATGGATTACTGAAATTATACACCACTACAGTCTACCGCTCTAGCAACAGAGCTCTTATAACGATTAATTAAAAAGTTGGTATGTCCGCAACCTATTATACCGGTTTTTATTTTGTTGATTTTCTGATGATTCTGGCCAGGATTTTAGAAAACATTTATGACATTATTGTATTGTTGTTGGTTCTTTACAAGTATACAAAGTTTCAAGTCGATCCAATGATTTTAAGTGGGAGAATATTGTGTCGAAAGATTCCGTTACATAATTATACAAACACTTTTTTGGATTATCTGATGATTCTGGCCAGGGGTTTATAACAAAATTATAAATTTTTTGTATTGTCATTGGTCCTTTACAAGTATACAAAGTTTTAAGTCGATCCAATGATTTTAAGTTGGTGAAAATCGCTGTGAAAGATTCCGTTACATAGATAAATACAGGTCAAGCTAATAAAAAGCGTGTCGTAAAATACTGATATTTGTTAATATCACAAAAAAATTACATCAATGCACAAATTCGCCATTTTTGTTGATAATAATAATTATTATGGTAAATATTTTTTTAGTAATTCTAGATATACCCTTTATTGCAGAAGTAGTGAATTTTCCTCATTTAAAATCTCGAAGCGAAAGAGTAACTAGTTCCAGATATACAAAATAATGTATAACAGTGCTATCTGTATACTTATTTATTTAGCCAGGTGCAGTTAAAGCCATGTGACATTCTCTTCGACTGACTAGGACAAAACTACATGTTACATTAAAATACAACAATCACTATAATATCGGATGCTAAATGATTATTTGGCCAGACTCTATAAAAAGAAAAGTAAGATATGTAATAACAAAATAAAATTATTGGTAGATACAATTTAAAAATATAACAAAATATACACAAAGGAAGAATAGCCCCATCTACTATTCATACAAATACAAGGCAAATAATGAAATATGATGAATTAGTCTATCGGTTATATAATATAAAACTCAGCATACAATATTGATAGATCTAAGTAACGTTTTTTATAAAATAAAATATTAATTGTTAAAGAATACTGTTAGTGAAGTGCTTTCGTTAATTAGTTATTAACAAATTTTTCAGTTACCTTTTTGGAAGATGTTACAGTTTGACAGTCTCAAATAGAGCGGTAGAGAATCGCATGTTCTGGCAAGTGAAACTCTAAAATATATATTTTTTTTTTTCAAATGCCCCAGATTTGTCTTTCGACATTCCTGGTTTCTCTCCTGGCATGGCGTACTTGTAACCGACTTCTGAGGTTGGGGCGTCTGGAAGGCGGGGTTATGTTGCCCCGATGATATGATGGGTGATGATGACGATAATGGTGCGCCAGGAGAGTCCCTAATCCTAAGCTTAACCTAAGATGAATATGAATCGTGATGATTACGATGGCCATATGTTTTCGGGGACCGTTTGGGCCTTAAAGTTTTCCTGACATTTGTCTTACAGGTGAGGAAAAACCCTGATAAAAACCTCACCCAGAAAAACTGTCCCGACCGGGGATCGAACCCGGGCCCGCTGCGTGACAAGGCAGCACGCTACCCCGAGACCACAGCGGTGGACAAACTCTAAAATATTGTATATGATGTGGAGGGATATAGAGGATATTGTGCTGATGAGATGGGGTGCCTAAATTATGTGTGTTAAAGTGTGTCCGTCGCCGTGGCGTAGTCGGGTTCGATTCCCGGCGGGGTAGGGGATTTTAAATCTCCACCTTGGGTCTGGGTGTGTGTCCTGTCTTGTGTTTGTATGTGTGAATAAGATAAAAAGGTTAACAAAGGTAAAAAACAAGAAGGAAGAACAGTGTAAACGAGAGAAAACTACAAAAAAAGTGTGATAAGTAATTATGTGATTGTGTAGTATATTATAAAGAGACAGGGAATGGACGATTCTGCGATCTCTTACACTAAGCTATGACAATTCTTCCAGGGAGGATGTAATGTGATCAAAACATAGGCAAAAATAATGAATATGTTGATGTCTTTGGTACCATTGGTGAAACACGGGTTGTAGCATATATGTAAATAAAAAAAACAACAAAACAGTGTGTAAATCAGTAAAAATGAGTATCACAGAAATCAAAGTGGGGCATTGCGTTTCCAAAAATGTATATTTTACGTAGCAAATGGTAACGATTCTAATGCAATTTAATTAATGATTTAATTAGAATACTGTTTTGCAAGTATGATTTATTTCTGAATTACAATTTAGATTGTTGTCCATAAATACTCCCAGATTTTTTGCTGGCTCACTATAAGGGATTTAAATATCATTAAGTGACACATGCAATACTGTATTTATGTTAATTTAAGCTAATAGTCTCTGAAAAGCCACATGCCATAATGATTGCTTGTAACTTTCTAGGATTTAATTAAAATAATTCTTTCTTTAGGTAATTAGCGTGTTAAGGTCCTCATTGATTTTGGCAACAGCGTCATTTAGATAATTTACTAATCTTATTTATTTAGCCTGGTGGAGTTAACACCATGTGGCTTTCTCTTCTACTCAAGGGCAAGCTTATGTTATATTAAAACATAACAATCACAATTAACTCTAATATTAAATACTAAATAAAAATGTGATCAATAAAATCTTTATGATTAAGATCGATTACAACATAATATTTATGATAATTAAAATGAAGACTAAAACTAATAATAAAATATACACAATCACGACTACAATGTGTTTGGTAGATTGACCCTATCTACTGTCTATACATGAACAAAAAAAGCAAAGAAATATAATCAGATATAATATACTAATTTGTCGGTTAATCTTAATACTAATTTCAGAAGAAAAATTATTATTAATTGTTGAAAGAATATTATCAGTTAGTTATTAAATAGTTATATAGTTTGTTTTGAAAATGATGTTATACTTTAACAGTCCCTGACATAGGACTGAAGGGAATTCCATGTTCTGGCAAGAGAAACTGTAATAGTGTATTACGGTGCGAAGTTGGAAAGTGTTTTTTACAGAATCGAGGAAAAATCGAGATTCTGTAAAACACTTCACAAACGTGCGTTGTACATTATTTTTTGCGCGATGGCGTTTTCAAAATAATAAATAATAGTAAAATAATATCTTTGTTGGAAATAGTTGCGTTCATTATAGACAAGTGACTAACGTTTACAGTGTGTGCAATGTTTATTAGTTGAAACTACAGGAGGCCTTGAGAACAATTATCGATAACATGGCCGCATGTACGTATTTATTGTTTTATATTGTTTCAAATAAAGTTCAGTTCATTTAAAATGCAGTGATTTGTTTTGTATAATGTATAATAACACTACCTTTTGGATACATTTTGTATATACATTGTACGTAGTATGCATAGAGGGCAATGGTTTTTCTTCCCGCACATGGATGTAAATGTAATATTACAGTAGGTCTATAGTTATTTAGGTAGGCAATCCCGAATTATAGGAAGTTGAACTTTCAATCATGGCCGCCATTGCTGTAAGTACGACAAAACGCACTATCGAGCCAAAATATGTTGAATGATACAAAGTGTGATTCGTAGGGATATAAAATATATTACGCTGATGGAATCAGGTGTTTAAATTATATATGCCAGAGAGTCTAATGAAGCGGCATGATGAGGAATTGGGCGATAAATTGTGTAGTATTATATAGAGAAGGGATAGGAAATGGACGGTCCTACGATCTCTTAGACGAAGCCACGATAATTGTTCAGGGACGGTGTAACATCAAATTTGCGAATAGCACAAATAAAATGCGCAAAAGAATTATGAACACGTTGAAGTCATTGAGTAGAAATAGTATTTAAATCAGTAAAACAAAAGTATCACAATTACCAATATGGGCATTGCAAGTGTTTCTACTAAAATTTTCCTTAGAGCAAACAGAGTCTTATGTGACTTAATGAATGTAGTATTGAGAACATTCTTTTGCTTGTGTGATTTGTGTATTCCGAATTACATGGTTGTCTATAAATACTCCTAGATTTTTTTATTGTCCACTCTAAGATATTGTTATGCCATTAAGTGACACATGAGAGACACTAATAGTCTCTTATGACTAGAGTCCGGATGTTAGGCACTTAAAAAATTCAAAATAGTCAGGCAAAAAGACACTAAAACCCATTAATATAGGCACTAAAATTCAAAATAGGCTCTTACAAAAAATGGACTACAGCATAATTTTTTACAGACTTACGTTAAGAATATGAACATATTTATGCTATCAATATCATGCGAAGATATCAGGGATGCTTTTGGAATTTGTTTTGCCTTTTTACAAAGAGCAGACTTATGTTTTGCAGAAGAGTGTACGTGCTGCGAAATGAGGCACTTTGCAAAGCAATATTGAACCGTCACTTGAGAATATTTCCGCACCAAATTCTTTCACGAAATTGATCGGTTTGTCTTTTACTGTTGTCCGCTCTTTATGCATCGTAAAAAAAGTGTAGGTAAAAAGAATTAAGATAAACCACATACACTCGTCGCAACACTTTGTCTTTGAATCATCTGTCTGTGAATGAGGACTACAGACTGAATTCAGTGTTACCAACATCAAAAATAATATTTCCAGTCACTTAAAGGTTTCAGTACCAGGTGTGAGACAGAGAAAGAAAGCTTGAGCCATCTACCCTCTTTGTCATTCAGTAATGTTTGTATTGAAAAGAAGCAAATATGTACTATAGAACTTTCTCCAAGCCTTAGAGCCGGAGCATAATGCAATGGGACATAGCTTAGGACTTATTCGCTTAACGGGAATGCATGAGGTGGAAAAATGCATTGAGGAAAATAACCATCTACCTGCTAGGTTATTGGCTTATTGCCACCCTTATCCTAAAATATTCTAAGAGAATTTATAAAAAGAGCAATTCAAATTTCTATGAAATGATATGTGTGATGACGTTTGTCTATTTCAATTAATTTCATTGAAATACTAAGTTAATTTTGAGAAAAATAAGCAAATAGGCATTTATAGGCATTATAAGCTGAAATAGGCATTTATAGGAAACATGAACTTCATGGAACACAACTCTAGAGTCATCGGTATCAACTTATATGAAGTCACTTTTACAATATCTATAATAAATAACTATAGGCATTTTCCCTAACATCCGGTCTCTACTTATGACCCATAATGATCGATTATGAATATCTCCCTTAAAGAATGTTCTCACATTTCATACATTTTAAAAATAGACTGAAAATTTTAATCCGTAATTAAATTACGTGATGGTGTGTTAATCAACATTTCTTATTCATATCATCATAAAATAAGCTTCATAAGAGCAAACAAGCTTCTCCATTATTTAGTCCGGATCAATATGCTCATCATATATTCAAACTCATGTCTGAGTCATTAATATCAGTAATGGGAAAACGTTCTTTTACGTCGCGTTTTATTCTGCTTTTACTCGTCTGAGGAAATACTTTACGGAAGTGTTCCATATCCATTTTGTTTACTGCCGTCAAAACATCATAACCTATAAAATTTTAATTTTACAATTTCCAAAGAATATAAAAATATAACCCATATAACCGAATATTGATATCAGCAATTAAATGTTTAAATGCAATTCAGTATATTTTCATTGCAATATTTTAATCTAAAAATGTGTTCTCCATCACAAAGAACCACGCAACTGAACGTATATAATTAACATGCATCCATATATACGTACATCCAATTCGTGCGAATATAATTAATTGGTATATCTATATTAATGAAATTATTTATACTATGTCATTAATCTTTTCCTCGTTTTTTTATATATCTTGTACATATTATATATTTAATTCGTTAAATTTAGAGTAAATCAAAATACATTATAAATATTAATTGTATTGTATTCATAACTTGTAATCGTTTATTTATATATATATATATATATATATTGTAATTTAGATTTAAGACTTTTCTTTTGTATTTTTTTTAAACCTGGTTGAGTGGTAGACAAGGCCTTAAGGCCTTAACTCTGCCAGGTAAAATAAAGCTATTATTATTATTATTATTATTATTATTATTATTATTATTATTATTATTATTATTATAAAAGAGGCTTCCCTCGCCATGGCATACAAGTAATTAAGAGCCTCTATTTTAGAACACATGTAATAATAAAAACTATATCCATCCCTTCATAGTAATTCTGCCCGAAGGCAGATCTTTCACTGTAATCATAGCATTTTCGTGCTATGCTTTGCAGCTTTACTAGAGAATTATAGGTGTGGTAGTTTCCCGTTGCTTTCCGCACTGGTGAAGGATGATGATGATAATGATAAGAATGATGATGATTATGATAGCCGGATGATTTTAGGGAACCCTTAGGCCCTACGCTTCCTGACATTTGTCTTACAGGTGAGGAAAAACGCCGAAAAAACCTCACCCAGGAGCCTGTCCCGACCGGGAATCGAACCCGGGCCCGCTGCGTGACAAGACAGCACGCTACCTCGAGACCTGAATATAAAATTGAGAAAATATAAATAAAAATAAACCAAGAGTTAATCAAGGATACCGAATATCCCCTTCTTTGTTCAGCATATAGAGTGTATTGACGGTGTCATTAGACAATGGCAAAAACAATATTAAACAATCATTTTAAAATTAATGACTAAGGCTTGAAAAATATATTGTTATTATAGCAGATCATCACGTGATTTTTAGTAATATATGGGACGAGTTACAAATCGCTACCCATAAATTAAATCATGTAATAAGTAATTACAATATGCCATATCAGAAAAAAAAAACCAAAGTAATGTTCCGAAGGATTGAACAAGTCCATCGCCATAGCGTAGTCGGTAGAGTCTCTACCTTCCACTCCGGCGACCCGGTTTCGTTTCTCGGCGGGGTAAGGGATTTTAAATCTCCACCTTGTGTCTGGGTTGTGTCCTGTCTGTGTTTGTATGTGTAAATAAAATAAAAAGGTTAACGAAGGTAAAACAAAAAGAAAGAGCAGTGTAAACGAAAAGAAAAATGAGAAAGAAAGAAATTAAAAAAAAACAGTAAAACTCTAGATAACAATATGTATACAACTGGGCATTAGATGTGTATTATAAGAAAAAACCACAAACGATTCAAAATAATGATCAATAACACAACAAATAAACAATTTAACGTGTCTTGTTGCCAAAACAATGATATAAACTTAAAATGAAACAAATTTTATAAAATGTGCGAAACAATAAGAAGAAGTCGAAAAAATAAAACATTAAAAATTACACAACTAAAATTCTATAAAAATATGGCAGTACCTATGTTACCATATGCTTGTGAAAACTGGACACTTAATAAATCAGATAAAAGGAAAATAAAAGTAGCTGAACTCAAATTCTTACTTCAGTACAGGTTACACATTGTTAGATAAGGAATATAATGAAGAAATAAGAACCGAATTAAACATCTACAGCGTTACAGGTAAAATTCAAAACTCAAGATATAACTGGCTCCAACACATGTAGAAAGAATGATGCCCCATAGACTTCCACAAATTTTGTTTCACAACGAAACCAAAGGAAGAAGAAATATTAGGCGCATATAACTAAATGGAGGTATAATGTATCTTGATGTGGTAACAGGTATATGGCCTAACTCCATGACGTAAAAGAAGAAGCAATATTAATGCATGATATTAATTTTGTAAGTACTAGAATATACAATCAAAACTTCAGAACATAAAGAGCCCATATAAATCAATGTATTAATTACTGATAGCTCTTTGTATATGAAGATGATTATGTATTATTAGGTGAAAGTGAGGAAATGCTAAAAGCCAACACACACAACTCTAAGAACCTGGAACTGGAAGTAAATATCAACTAAACTAAAGTATGGTCTTATCAATAACACTGGTCAACATGATTTTTGTCTCATGAGTTCCAATAGTTGTATTTAATGCCGTTTTTTATCGTGTTTTCAAATATGTACTTGGAATTCCTCCATCACCCACAGTTTTTTTATTTCTACTTCAATTAATGGATTTAAATAATAATTATTCTTTTAATAAACGTTTTTTTTCTTCCATTTGTTCATTGTAAAATAAAACGGGGAACACTTTCATCAGGAGATTTTAGCTATGGAAAAGAGATATCAAGGCAAATGGAATCCTAATATGCTGGCAGATTATTGTTGGACCATCAAGAGGGATGCTCCACAGGCGAAATATAGCACAAAATCTTAAGCATCATACCAGGGAGTTGGAGAGAGTCCGACCTTCTAATGCTGTATAAAGGGAAAGGGCCAAAAGGCTCACCCGACGCTTACCGCGGAATTGCACTGGAAGGTGCGCCTTTTAAAATTCTGACGAAGATTATACTACAACGTACCCTTCCCCAAGCCAGCACATTCATTCCTGAGGATTTGTGACGGGAAAATCCACGATATAAGCCATCGAGAGAGCGTTATCCATTATCTGGGAAGCAACAAGCACCGCAGGTGGCCACGTATACGCGGTTTTCATAGACTTCTCCAAGGCGTTTGACAGCGTAAATAGAAACACATTACTGGACAAAATCTCCAGAATACTGGGAAAATAGAACCCTTTCTTGAAACTAATTAAAAGTATACTGGCTTTCAACCTACTAACCATAAATGGCAAAGTTAGCCAATCGGATCACATAATACAAACAAACGGAGTGCTTCAAGGGGATCATCTAGGCCCAATCCTCTTCAACTTGCTAACCCACGACGTAGTCCAAGAAGTAGCATCACCGGAAGCCACGGTCATTCTCTATGCAGATGATATAGTCATCCTATCCAGAAATAAAGTAGCTCTTCAGACTAGCCTGGATAAACTACACAACTGGGCGCACAGGAACGAACTAGAAGTTACCACAAGCAAAACTAAGATTATGAAATTTAGACGTAAACAGGGATGACAAATTCAAGTATGGAAATGCCCAACTAGAATTAGCCAACTGCTACAAGTATCTCGGTCTAACGTTGCAAGTCACAGGAAAATCATTCACCAAGCGCATCCAGGAAAGATGCAACTCAGAAATAAAGGCCACGTTTGAGATTCGAAATGTCGGAAAGCTGTCGATCGAAACAGCTATAAGACTATTTCATATTAAGATATCACCAATAGCGTGCTATGCAATCACCACATTCTGGACTCGGTTAACCATAGCTAATCTGAAAAGACTGAAAATGATCAAAATTGCCTACCTCCGGAGAGTACTTAGGATTTCAAGGTCAACGAGCTCCCGACTCATATACCATCTAACCAAGACTGACTTCTTCATCAGAGAAATAGCGTTACAATATAACCTGCCACACACCCCGGCCTACGAAACACACATAAGAGAGAGAGAGAGAGAGAGAGAGAGAGAGAGAGAGAGAGAGAGAGAGAGAGAGAGAGAGAAGAAGAGAGAGAGAGAAGAAAAAGCAGAGGATATAGACCGCGGATTCTTCCTGATCCTAGCGATGAACACCGAAGAATGGAAGGAACCAAACTTCCCTCTAAGACACGTGTTCACGAGGACCGCCAACATGGATTCCACTACAGAATATGTACCATAAAAGGGTTCCACCTCGCATCGAACCAGTGCCTCTGCAAGCTATGCGACCAAAAATGTCAACAATACCACCTTATTGACTGCATAGCAAGAAGTAAGCCTTTAAAATTCTATGCTGATGACAATAACTTCCAGTAATTGTATTATGATGGACACTGTGTTTAATAAATCTTTATAAAATATAGCAGAAAATCGTCATTTCTTACTTTCCAGGTGAGTCCGAATGTTCGAATATTGTGTAGTTACGAATGTAGAAAATATTAAAGTGAAATTATAAATTCCTGTCTTTCGGAAACCTTGCGTGATGGAGAAAAACCGATATCATATTTGAATTCAGGACAAAAAATACTATCAGAATCACATATTGTTCTTTCGGAGACAAATTTTTTTTTTGTTGCTCAGTATAATCGACACTGGATGTCTGCTGGGTTTTCACTCCTGCGTGACGGCCGTCTTTACCTCCAAAACAATCGTTTGGTACCAATTTCCGTGAGAGGCTATGGCCATGATGCCGCCAGAATTTTTAGGTCAACCGAGACTCTAACCCCGACATTCCGCCTTGCAGCGTATTGTCTTAAACAACTACGCTAGGAGTATGAATAGTAGCAGAATTCAAATACATAAGAACAATAATTACAAGCAGGAATGAGATACAGAAACAAAATAAACATAAACTCAACTCGGTAAATCCTTGCTATTATATGTATTATAGGGTCTCTTGTCAACACGACTTCTCTCAAAAATATTAACATAAAAGGGATTATATTATATGGATGCGAAACTTGATTTCTTTCTTTAAGAGAGGAGAAAAGTTTAAGACTATTTTAGGTAAAGTGCTTAGGAAAATTTTTGGATCGAAGAGAGTCAAACAGAAGGAGAATGGAGAAAACTACACACAAATAATATACACGATCTTTATGGAAAACTCGATATAATTAGGAACGTTAAGTCTCCTAGACTACGATCGGCAGGGCATTTGGCCCAAAAGGAATGATAATGGAATATATAGAATAGACAATAGAATAGAAAGCTTCTTTTAGAAAATTCAGCGGGAAAAAACCCAATAGATAGTCAAGGTGAGATAACAATATTAACCATGATTTGAGGAAGGTAAATTATACAGGAAATGATTGTAAAACATTATCTCAGGATACTTTTATAGATCTTATATCTGTACTGCCATGAACATCAGTTTGACAGTGCCAGCGATTTGGTAAATTTTATCAATATTAATTCAGCTCATATTTAAATAATATTCATTTCTTTTTCACAGTTTCTAATATTTCACTCGAAAGATTTAGTAATGCTTTCAAGATGTCCTATAATGTCAAGGGAATCGAGATTGAGGTGACGAAGAAGAAGCACGTCTTTTTTTAAAAAAAAGAGAAGGAAGACAACATAAAGAATGTTGCTGTCAGTTGAAATTGAGAACAGAGGAACAATATGAAATTCTCACTTGATTCACAAAAGTAATATCATTCACTCCTTGAACTTATGTTAAAATGTCAAAATTCACTCCTTGTATATTTATAACATTTTATTTGAAACTATAATGCTTCCGTCAGATTTTTTGTAATGTCGAAGGTATGACAATATTTCGTCACCTATTGAGTCACTCTCTTAACTTAAACCGACTGACAGAAGAATATTGCATTCTTTTATACCTGTTCCAAGTAGACTTCTCAGGTTTTCAAAGTAACTAAGGACAGTAATATGCGAGGAGAAAATCTCGATTGCAACACACGCAATATTTCTGGAAGGCGTAATCCACGTGTACCTTACTTACTTGCTCACTGGCACTATCGAACCTGTAAGTTCATGGCCGCACGGACATAAGTTCTCCATACATCCCTATCCTGAGATAATGTTTTCCAATCATTTCCTGTATAATCTACTTCCCTCAAATCATAGTTAATGTTAATCTCCCACCTCATTCTTGGTCTGCCAACTGGGCGTTTTCCCTCTGGCTTTCCTACAAGAAGCTTCCATGCAAGTCTTCCAATCCCCATGCTTGCAACGTGTACCACAATGCGTAAGATATATCGTATTTTAAGGACTATAAGACGCTACGAACTATAAGACGCACCTTAATTTTTAAGCAATTAAAAAAGCATTTTACCATTTTTAATATTAGATTGCAAAGGCAGACTAAAAAAAATCTTACTTTATAAAACCGGTCTGATCTTTAAAATCCCTAAAAATCATCATCTGAACTTTCTTCTTCCTTCTTCTTCTTCTTCTTCGTATTCGCCGTCCTCTTCATATATAAGATGGTCTTCTCTGCCATCGAGAGCGTTACGTACGCCGAACTTCTTGAAATATTTAACAATAATGTCTTCTATCGCACTAGGCCATGACTGTTTTATCCACTGACACACTTGTTTGATTGTAGGTCGTTTTAAAGCTCCCTTTGGTGTGAATTCATGTTGGGTTTCAACCATCATCCATTTATTCAAGTTCATTGGTATCGTAAACTGCAATGACGCATCATAGGTGTTCTGGGTTTGTGATGGCGGGGGGGGAGGGTGACAGTGTTAGCCAGCTTGTGAATTCACGTAACTCATGTTCGTCGCATCGGTGCACTGCTGCTTCCAGTTGAATCCAATTTTGCCAGATAGAGAAAATTCCCGCGGCATCAAATGTATGGCGGGAATTTTAAATCAAACACTGGGCATGTTTATATTAATTTCGAGTATAAGACGAACCTGAATTTTGGAGGCAATTTTTCGAAGGAAAAAAGTGCATCTTATATTCCGTAAAATAAGATAAGTATATGATTGACAATATAAGTAAAGTAAAGTGATCCCACAACAGGCCCGGAGGCCCTTGGGGTAGTAGGAGGTTAAGGCTCCCACTTTTTCTAGACAATCGGCACTTCATGTCAGCCGGGTTGTCAGCCCTGCGTGACGGCCGCCTTTACCCCCAGAACAAGCGTCTGGTACTCATTTTAGTTAGAGGCTGAGTCGAACCCCAGGGCCATCGTGCCGCCAGAGGGTATGGGTCAGTTTAAAAATCCTGACCCCAACGGGACTTGAACCCTCGATCCTCCGACTTGTAGCTCAGTGCCTTAACCACTACGCTACGGCGTGCCCCCATTGACAATATAGGCTTTTTGATACTTGACAGTAACGTTTTTTATTATCTGGTCCCAGAGGCGACTGAATGTTGGCATCATCTTTGTACTATATCTTGTAGTAATAAATAATTTTGGATGTTGGAAGCAAGAGACATCCATTAAAATTTATAAATGTCAATCACATACTCACATGTCACGCATTATAATCTTCCCTTTATTTAAATATATATTTAACTATGGCCATCAGGTTGTCTTTATGACATTTCAAGTATAATCTTCTAGACTGGCGGAATTATACTGCCTAAGTTGGGGTGCCTGTAAGGCGGAGTTACACCACCTCGATGATATGATAATGAAGCACCACGAGAGTCCTTAAACCTAAACTTAGTCTGAATCCAAACCATAGGCCACCATAGGAGTAATTCCTTTTATGAAGAAAATTATTATGGTCTGACCGAAAATCGAACCCGGGACCTCATGAACTGTAGTCAGAAGCTCTTACCACCACTCCCTGAATCAGGCATATACGCAGTCTCTATTTTTCGTGAAAGCGAACTGCTCATATTTCACCGTCACCAAATTATATTAAATTATTCCTGTTTGGTTCGTCTTCCGGGATAAATGACCGTGATCAGGTTTTCATGAAACTCGACGTTTCGTCCACTACTGCGGTAGACATCTTCAGGAGATTCTGTGTGCTCTCTGTGAACTCCTCAAAATTCGGTTGCAGACTGGCTGGTCGTTAGAAATGAATCTCGGGTGGTGGCAGACTGTTGAGAAGTTCACAGAGAGCACGCAGAACCTCCTGAAGAAGTCTACGGCAGTTTCAAGATAACCGGACCACGGCCATTTAGCCCGGAAAACTAACCAAACAGAAATCACGACACCGATAATGAAAGACAACAATTTCATATACTAAATGAGTCAGAGAAATCACAAAATCACTGTAACGAACTTTAAACAGCCAAATAACCGTCACTCCGTAAAGTAATAGCAACGCTAACCCGAGGTCACAACGATGAACAAGTACTATAAATGATTTAGTATACAGAATAAATCAACATCGAAGGAAACAAATTAAGCATGTTAAATATAGTAGTAAAAGATTCCGGGCTATGTGGCCGTGGTCTATAACTGGCGTTTCTTCCCGACGTTTCTCCCTCAACTGCGGAGGGCATCTTCAGTGGCGAGCGCTAGAAGCTGTTGTTTCCCTGTCGTAGACTCGACTTCGCTCGCCACTGAAGATGCCCTCCGCAGTTGAGGGAGAAACGTCGGGAAGAAACGCCAGTTATAGACCACGGCCACATAGCCCGGAATCCTTTACTACCATGATTACCGGCCGTGAAAGCCTGCATTCCACCATGTTAAATATAGTTTACGTTGAATAGTTCTCCATCTTAGGCACGTGGAGTTCTCCGTTATTGAGGCCTTAGCTCTTAATAGGACATTTAAGCTTAGTATTCTTTATTATATTTTCTGTTTTCTCCATAAATGAGATATTAATACCCTGAAGCATACACTTCTACCAATTTTGCAGATTTTATTTTTTCAAGTCTTCAAACTCCATATCATGATTAATCCAATTACGAAAAAAATAGTTCTATACACTGAATAAGTTAAGACAAAATAAAAACCAAAGTGAGAAGGAAATTTGTGAAAATAATTGAATGTAGTTAAAACCTTCCAGTATAACAATTTAATATTAAAATGCTTGTTGAATATTATTCCCTGAGAGTATTTAATAATAATAATAACAATAATAATAATAATAATAATAATAATAATAGTAATAATAATAATAATAGTAATAATAATAATAATAATAATAGTAATAATAATAACAATAATAACAATAACAATAATAATAATAACAAGTATTCGTTATCTCAGTAAAAAAAATAATTTATTAATTTGACGTTTCAATCTCCTTGTGTGAGATCATTTTCAAGACATGGTTGTTTATATATTTTTTTTTTTCAAATGCCCCAGGTTTGTCTTTCGACATTCCTGGTTTCTCTTCTGGCATGGCGTACTTGTAACCAACTTCTGAGATTGGGGCGCCTGGAAGGCGGGGTTACGTTGCCCCGATGATATGATGGGTGATGAAGATGATAATGGTGCGCCAGGAGAGTCCCTAGCCCTAAGCTTAACCTAAGATGAATATGAATGATGATGACTGCGATGGCCATATGATTTCGGTGACCGTTTGGGCCTTAAAGTTTTCCTGGCATTTGTCTTACAGGTGAGGAAAACCCCGGTAAAAACCTCACCCAGAAAAACTGTCCCGACCGGGGATCGAACCCGGGCCCGCTGCGTGACAAGGCAACACGCTACCCCGAGACCACAGCGGTGGACGTTTATATATATATATATATATATATATATATATATGCTTACGTGTTATGGTGGCCGCTAGATGGCAGTTGGAACGACTTCCCGCTACCTCTTGTGTGAATTGATGAGAATACTACATACATAGGAAAATTTATGTTTGTGTTAGGATATTGAGTGGCTCAGATGGTTAGAGCGCTAAAATTACAGAGTTTAGAGACTCGGGTTCAAATCCCGACTCAAGCATTCATTTTTCTTTTCATTCATTTCATCATCCGGTATCATGGCAGCTGCCGCCGTCTTCCGGAAACCAAACGCCATTCCTGTCCATCCATCCATTGATCTTCCTCCATTCCTCTGATATTCATAGCTGCTTGTACCCCTTCTATCCAAGTTTTCTTCGGTCTTCCTCTCTTCCTCCTTTCCATTGGGATCCATTCCATAACAATTTTTATTTTTGTTTTCATATCATCTATATATATATATAGTTACCGTCACCAAGACAATATATATATATATATATATATATATATATATATATTTACTAATTTAAGTATATATGCTTGAAATTCCAATTTATCACTGAATAAATTATTTGAATTTTAAATTTGTTCATTTAAATTGGTAAAAAAAATACACACGTATATATTGCCTTGAGGTGTGGAAAGCAACGGGAAGCTACCACACCTACAATTCCCTAGTAAAGCTGCAAGCATAGCATGAAAATGCAATGATAGCAGTGAAAGACCTGCCCTCGGGCAGAATTATTATGGATGGATGGATATTGTCTTGGTGACGGTAAGTATATATTATAACAATCATGTTTTGAAAATGATCTCACATAAGGGGATTGAAACATCGACTTAATAAATTAATTTTTTAACTGAGATAACGACTAATTGTTGTTGTTGTTATACAAATTTAAAGTTGAAAAAGAAAAAAAAGTATATATAGACTCCATATTTTTCATATCCCTATATTTCCACACATTCTTTTTCGTATTCTGATAATTTTTTTTTTATTCTTCTCACTCTGTTTATTTAGGCCTATAGTGATACAACAGTCGGATATGTTATTTAATTTGTTAATAGGAACGAAACAATATATTTTGTTTAAAAAGTGAACAGACAAGACATACTGCGAATTTATCGGAAACCAACAACTTCCTGAACAGAAATTAAGCTTTATCATCTATCATGTAGTTTACCAACAACAATGTGCACTCACATCATGTTTTGAGGTTGGCAGAATTTAACAAATGGATATGTCAGGGCACAATACAACACTGTAATATTCATGTGTCTTTGTTTCCTCTACACGTATCAATGGAGCTATGTAACACAACCGCAACAAACATATATAGAGGAAAAAAATAATTTTATTTAAAATCTGAATTAATCATTTGATTAAGAAAATCCACTATGAAATTAATATTTTCCAAAGAAAATAGTTGTAAATCAAAAGATACATCTCAATGTGACAGTTGTGGTAATGAAGGAACAGATATGTTGGTCGAAAAGGCACTAAAATCGAACAAATGAGTAAACACTTGGCACTTTTAAGTTACGTTTATAGTGTTACCTGTTGACAATTTTTTTCTCTAGAGTTAAATTTATTCTGTCATTAATATTTTTTCTTATTTTTTTCAATCTTGTAAATTTTATATTTCATTTGTTAAAACTTGATTAAATTCAAAATATTTTGTAAATTTATATTGTAGTCATTCTACGTAATATTTATTTTTATTGTAACTAGATGTAAGAATAATTTTTGTATTTTTTAAACCTGGTTGAGTGGTTGACAAGGCCGTAACTCTGACAGGTAAAATAAAGCTATTATTATTATTATTATTATTATTATTATTATTATTATTATTATTATTATTAAACATGTCATATATTTGTAATACACAAGTGATCTTCTTGGTGATAAAATATTAAAATATATATGCAGTCAATATGCCCATTTCACCAATTAATGTTTTAAAATGGTCAACAAGTTTCTACAGCCAAGCTGTCATTCCCAAGACCAGATATTGACTGAAGACAAAATTGATAATAAAAATATCAATTTTGTCTTCAGTCAATATCTGGTCTTGAGAATGACAGCTTGGCTGTAGAAACTTGTTGACCATTTTAAAACATTAATTGGTGAAATGGGCATATTGACTGCACATATATTTTAATGTCATATACTACTTTGATATTAAACGAATTATTATTAATATATTAGTTATATATAGATAATGATTGAAACAAATCATATTTTAACAGCGGAAAACATGCATTTAGAAGAAAACTGCTCTATATCAGATGGACAGAGAAGATTGGAAAACATTAGCTCAGGTTAGGGATATATGGATACCTTTGTGTCCGCTCGGTCATGAACCTATGCGTTCAATAGTGCTAGTGAGTAGTGAGTTAGTTTTTTTTCACCTATTGAACTTTTAAAAAAATGTGCGTTATTTTTCCGTTCCAACCATAACTTATATTTAGTAATCCCCAAAGCTGTTTATAATTATATACCAAGAGAACGAAGATCACTGTGCCGTCCTATGAAACGCTGGAGGGAAAATTTTCTATAGGACCGTAACAGGCCTTGGCCTAATACTTGGAAGGAAAAAGAAGAAGAAGAAGTAATAATTGATTCTTAGTCAATCAAACTTTTAAAATAATGTTTTGATATATGGAAAGGAAGATTATATGATATGTCAATGTACTTCAGAAATTAATAGTACATGTTTACAGTGTAAATTGTATCTTAGTTATACAAAATTTTAAAATAATATTTTGATATAAAGAAAGGTACATGTATACAGTGTAAATTGGATCTTAGTTATACAAAATTTTAAAACAATATTTTGATATAAAGAAAGGAAGATTAAATGTTTTGTCTCTATACTTCAGGAAATTGATAGAACATGTTAACAATGTAAATATTACAGAAGATTGGGCACTAACTTCAGTTTTAACACATCTTTACAAATTAGAGTGAATGTTATTCAGGGACTACACAGAATTGCGAGGAGGAGCTTTATCAGCAGTGAAATGCATTACACGGTCCCCCGGCTCCTATACAGGCGTACTGACGATAATTATACAGAACCGAGAACGTAGTTTCTGCTTGGAGGCACCGCCATTGTAAACATCATCAGGCATGTGTAAGGTCATGTAGAATTGTCATCGAGCCTACACACGCGCTTCGTTATTGTTTGGAGAGAAAACATTTGGGGCCTTTGTTCCGCCACCAATTGGCCAGGCCACAGCGCACCAAAACTCTGGTAAGCGAGGTGTAGATCTATCCTTCCAGACTAACCGCTTCCAACACAGTGTAAGTGAGCGTTTTCCTGTTAAACGGTTGAATTCACATCATGAACAATATTTTGAAGATCAACCGAAATTTCATTCTTAACATGAAATGTTATCATAAGTAATGCCACGAGCGATTTCCAATTTATCTAGATGGTTTGGAAATCAAGAGTGGCATATGTTAGGACCATTTAACGAATAAAATTAAGCTGTTTACTCACAAATCATTATTTAAATACAGTTAGTTTTAAATATTTATATATTTAATGTAAATGGTGAAGTTTGAAAACAAATGAGAAACGATTGGTACACTTCATTTGCTTCTTTTGTTCATCACTGCAAGCAGATCATGTTATTTATTGCCAAAGGATCGCAATATTGTAAGAATGCACCATAGTGGAAAAATTTATAACCAACATTATAGGTATTAATTAATTTCTGATGTTCTATGATGTAAATATGTCAATTATATTTTTCTGTAACGTTATTACCTGGAAAATAATTCGTTTAAGAAAGTGCAAACAGTGGTTTCTTTTTTTTGTGGTATAATCAATTGCTACAAATGTTTTTATATTATCATCTGCAAGCCCTAACTGCTGACATTCGTGCACTGTATATACAATCTGGTAGCTACATGTGGTCACTGCAATATAACGCTATGACCTAAAAAGGAGGAGCTTGATTTTAAAGTGGTTAAATTAAACTGATTAAATTCGAGGTGATAATCGACTGTGATTGGTTGTAAATAAAAAAATCATTGAAATGTGATTGATAATCGGCTCCCATTTGGGGCATGAGTTAAATAGTCAATGGAAAAGTAACTACAATTGTGAATAGAATCTCGATAATCATCAATATTAAACCCTTCGAATTGAATTTGAAGTGAATAAAAATTTCACATCCCCTTAGAAAACCTAGTAGATTAGGGTCTTATTTATGCCCTTTGCGACCCTTTATCTTTTAAAGTAAAGTGATCCCACAACAGGCCCGGAGGCCCTTGGGGTAGTAGGAGGTTAAGGCTCCCACTTTTTCTAGACAATCGGCACTTTATGTCAGACGGGTTGTCAGCTATGCGTGACGGCCGCCTTTACCTCCAGAACAAGCGCCTGGTACTCATTTCAGTTAGAGGCTGAGTAGACCCCAGGGCCATAGTGCCGCCAGAGGGTTTGGGTCAGTTTAAAAATTCTGACCCCAACGGGACTTGAACACTCGACCCTCCGGCTTGTAGCTCAGTACCTACCCTTTATCTTTTATTTTAAAGTATTCTTTAGATTTAGAGTTCGGGGTTGTTTTTTCCAAAATAATCTGGCGTAGAAAGTAGAAAAAGTGTCGTGGATTCCTCCAAGACTAATTCAGGCCACGCTGAAGCTCCTTTCATTATTCAGAGGTTTTATCGAATTTTGGGTTGGTATGTTTAATGTTTTATTACAAGTTGTTTAAATGTGTCGGATCGTAAGGAAAACAAAATCATAAGTAACTGTACGTCATTAGAATTATTTTGTATTGAGTAATTGAACATAAATTTAAGTAATGTCTACTCATTTATTTTTCTGCTACTTCAATAATATATTTAATATCAAATTAAACCAATACACATTAGAGGATACACTACCAATTTAAGGGTTAAGGGAGTGAACAATTGAATTCTCTTTCTTCTTATTCTTTAATTAGATCAACATTTTTATCAGAGCCTTAGCAAAACAAGGTTGCAACCTCTACTTACTTACTTACTCACTGGCACTATCGAACCCGTAGGTTCATGGCCGCACGGACATAAGCTCTCCATACATCCCTATCCTGAGCTAATGCTTTGCAATCATTCCCTGTATAATCTACTTCCTTCAAATCATAGTTAATGCTATTCTCCCACCTCATTCTTGGTCTACCAACTGGGAGTTTTCCCTCTAGCTTTCCTACAAGAAGCTTCCATGCAAGTCTCCCATTCCCCATACGTGCAACATGTCCTGCCCATCGCAGTCTACGAGACTTAACTGTTCTTATTTTATCTGGCTTTCTGTAAAGACCATGTAGTTCATTGTTATGTAGTCTTCTCCATTCACCTGTCTGTTCATCTCTCTTTGGTCCAAAAATTTTCCTAAGTACTTTATTCTCTAATACTTGTAATCTTCTTTCCTCCCTTAAAGTAAGAGTCCATGTTTTGCACCCATATAATATAACTGGTAGAATAATAGTTTTATATATTTTCAGTTTAACATTTTTTGAAAGGAGTTGGGACATCAAGACTCTCTGCAATGCATAATAGCACGCATTTCCAGAATTGAGCCTATGTTTTAATTTCTTTGTGCATCTCATTCCTACTTGTGATTATTGTTCCTAGGTATTTGAATTCAGCCACTTCCTCAAAATTTCCCTTATTTGTCATTAGCTGTCCATTTCCATTATTTAATGAATATCTACGTGTGACCATATATTTAGTTTTCCTGATATTTACTTATTTTTTTATTTACATTTATATGAAAAAGACTCCGAAGTATCATTAACCGTCTTCCACGTAAAACTCAGCTTACAAAAAATGAGAGTTGCAACCATATTCCGAGCTGCTATTCAATCGTATATTTGTGCTGGTTGAGTGGAAGATAATGACTTAATGCCTTAACACATTTAGAACAAAAACAAAACTTTAGTAGCAAAATAATATCATCATTAAATTCCATATGGTGGGATAAGCATATTTGGAAAGACACAAAAAAAAATATATTGGTAAAACATTGGTGGAATCTGTTGCAATGTACGGAAGTGAGGTATGGACAATCAATAAATACTACAAGAATAGACTAATAGCTCTAGAAATGGATTATTTACGAAGAAGTGCCAGAAAGTCTAAATTAGAACGTGTCACAAATAAGGAAATTAGAAACATAATGGAAGCAGAAGAAAGCATAATTGAAAGAATTGAGGAGAAGGAATTAAAGTGGTTAGGACATGTTTTAAGAATGGAAGATGAGCGATGGCCGAAGCAACTATATGAATGGTATCCGAACAGAAAGAAGAAAAGAGGAAGACCAAGGTTAACATGGAAGGAAAACATGAAGACAGTAATTCAAGCTAGAGGGCTAAGCATCGAAGATGCCCAAGACCGTAGGCTTTGAGGTTTGGCACGGGAAGACGGCAGCAGCTGTAAAAACCCGAAGATAGATAGAGTATTATTATTATTATTATTAATAATAATGTTATTATTATTAATAATATTATTATTATTAATAATATTATTATTATTATCATTATTATTATTCAGAACAAAATCAATAACACTGGTCAACATGATTTTTTGTCTCATGAGTACCAATAGTTGTACTTAATGCAGTTTTTATCGTGTTTCCAAAATATGTATTCGGAATTTCTTCATCACCCACAGTTTTGTTTTTTATTTCAATTTCAATTAATGGATTTAAATAATTATTTTTTATCATCATAATCATCATCATAGTACATTCACGAATTTAGGCCATTTGTTGACCTGTTTCGGTCTCAAGAGAAACACCATCCAAAAGTCTTTTGAGTGGACGTCCTGGTCTTCATCTTCCTGAAGGTTGATATCTTAACATTTGTTTGAGTATTCTGTGATCTTCCATTCGATGAACATGTTGCATCCTCTGGACTTTTTCATGTTGAGACTTGAAAGTAGTTTTGAAGTTCCTTAGGACAGGTTACTGGCCCGACGCTAAGTAGTCCAGTGGTAGGGCTGCTACCTTTTAGTCTCTGGACAGACATTAGGATACCGCATTTACTCAGTACCCGATGGAACGGTTATACCGCCGTGACTCGGTCTTCAGAGCCTCGTTTGTGAAAACGGGTTGTACCACGAGAAGGGGAGGATGAGAATTGGGTAGGAGAGGTTATACACACGTCACTACCCCTTACAACCCTTATTTTTTTAATAAACGTTTTTTCGTCCATTTGTGCATTGTAAATTAAAACCAAATGAGCTAACTCAGGAGATTTCGGCTATGGAAAAGGTATATCAAGGCAAATGGAATACTAATATGCTGGCCGATTATTGTTGGACCATCAATAGGGATGCTCAACGGGCGAAATATAGCAGAAAATCGTCATTTCTTACTTTCTAGGCGAGTCCGAATGTTCGAATATTGTGTAGATACGAATGTAGAAAATATTAAAGTGTTTGATATTATAAAAACCTGTCTCTCGGAAACCTTGCATGATGGAGCAAGAACCGATATCATATTTGAATTCAGAAGAAAAACTATTATCAGAATCACATATTTTTCTTTCTAAGACAGGAAAAGTTTATTTTTTGTTGCTCAGTGTAATTTAATTTATGTATGCGGTGTTATTAACAAATCTTAAAAGCAACATGAAGGAAATCAAAATGAAATTTTATAAAGTAATAACAATGTCAATGTTGTTTTATGGCTTAGAATTTAGGATATTGACAAGAAAAGTTGAAAGGATAATTCAAGCTGTCAGAAATGAGATTTTTATACCTCTTACGGGATATACATTACTTGATTTAAAAAATTGGAAATATAAGTAGGGAAGTAATCACTTTTAAGGTAAAAGGCAGAATAAAACAAGGTAAAAACCATTGGATATAACAATTACAAATAATGATAGGCGACCGTATACCATAACTGATGGTTGACTACATCCCGAAGAGTAGAAGAAGTGACGGAAAACCGAAGTCAAGGTAGGTTGGAAAGTTTTAAAGAATGAGACCTGAGCAATCAATCCATATGAAACTTAATCTATAGAGGTAATGATGATTATTATTATTATCTTTATTATTTTTTAATTTATTTTTTATTATTTTATTATTGTTTTATTATTATTATTTTTACTGTTATTATTTTTACTATTATTACTATTATTATTATTTTTTTATTATTTTTATTTTTACTATTATTATTATTATTATTATTATTATTATTTTTACTATTATTATTATTATTATTATTATTATTTTTACTATTACTATTATTGTTATTATTATTATTATTATTATTATTACTATTGCTATTATTATTATTATTATTATTATTATTATTATTATTATTATTATTATTATTATTATTATTATTGAAAATTTTGCGGGCAGTAGCTCAAACAATCTCCTATGAGGTAAGATTAGCATTAATTTTATTATCTTTTATTTTTTTAGTAGGTAGTTATAATTTGATAATATTTAATGTATTTCAGGGTTATCTATGATTTATTTTTTAATGTTATGGACGTCTAAAAAGGACGAAGAATAATAGAATCCCAAGAATGATGCTACCACGAGACTTGAAAGTATATACCTATGCATGTATTGATGTCCCCTGGAGACGTTACTGGCGTCTAACAGGATAAGTAAGATGTGGCTGCCATCTGCGACTCGATATCAAGCCGTCCGTTGTATGAACACCAACAGAAGGGGCACCTCTAACCCTCTGTTGGCCGTTGAGGTTTTTCTCCTTGTTACCCCGGAGATGGTTCTAATATGAAATTGGAACAGACCTTAAGGTCCAATCCTTAATACTGATGATGATGAGGTTTGATACTGCGTTGGAATGCTGAAGATAGGAGGAGGAGGGGGGAAACCCAGGGAATAGTAGGTGGATGAAGTGAGAAGAAACATGATCAGCAGAGACCTCAAAGATTAAGATGCTGAGGATAGAAATCTGTGGCAGAGCAGAATACATTTGGGCTGAAGGATAACTACTGCAATGTAGAGAAAATCCTTAATGAAATATATTATTACTATACGGAAGTGAATGCTGGACACTTCGAGAAAAAGATAAATCCCGCATTAATAGTTCACAAATGAGATTCCTCCGATCACTAACTGGAGTAACATTAAGGGATAGAATGAAAAGTGATGAGATAAGGATGCAGTGGAATAGTAGGGAAATGGTTGAACATATACAAAATTATCATAAGTAATGCCACGAGTGATTTCCAAATTATCGATAAATTCACGACTCACGAAGTGAGTCGTGAATTTATCTAGAGAGTTTGGAAATCAAGAGTGGCATTTGTTAGGACTATTTAACGAATAAAATTAAGCTGTTTACTCACAAATCATTATTTAACTATAGTTATTTTAAAATATTTATATATTTAATGTAAACGGCGATGTTTGAAAACAAATGAGAAACGATAGGTACGCTTCTACTGCTTCTTTTGTTTATCACTGCAACCAGATCATACTATTTATTGCCAAAGGAACGCAATATTGTAAGCAGGAGCTTTCTTTAATATGGTAATTATAACACTGATAAATATTTGGTGAAACACGACTCTGATTGGTTGTAAAACAGAAATCATTGAAACGTGATTGGTCATTGACTGCCATTTGGGGCATGAGTTAAATAGTCAGATTAAATGGTTCCAACACGTCCAGAGAATGTCAAATTCCCGTTTACCAAAGATGATTTACCACCTCAACCCTAAAGGCAAAAGATATCTCGGAACCCTTCAACCGATGGAAGGATCAGTTTTTGTAGTCGCAGAACGGGCATCATCACCCAATACTACATTCGGAAGAAGAAGAAGAAGAAGAAGAAGAAGACTATTATTCCTCAAGATATCAGGAGTTGTCGCACACTTGACACTTTTAAGTCACGCTTATACAAATACATGTTGTTAAACAATTAATTTTTCTCGAAAACTAAATTTATTTTATGTCATTAATAGTTCTTTATCTGAGTTTCTATCTTGTACATTTTATATTTCAATCGTTAACTCTACATTGAATCAAATATTTTGTAAATAATAATTATATTGTAGACTACCATGTATATGTATGGTTATTGTAATTTAGATGTTAGAATAACTTTTGTGTTTTTTTAACCTGGTTGAGTTGTTGATAAGGCCTTAAGGCCTTAACTCTGACAGGTAGAATAAAACATTATTATTATTATTATTATTAAGTTATATTTGTAAATAAAATGTAAAATTAATAAATGTTATTTTAAAAATATTGTATAAATCTGAAAGAGTGATGAAAGCCAGGCTTTCTTAACCTTTGATAGTAAAATTTTTAATAAGAGTTTCTACGCTTGATATATTCAAATCGTTAAAATAATTTATGTCTCTGCCTTCACTCAATTCATGGAAGGAGCTGTTGTACACTAGAGGGCAGAAGTCAAGCGCTCTTTAACGCGAGAAATTACTTCAGTCCATAATGCTACAACGCTAATTTATTGTGGGAGTAATTCATTTATTTTAACCACGTCTTTGCTCTATGTTACATGGTATCCTGATAAACAAAGACTCTGTAAAATTACACTAGAAATCGTTCAAATACACTGAGCAACAAAAAAGAAACTTTTTTATTGTCTCAGAAAGAAAAATATGTGATTCTGATAGTATTTTTCTCCTGAATTCAAATATGATATCGTTTTTTCTCCATCACGCAAGGTTTCCGAGAGACAGGTTTTTTTAATAATTTCAAACATTTAATAATTTCTACATTCGTAACTACATAATATTCGAGCATTCGGACTCACCTAGAAAGTAAAAAATGACGATTTTCTGCTATATTTCGCCTGTGGAGCATCCCTGTTGATGGCCCAACAATAATCGGCCAGCATATTAGGATTCCACTTGCCTTGATATCTCTTTTCCATAGCTGAAATATCCTTGAGTTAGCTCATTTGGTTTTATTTTACAATGGACAAATAGACGAAAAAACGTTTATTAAAAAATAATTATTTAAATCCATTAATTGAAATTAAAATAAAAAAACTGTGGGTAACGGAGAAATTCCGAATACTTATTTGAAAACGCGATAAAAAAACTGCATTAAGTACAACTATTGGTACTCATGAGACAAAAATCATGTTGACCAGTGTAATTATATGACATTGGAAATCATATCTCAAAACTTCGATGACAAAAGTCTGTCCGATATCAGCCTTTTGCCAATTTCAATTCTAGATATACATAATCACATAAATCAGTAAGAACATACTTAATATGGATTCTATGAGATTATACTTACTTATCTTGTATAACTTAGTAACTAATTCGCTGCACTAACGGATCCGCGCGGTTCATAAGCTTTCCAGACTTCCTTAATGAGCTAATATTTTCAACTATTCCCTGTATAATTTACCTATCTCAAATCACTATTAATTTTATTCTCTCGCCACATTCTTGGCCTACCATCTGGGCGCTTTACCTCGGGTTTTGCCATAAGGAATTACAATGCCCTTCTTCCATTCTCCATTCGTATCAAGAGTGTTGCCCATAGCAGTCAAGGAGACTTAATTATTCTTATTAATAAGTAATAAGAATTACATCTGTTCTCCATTAACGATCATGCAGCTTATTATTATGTAGTCTTCTCCATTCATCTATACTTTCATTTTTCTTTGATTCAAAAATTATCCTCAAAACGTTATTCTAAAATACTCGTAGTCTTTTTTTTCTTAAAGTAAGAGTCCATGCCTTGCAACCATGCAATTCAACAGGAAGAATAACAGTTACCGCTATTTGTATATTTATTTATTCGATGGCCTAGATTTTCATTTCCACATTTCTGGTGTTCTCCCCTGGAATTAGCATAATTGTAAACCTCTTATGAGATTGGGGCGCCAGAAAAGCGGAGTTACGCTGCCCCTATGATAAGATGGGTGATGATGATGATGATAGTGGTGAGCCAGGAGCATCCTTAATCCTGAACTTAATCTAAGGCGATTATGAATGATTGTGATGGCCATATGATATTCTGGGACCATTTAGGCCTTAAAGTTTCCTGATTTTTGTCTTACAGATAAGAAAAAACTTTACCCAGTAAACTGGTACCGATAGAGATTCGAACTCGGGGTGTACATTTCGCTGTCCCCTCCGTTACAACTCTTTAAATTAAATTAAGTAAAATACTCAAATTTCGTGCAACTATTTGTGAACATATTAGTTCTTATTCACTAATAAGACTCATTAATACCTTTAGAGCACATTAAAAGTCATTCGTAACACTGAGCAACAAAAAAGACACTTTTGTTTTGTCTCAGAAAGAAAAATATGTGATTCTGATAGTATATTTTCTCCTGAATTCAAATATGATATCGGTTTTTCTCTATCACGCAAGGTTTCCGAGGTATTTTTATTTTTTAATTTCAAACACTTTAATATTTTCTATATTCGTAACATTATTTTCGAACATTCGGACTCACCTAGAAAGTAAGAAATGACGATTTTCTGCTACATTTCGCCTGTGGAGCATCCCCCTTGACGGTCCAACAATAATCGGCCAGCATATTAGGATTCCATTTGCCTTGATATCCCTTTTCCCATAGCTGAAATCTCCTGATGAATATGTTCCCCGTGCTCATCGCTCACTGCGCCAAGATTTTCCGGGAAGAAATCTAGGTTTATTAAAAAAATAATCATTTATATCCATTAATTGAAACTGAAATAAAAAAACTGTGGGTGATGGAGAAATTCCGAATACATATTTAATAAAACGATAAAAAACTGCATTAAGTTCAACTATTGGTACTCATGAGAAAAAAATCAGGTTGACCAGTGTAATTATTCTATTTTTAATGTAAACTTAACATTTCTTTATTACAAATACATATAAAATACGCGACACAGAAATTAGGGACAAATGTCATATTCAAGACATAAACAAATTTGTTATAGAGAGACGAAAATACTGGAAGAGTCATATAGGGAGAATGGAAGAAGACCGACTTGCAAAAAGAGCTAAATAAGATAGACCAATGGACGGGAGAAGAACAAGAGGAAGACCAGCCAAGAGATGGATAGACGGTGAATGCACATCCAATACATTTTCCTTCGAGAAGTGTTTTTTTTAAATAAACAGGATGAAAATCCTACAAATTATGTTTAAGAAGAGGAAGAAGACATATAGGCCTAAATATTTTACCGTTAAGAACAGTTTTGAAAATAATTACATCACTTTATTCAATAGTCGTCCGCCTTAAGTAAGAAACAATTGTAAATCCAATCATTTAGAAGAACGATTAGTGCATAGTTATTGATCTATTCAATTTAAAGTGGAAGATAAACTCTTGAGAAGATAAAAATGTGTTCAAAATTGAAAAAAAAAAAAATAGAAATAAATTCATACGAGAAAAATTAATATATTAAATATTCAATAGTAGATTAAATACACAAGTAGTTAAACTGATATGAGCATGTACGACGAATGCAAGAAGAAAGGTTACCCAGAAAAAAACATTGGAATGGTGTCGACGTGGAAGAAGAAAGAAAAGAAGACCAATGGATGCAAAAAATATGAAATTAAATGAGAACAAGAGGACTAGAGGACATGGAGGCACATAAAGATGTGTTAATATATTAATATGCTCAACTCGTGCCCAACTCAGTGTCGGGTCGAGGGATGAGATGAGATGAATCCCCTTGTCTTGTGAATGGCAAGGGTGCCGGCCGACCACGCCTGACGCACCGTCACAAGGACGAATGAATGAAATTACATATAATGGATAAGTATGGAGAAATGGTGGATTTAAATTGTGACAGGGAAAAGACGGGATAAAACCCCGAGAAAACCTGCCCAAGAACCGCTTCGTCCACCACGAAACCCACATGGAGTGACCGAGACTAGATATCGGGATCCCAGCGGTTAGAGGCGAGCATCTAACCGCTTCCAACACGCAGCCGCTATAAAGATGTGTAAACATTGAAAATCTGTATATAAATAATATCATTTTTTTGATCCATACCAAATTTAATAATTTTTATGACGATGTTATATATCCACATACTTCGATCTAACCTACTTATCTATTTGTTTAAATGGCATCTGTTTAATCCATAGCATTCGCAGTAGAGGGTACACGCTCTCTGGATGTAACTCCCAGCATCGTATTAGATGTTAAGCGTTGTGTCGGTGGAAAGGGTTTGAGGTTGAAGAAAATTGTATGTACTGGAGGGAAAAGCTGAAACGGTGTTTTATAATATCCCCACATCGGTGATTCTGTTTCGCCACGATTCTGAAGTCCCCTAATGGGGGTGGCCATTACTCTCTGTCAGGTAGGATGGAACACCGGTGTCAGACTATCCCATGGTTAATCAGTCCCGGCGCATTAATCAACAGCTAACACCAAGGCGACTGTTGCACACTATGAAATTTCCCCCGCCTTGGAAAACACAATGGAATGTGCACCTCAATATACACAAACCATATAATCCGTGTTTGCATGTATCGGTTTGTATTCTAACCGGATTTAACCTTGCGACAATAAGTCATGTAGGATGTTGTCAAATGTTCTCTGCAGCCTCGAATTATGTTTGTGGCATTTCTAACACTATTGGTATATGCATACACAGAATCTACTTTAAGCCTGGCAACAAGATGAGCTATGAATCAATCGAAAACACTCTCAGTTGATCTGCAGCAGCGGTTCGCAATCTGTGAGGCGTATCTCCTCTGGAGTGGAGTTAAAACTTTCAAGGACATCGAGGACAAATCTTATATACCTGGGGTTGCTCAACGTATTTCTAATTATGGTCACGTTATTGATAAAAGTAATCTCAGGCTGGATAGATCGGTCATTAATTTCAGATTCGTTGATGTCCTTGAAAATTTACAAATTTATAAAAACAAAGATAAAATGATGAGTAACGACAGGTCAGTGCCCTGTTTTCGTTAATTAAAATAGATGAGGATTAGTTATATAATTTCAATTTTAAAAATGTTTAATTATGTAATGTGATGTAGTTTGTTTTTTATATGATTATTGGTTTACACATTTCAGTTTGCTTGCTTTAGTCAATATTAAGTGTTGATAATGATAGAGTTGCTATCGAAACGCGTTGACACTTAACTTTGTAATTAGATGATTTGAGATTTTATTGACTATGTGTAACACGTTTTTATCATAAGTAATGCTTCGAGTGATTTCCAATTTATCTAGAGAATTCGCAAATCAAGAGTGGCATTTGTTACGACGAATAAAATTAAGCTGTTTACTCACAAATCATTATTTAAATATAGCTATTTTAAAATATTTATATATTTAATGTAAACGGCTATGTTTGAAAACAATTTAAAAACCGATTTTTATGCTTCATTTGTTCATAACTGCAACCAGATCATATTATTTATTGCCAAAGGATCGCAATATTGTAAGAATACACCGTAATGGAGAAATTTATAACCAACATTATAGGATATTAATTAATTTCTAATGTCCTATGATGTAAATATGTCAATTATATTTTTGTGGAACGTGAATTGCTGGAAAATAATATGCTTAAGAAAGTGCAAACAGTGTTTTTTTGTAGTGTAATTAATTGCTACAATTTTTATATTATAGTCCGCAAGCACTATCTGGTTAATTCGTGCACTATATATATATATATATATATATATATATATACAATCTGGTAGCTACATACAGTCACTGCTAAATAATGCTATAATCTATTCAGAATATTAATAAGGAGGAGCTTGATTTTAAAGTGATAAAATTAAATTGATAAAATCGAGGTGAAAAACGAATGTAATTGGTTGTAAATAAAAATCATTAAACTACCTTTTTTGATAGAATCAACAGGAGGATTAATTAGATTCTTTTTTGTGATTGATCATTGACTCTCATTTGGGGCATGAGTTAAATAGTCACCATGAATATCATATTTATTAAATACTAGATTTTATTGATTTTACTAGTATTTGTGATATTAATTGGGCAAATCTGCATCTCAGATTGTTTATTGAATTTCAACAGAATTATCATAAGTAATGCCACGAGTGATTTCCAAATTATCGATAAATTCACGACTCACGAAGTGAGGAGTGAATTTATCTAGAGAATTTGGAAATCAAGAGTGGCATTTGTTAGGACTATTTAACGAATAAAATAAAGCTGTTTACTCACAAATCATTATTTAACTACAGTTATTTAAAAATATTTTTATATTTAAAGTAAACGGTGATGTTTGAAAACTAATGAGAAACGATAGGTAGCCTACGCTTCTACTGCTTCTTTTGTTTATCACTGCAACCAGATCATACTATTTATTGCCAAAGGAACGCAATATTGTAAGAATGCTCTCTAGTGGAGAAAAATGAAACACATCAATCTGTATATTAATTCATTTTTGATGTCGTATACATTTAAGAAAGTGCAAACAGTGGTTTCTTTTTTTGGTGGTATAATCAATTGCTACAAATGTTGACATGTAAGCACTATTATATACAATCTGGTAGCCGTATTTGTTATAGGCTCAGTCACTGCAAAATAACGGTCAGACCTGTTCAGAATATTAAAAAGGAGGAGCTTTGCTTAATATATGATAATCCTAACGTTGATAATTATTTCGTGAAACACGTCTCTGATTGGTTGTAATACAGAAATCATTGAAACGTGATTGGTCATTGACTCCCATTTGGGGCATGAGTTAAATAGTCACTAAGGTATATTGTTTTATTTTGTATGTTACGAATTTCCGCAAAGTTACGCCTAGTTCCAATAATTTTATGGGATACAATTATGAAATGGAAGATATATTATGTAAACTAGAAAATTAGGAACATAAATTCGACTTGCTTAGGAATTCGCAGAGTTTACGCGGGTCCTGCGCGACGGATATTTTTTTAACATTAATATTAATTCCTTCAACATTCTGATTAATTTCCTCACGAAATTTCATTCTCCCCGTTCACAAAAATACTGAAAACATTTTACAGAATACACTCTGTAAAAAATAAGTAAACAGAAGAAATATCGTGCATATTCTTGCGTGTAAATTTCCGTGACGTACAATTTTAATGAACCAGATTGTACAAACTTGAATGTTCTTATTCTCACTGCTTTATTCAAGAAAGTTTTCTAGTAAAATAACAGTAAGAATTACATAAAACAGAGAACAACAGAACTAACACAATGAAACTAAAATAACATCTTTGTCGGGAGAGTATGCTATTATCGCATCGAAAAAAAGACGAATAGTAAGTTATACAATTTCCCCGTAAGACTTCGCTTTAGCGAAAACAAAATACATAAAATATAGGTTAGAAACAAACAAATCTCGTCTTGCTTGGGTTGAGTAAAGTTTTTCATATTGCTGTGCACTTTCTTCCTGCAAAATTTATTCAAACTCACATTGACGAAGTTAGCAAAATTTTAACCAAGATGCGTGGCAAAGTTGAATGTTGTAGTACAGTTTCTGATTGAAATACAGTTCTTAGATACATTCTCCAGAGATTATCATGGCAAAACTTTTCAAGTTCTTTCCCCCAGTAATCCATAGGGAGTTCCCACATAATGTGCAATGGTTTCCCTTCATGAAGAAAATTTACCCTTGTGTTGTGTTAAGCAGGGAATACATTTTCAAAAACAGATTTTACACTGAATGCATACAAGTTATCCCAACTCTATAGATTCCGAATTTTTTCTACTCCAAATATTTCAATATTTTCTCTCCTTTGCTATATTAATTCTAAACAATGTATTAAGAAAATTTGTAACCGTCATATTCTATGCTTCTAATAAGAATCCTTTGCAATTCGTTTTAATTTTTTTAAATTTTATAATTTTATTTCTTTCTTTTACCTGATGGAGTTAAGGTTCCATTTCATAAGGGTTAAATTATACATATAATAACAATTACGAATTATCTTCATGTTGATTAATACTACGAGTACATAATAGCCATAGGCTGCACAATATAGAGTTTTTTGTCTAATGCCGGTGGTTTTCTTTTATAACATTTCCTGGCATTGGCGGAATTGTAATCCGTTTCTTAGATTGGGGCATCTGGAAGACGGGGTTACATTACCCCGATGATATTATGTGTGATCAATGATAATGAAGCGCCAGGAGAGTTGTTAACCTAAAATTAACCTAAATTCCAGACCATGGGCAATCACAGGAATAATGCCCTTTAAGGAAAAATTTCTATGGTTTGACCGGGAATCGAACCCGGGACTTCATTAACTGTATTCAGAAACGCTGACCACTAGACCCATGAGGCTGGTCGCACAATATAGAGTTGGCAAGGAAAGGAAAAAAGCTAATGATAATAATGGTAATAATACTAATAATAATACTAATAATAATAATAATAATAATAATAATAATAATAATAATAATAATAATAATAAATAACCTATAATTTGATTAAGTAATTGTCTTGATCAAGAAAGTGTAAACTATAAAACAATAACAAAATTATACATGGAACATGAAAATATATTTATATTGTCTAAGGAAATATTTAGTGTTTTTTTAAACTGTTTTTGAGTCGGGCAGTGCTTGATAAACAAGGGGAGGGAAATCCAGAGTCGGGTGGCTAAAGCAAGGTAGGATGAGGAATAGCGAGATGTTCGATGTAGAGGTACAGCTATATTTAAATTTTCTCTCGATCGTTTAAGTTACGATGGGTCGATAGTCAATGAAAGCTAGTAGAAATATAAAGAGGCGATGGAGTACAGTAATTGAATTTTTACTATTTTCTAATTAATACCAATACCCATCGTCAGAAAAAAAACAGTATGCAATACATGTGTGTGAAGTGTTTTAGCAGAATCTCGGAAATAAAAAAAAAACAACTCAACTTTGTCTTGTTTTTCCTAACTTCCCCTCGATTCTGTTAAGATAGTCTACACTTCCCACTCTTATATCGCAATATACTATGTACTGCTTTCAATGGAAAATGAGACATTATTATCGTCATCACTATTATCACTATCATTATTATTATTTTTTTTTTATTGATTTCCTGAGGAAAACAGCAAGATGTTCAAAATTAGAAAAAGTAAGAAATACTGACATATTAGAGAAAATGAATATTATATATCCAATAGTAAATTACACAATATACAAGCAATTAAATTGGTATGGGCATGTACGATGTAAGATGAAAGGTTACCAAGAAAAACATTGTAATGGTGTCCGCCTGAAAGATGAAGAAGAAAAGGAAGACCTCGAAACTCGTGGAAGAAAGAAATAAGAACTGGAATGAGAAGAAGAGAGCTGGATAACATAGAATGGATGGACTGAGACGAGTGGAGAAGGAAAATAAAACTTTAAGCACAGAAAGATGTGTAAACGTTAAAAATCTGTATATAAATAAATACATAGATTATTATTATTATTATTATTATTATTATTATTATTATTATTATTATTATTATTATTATTATTATTATGAACTCGGATATAAGGGAGAAAATGAAGATTCAAGACACTATTTTAGATTATATTAAAACTCAGCAATTAAGATCGTACCGACATGTCCAGCGAGTGGAAGAGGATCGACTACCAAAATCTGTTTAGTAATGGAAACCTGAGGGAAGACGAGGCAGGGGAAGACCTAAAACCTCCTGGAGTCAGGGAATATGTTTATACATGAAGGAGAAACATATACAACCAGGAGTTTGGATGGACCGACAAAATTGGCTATTGGGAATCGGACGATGTCAAAGACATTAATCAACCGATGATCTATGTATCTATTATTATTATTATTATTATTATTATTATTATTATTATTATTATTATCATCATCATCATCATCTTCATCAGTGTGTCATTTCCCACATGCCAAAACCTCTCGGCATATCCGAAAGTAACTAGATTTTTTTAAGAATACACATTTATCTCACCATCCGGATATAAGAAAACGTAGAGTATTTAAGAAATATTTATTGAAAATTAAAATCCCAGAATGTGTAACTTTTAAAGTATTTGAAAGGTTAACTTACACGTTTCATAAGAGATTACTTTTAGCAATAGCTCAATATAACCTAATCCTTGTTCTTATTGACGTTATCTGAACAAGCGTCTAACCGTGGAAGCCAAATTATAAATTTTCATCAACAATATATATATATATATATATATATATATATAAATTGTCCACCGCTGTAGTCTTGAGGTAGCGTGCTGTCTTGTCACGCAGCGGGACCAGGTTCGATTCGCGGTTGGGACAGGTTCCTGGGTGAGGTTTTTTCGGGGTTTTTCCTCACCTGTAAGACAAATGTCAGGACGCTTAGGGCCCAACAGTCCCCGAAAATCATCCGGCCATCATTATCATCAGCATCCTTCAGCGGTGTGGAAAGCAACTGGAAGCTACCACACCTATAATTCTCTAGATTTTAGATTTATTTAGATTTATTTATTTAGATTTATTTATTTAGCCTGGTGGAGTTAAGGCCATATGACCTTCTCTTCCACTCACCAGGGCAAACATATATTACATCAGAATATAACAATCACAATGAACTCTAATATTAAATACTAAATAAAAATTTGATCAAAAAGATAATATCTACTATATTACGATCTATAATGCAACTAGTTAATGTTAGTTAAAATTAAGACTAAAACTAATAATCAACACATATTAAATTGTCCCTGTCAAACGTATATATAAAACAAAGAAAAATAATGAGATATAGAAAACTAATTTTACGTTTGTACAATATTTAAAACAAAAGAAAATATTCGTTAATCTTAATATTATTTTCATAGATAATTAGATGTATTAATTGATAAAAGAATACTATCAGTGAGGTGTATAAGTTAGTTTGTTATTAAATAATTTTTTAATTTGTTTTTGAAGGATGTTATAGTTTGACAGTCTCTGACATAGGGCGGAAGGGAATTCCATGTTTTGGTAAGTGAGACCATAAAAGATAATGAATAATATACAGTGTGATGAGGAGGGATATAAAGGAGAATGTGCTGATGGGATCGAGTGTCAAGATTATGTGTGTCGGATAGTCTGTTGAAGCGGCGTGATAAAAAATTAGGCGATTATGTGTGAAGGATTTTATAGAGAAGGGATAGTGAATGGACAGTTCTACGATCTCTTAGACGAAGCCACGGTAATTCTCTAGTAAAGCTGCAAAGCATATCATGGAAATGCTTTGATTGCCGTGAAAGACCTGCCCTCGGGTAGAATTTCTATGGATGGATGTATAAATTGAACGTCTCGAAATTAAGTTTCAGTTAAAGTTCGTTTATTTGATTTTATGCTCTGAATTTATTCCCAGGTTCTGTAAATGGTAAATCATTATTTATAAACTGTTTTTATTTAAATACAGTAGAGATATAACCATGATTGTATATTCTAATGATTTGTGTTCCTTTATATTTTGGAAGAGTTAGTAATAAATTTAGTTGTATATTTTGTAATCACAGTTATGAAGTAATAACACTCTACATTACTTTGGACATTTTATGTCATTTGATATTACAAATGGGCGAATAAAATAAGCTTACGCATTGCAGTGAATTAAAATTCAGAATAGGGTGTAAATATTCGTGAGAAATGTGTAACATCATAAAATGTGCGACGTAACATTCTTCCCTCAGTGTTTTCTGAAAGTGCAGTACTGTACCATAACAGCAGACTGGAATTCCCCACCCAGAGACTGCATTTTGTAAACTGGCAATTCACTGGTTTTACGGTAGAAATTAAATTTTAGAAAATTTCGCATATTCAAACTTCCATTTGTCTTATCACTTGATCAATTCTGCTCTTGGCGATTCAGAGACTCTTGTCGTCTCACCTTCTCTCTCTCTCTCTCTCTCTCTCTCTCTCTCTCTCTCTCTCTCTCTCTCTCTCTCTAAAAAAAAGCATTAAACTGAAAAAATACAAAACTGTTACTCGCCAAAATTATTATCTTCTTCTTCTTCACTTCCTGGTTTAGGCAAGAATTGCCTGTTCCGTCTTCACTAATAGATCTAAGACCATCTCTTCCGAGGACGTCCGACATCTCTTCTTCCTCTTGGAAAATAATGGAAGATTTTATTTGGTAATCTACTTTCTTCCATTCTTTCTACATGTTCTTTCCACTGCATCTTGTTGTTAAATATCTTTTCTTTTATGGAGTAGATCTGCAGTTCTTCACGGATATCCTCGTTTCTTATCTGGTTCATTCTAGTACATCCAGAAGCTGGACCTAAAGCTTCGAGGTGGCAGCCCCACCAATGGTCTACTCTGCATAGCGTTGGTACCGCGATCAGAGGAAAACATATTACTCGTATTCTTCACAATGGAAACTCGGACGGACTTAATCAAATTATTATATGGGTGCAAAACATGCACTCTTGCTTCAAGGGAGGAAAAAAGATTACGAGTATTTGAGAATAAAGTTCTTCGGAATTTTTTGATTCAAAGAGTGATGAAGACAGGCGAATGGAGAAGACTACATAATAGTGAGCTCCATGACTTTTAAAGAAAACCAGATATAATCACAAGAATCAGTCTCGTAGACTATAATGAGCAAGGCATGTGGCACAATGGGGAATAAAGGAGGGGCATGGAAAGTCCTCGAAGGAAAACGAGAGGGAAAGCGTCCAGTATGCAAACCAAGAATGAGGTGAGAAAATAATATTAACCATGATTTGAGGGAGTGGACTATATAGGCATGATTGAAAATCATTAGCTGAGGAAAGGGATGTATGGAGAGCATATTTCCGCGCAGCCATGAAATAATGGGTTCGATTGTACGAGAGGGATAAAATTTCATTATTTTGAAAGTAAACAAATAAGTATAAGGAAGCTTTTAGATTGATTTCTTAAATTTCTGTTTTCATGTAAACATCCACTTCTAATGATCGGATTATGCTATGTTTGGTGAATATTTTCTCGTTTTATTTCAATAGCATACACCGAGTATCGTTTCGAAAAAAATGTTTAACCCCCCCCCATAGGCGAATTTTAAATTCGCTTCAGATTAACTCCACTCCTAATGGTATGATTTTGCTGGAATGGTCTTTTTTTAATTGATTGTTTATCCCGAGTTTGGTTTCGAAAAAGCAAACATTGTGACCACTAGAACGTTTAAAGAAACACATAAACACATATGACTTTTTTATCATGATCATTTTCGGTGGCTAAGAACCAAGTAACGTTTCTTTTTATAAAAATATTTTCATGGCCACAACCTCAATAACTCTACTTCCTCCGAATTCCCTAAACCGCGTTTGAAAATGTAAAAAAAACAATTAAAATATTTATTCACTGCCTAAATAAACGAAAATATGCTACATTATAACTTATATATGTTACGGCAGGAAGCCTTGGCGCAGAGCTACGGGACTTGCGCTGGTTCGAGTCTCCAGGGGCGAAGAAATATATTCTCATGGTACATCGGCCAGTACGGAACTGGTGCTCACCCAGCATTTGGGTAGCTACAATAAGTAGCGGCTTCAGGTTGAGAAAACCAGCAATAACGGCTGGGGGACCCGACATGCTGACCACATGTCACCCCAATACTGGCTGGATGATTATCTACCTCTGTGATTGACACATGTGGGTGTGAGGCCAGAAGCCGGCTGGTAGGCTAAGGCCCTTCTAGGCCTGTCGCAGCAGGAAAAAGAAAAAATAAATGTTATATATATATAATATATAAGCGTTCAAAGAGCTTCTTTTTTCACGTTTTCCAATACGAAGGGCGATTTTGAAAGGTGTGGGAGTTGAGTATCACAACTCTGTTATAGCCTATGTTCATCCCGGGAATCTCCTGAACATTGTGCAAAAAGTCCCATCACAATCGGATCAACGGTATGGCCGTGCATAAGTATGAACAAACAAACAAACAACCAAAAAAACAAACATTCATTTATATATATCTGGATACACCAAACGATTCTTTATAAATTTCTATCAAATATTGTGAAATAGCCTTATGCTCATGGAGAGAAAAGTAAAGATATCATAATTGTAGTTTCTTCAAGCGAAAGACAAAAAACAAAATAAACTAGATACAAGTATTGAACTTAGATGTAGGTCACGTAAAATCCTTTTCTAATCTGTCATTAGGAATGGTAGAGTTTGTCGGATTCAGCTGAGTAGCATTTTTTCTAAGAGAAGAAAGATCCAACCTAACGAGTGCAATCTCTTCTATCCCAATGAGCGTTCAAGTTAACAAACCAACATAGTTATATTGTCGCTTAAGTTTCTGGAAGAAGGGATGGGAAATAATTACGAAAATACTTAAACATACATTTTGTGAATGATTTCAAACTAATTATTTTGGTTTTAAAAACGATATGATAGTAATGGCAAGTCTTAAACATGAAAAACAATATCATTACGTACTGGTAAGATGATAAAGAGACCATCACACTGGAGGTGTGTGTACTAAGCGAATTCCATAACAGTCGAATTGATGTACAAAAGCATGTTCAAATTAATTATCTGCCATTTTTAACTTCAAGGCACAGAAATAGAAGCCAGAATGATATCGGGTAAAACAGTTTGGTTGGTAACCAGAGGTGTTGAAAATATTTTTTTCCGGGGATCTAGTGGGATGTCCACTAGAGTTCTGATTGATGATTCCGAGCCTGAGAACAAAAATGGCAAATGGTCCCTGTTCGCGACCACGAGCCCAAATCAAAAATGGTGATATGCGTCATGAGAGAAGAACCTGGAGTGCCAGCCCCGGAAGACAACCCACAACTCACATAGTACCATTCAGCAAACATTATTCCATTCATTATAGGGCATAGTACAACAGATTTTTTTTTGTATCTGGTACTATAGGCGGTCTGCCCGCCAAGTCCGAATAAAGAACTGAAATAACTTTACATGTTTGTAATGACACTATTTCCTATACTTCTCTTCCGTCACTTTAGATTTCAAGCTAACCACTGCAGCTAAATAAATGTTCGACGATGCTGGTGGACACCAGCCCTAAGTACACATGAAATTCCACAAGAAAATCTACTCCGCCATGAGGATTTGGACCTTCGAGCGTCCTAAAGCTCTGAGATAAGGGAGAAACCCTCGCTCGCAGAAGGTATGGAACTACAACACTAATAGCTAAAAATATCAGGCACTTAACTGATACTATGGAACAAATAGTCGCTGTATTTATCGATACAATAATATCGTTCTATTTTGGTAATCGTTAACAAATGTAATTATTTTTTAGATTAAACACAGATAATTCTAAGTACATAGAGAAGCACCAGGAACGAAATGTACAGGGGCTCACATTGTATTATATTTGACCTTAAAGTTCATGTTATTCTCATGTCTATCTTTACACGTGCCCGCGTGATTATTAGAGCTCTAGCGGCAGAAACCGAACTTGATCACAGCTGTCAGGAAAGTAAGATCGAATTCGTCAATCGACGAAATCGCACAATTAGGTATAGATCATCTGAAACTAACATTTAAAAAATCCTCTTACCTCAAAGAAAGAAAACAAGTTAAAGTTATTGTAAAATGCAATCCGAAGATGAATATTCATACCAGTAAGGAATGAAAATGGAATGTGAAGACATTGTGATGACAAATTCCATGAATTTATCATTCTCCTATTACTATCTCTTCTTCTTCTTTTTCTTCTTTCTTCTAAGTATTAGGCCAAGGCCTGTTACGACCCTATAGAAAATTTTCCCTCCAGCGTTTCATAGGACGGCCCAGAGATCTTCGTCCTCTTGGTATATAATTATAAACAGCTTTGGGGATCCGATTTCAACTCATTCTTTCTAGATGGTGTTTCCAATTTAGGTGGTATTGTTTAATATATTCCAAAATTGGCGTAGTCTTCAATTCTTTTAAGATATCGGTGTTCCTTTTCCGATCCCATCTGGTGTAACCCGCTGTTCTCGCATGAATCTCATTTTACAAGCCGTTATTCTGCTTTCATGTTATCTTATTAGTGCCCATACTTCACTACCATTGGCCAACACTGGTCTAACCAAAGTGTTATATAAACGTAATCTGGTGTTTTTTTTTTTTGTACAAGGGATGGTTTCATAACTTGATTAATAATTCCCAAACTTTTATTATAATTAGTAATTTTTTCAGGGATATCCTTTTCGTCCCAGATATAGAGATAATATCCAAGATGTATTCACGTAGACTCAAGACAACCCTTGAGGATGCCAGACGCAGTCTTTGGCGAAACGTCGGGGAACTACAAGCCTCACGACCACGGCCTACAGCCCGAAAACCTTCATCAAGATCATCATAATATCCAAGATATTTAAATTGATTACAATCTCCCTATAATTTTATTCTGGAGACAGATTTTACTTTGAATGGAGTCCTTCCCATGAAATGCCATAATTTTAGTTTTGTTAATTGTTATTACTATCTAGGAGTTTTAAATGGGCGGGCATTTGGCTAGAGGGTGAAACTAGTCATTCTTCCAAAATTTAAATTGGATACTCGGTAGAAGATCATTAGGAAGCCTAATCTTAGGTGGCATTACCGACATTCAATAACTGGACATCGTAGAATGAACTGAATTGACTGAGGATAGGAATTAGTGGAAGAAGTTATGATTATGGGTTTCATTAGCTGTATGCTAGAGTTTATTATAACAACAAACATTATTAATATTTAACTCTATGAAACATGATTTTCCAACCCATGTGTTCTACTGTATATTTATTTAAACCTGTAGGATTGCGGAGTATACTCTGTTTCAATATATGAGATTTATTCAGGAACTTTCAGTCTGATGCCCAAACTGCATGTAGTATAGTCGAATTCACTGTTCCGCGTTGATGGGCGTTCTGGTTAATGTATTTTATTATCCCTCCCTCTATTCCACGCATGATGACAGCAAACTGCGTCACTAATTAACACTTCTCCACATCAAAAGCATTAGTCATCAGTTATTACATAAACATATTTCAGCTTCAAAGTGTTATCCAACCGACTGAATAGAAATCTCTGCAGGAGTGCCAACCCAACAACATATTCAAAACAATTAATTCACGAAATACCACATCTATTATGCAATGTTACAATACACTAACAATATTTAAGATAACCAAAATATTTAATTAAAATATTTCCTAAGTTACATTCTTGTTACATATCTAGATTTATTCTTACACTACTTCACTTTAGTAAAGCATTTGACACGTTAGACGTGGACTTATTGTTGCTTAAACTAAAAAAAAAAAACTCTCACTTTCTGACAGTGTCACGCAATGGTTCAACTCCCACCTTCGTGAGCGCCAGCAATATGTTGTAGGAAATTCTACATTACGCTCTTCTTGGACCTATCGTAAAGCTGGAGTTCCACAGGGTTCGGTGCTCGGCCCATTGCTTTTTTCTTCTTCTTCTTCTTCTTCTTCTTCTTCTTCTTCACTTCCTGGTTTACGCAAGAGTTGCCTTTTCCGTCTTCAGTAATAGATCTAAGACCATCCCTTCCGAGGACGTCCGATATACATTGTGAAGAATACGAGTAATGTGTTTTCCTCTGATCGCGGTACCAACGCTATGCAGAGTAGACCATTGGTGGGGCTGCCATCTCTAAGCTTTGGGTCCAGCTCCTGGATGTACTAACCCCATCTAGAGGGTTGCCACTTCCGCCAACCTATTAAAAATTAGTTGCCGTTGTGGACTTTACCCTTGTTTCCCCGAGCATGGGTCTCTTATCATCCCAGAGAAAGGACCCCCTCTTCCCATCAGTTCTCCGACCCAAATCGCCGAAGGGATATTATACCACAACCTTGATTTCAATCTATATAAATGACATATCTGACTCCCTAAAACATTGCAAACATCATTTATTTGCGGACGACATGCATACTTTCACTCAGACAAATATTCTTTAAATGACGCGGTAATCAAAATTAATGAGGACGTTGACTCGCTAACGGCATGGACAGAGAAACATGGATTTCAATTAAATCCTAGAAAGTCAAAAGCAACCATTATGCGTCATCAGAGACTATTATCCTCAATTAACACAAATACAGTATTACGTGTGTCACTTAATGGAGTTGAAATCTCTTATAATGAGACAGTAAAAAATCTAGCAGTATGTATGGATAAAAAAATTTAATTTGGAATAAACAAATAAATAACATTTGCAAAACTATCTTCTCAACAATACACTCATTAAACCGTATAAGAAATTAAAATATATATGTAGTCAATATGCCCATTTCACCAATTAATGTTTTAAAATGGTCAACAAGTTTCTACAGCCAAGCTGTCATTCTCAAGACCAGATATTGACTGAAGACAGAATTGATAATAAGTAAAGAAACAAATTCAGTTAAAAACAAACTACGTCACATGACGCAATCATTCATAAGTGAACAATAAAACATACTAAAACTAATCCTCTTTTGTTTCAAGTAGAGAAAAGAGGGCGCTGTACGGAATAGGGCCCTTGTCTTTATTCATTATTTTATCCTTATTTTTATAAATTTCCAAACTTTCAAGGACGTTAAGGAATTTGAAATCCCTGACCGAACGAACCAGCCTAAGGTTACTTTTATTGATAGCATGACCGTACTCAGAAATATGTTGGGCAACTCCAGATTTTTCAATTCTGTTGAGTCTGAAATGGGCAATATGTTCATTAAATCTAGTTAAAATGGATCTTCTGGTTTGCCCAACATATTTCAAGTCACAGTCATTGCATCCAATTTCATAAATACCGGATTTCTCTATACAATCGACTTTATCTTTAGGGTTTCCAAGTACACTATTTAATGTCAAAGTGGAAGTAAAAATCAATTTCGTATCTAGTCCTTTGAATATCTTGTTCAAACCTCTAGTTAAAGAGGGAACGTACGGCAAAATTGCAAAATTAGCTTTATTAATAGGAGAATGGAAGGCTGTAGAATCAGTAATAAGTTTTCTAAATTCAAATTTACGAATCAAATATCAATAATATTTCCATTGAAACCATTACACTTAGCGATATCTTTAATGGTTTGTAATTCCTTATTATATCTATTTTTACTTAACGGAAAAGTGGTAAGACGGTGAACTAAAAAATTGAAACTGGCCATTTTGTGTTGATTACAATGGTACGAATCTGCCGTGATATATCTAAATGTACTGGTTTCTTTCCTATAAATATCAAATTCTAATCTATAATTATTTCTAATTATTATCATATCTAGAAAGGGCAGCCTTCCATTCTCCTCCTCTTCATAAGTAAAATTTATGCTGGGAGTCCGGTCATTTAATATTTCAACAAATTCCTGTACATTGCATTTTTTGGTATCAAAAATAGCAAAAATGTCGTCAACATATCTGAGCCAGAACCTGGGAAAGTAATCGAATTCCTTCTCAAGCTCTGTCCTCCCCTCTGCTCATTACCACTCTCAGCTCGGAAAGGAGACAATGAATTACCCATTGCGGTTCCTTCCTTTTTGTTCATAAAACTTATTATTAAATTGAAAAATGTTCTGATTCATGCAAAGTTCCGTTAACTTGATATATTGATTTACAATATGGGGCTCCAATTTATTATGTAGTAGTAAGTCTTCCAAGTAACTCAGCGTCTGAGGTATAGGTATACTAGGAAAGAGAGATTTCACATCAAAAGAAATTAAAATCTCTCCATCCTTCAGCTCGATATTCTTAGTTTTCCCAATGAATTCCAGCGAATTCTTAACAGCAAAGCCGGACTGTGGTAGGGGTAGATTACCAAACTCACAACTCAACCATTTAGAAATATTGTAAGTGGGTGCAGATATGGCTGAAACTATAGGTCTAATTTTCCAGGTTTGTGTATTTTAGGTAAACAGTACAATTTAGGTACCAATGGATTCGAAATATTCAATTTACGTTTTAGTTCCTTAGTAATCAGATGATTGCATGAATTCACAACATTAGTTACGTCCCTGATCATTTTAGGTAATGGATTTTTATTAACCAACTGATAAGGACCACTAATAATCATATCATTAACCCGATTATAGTAGTCCTGTTTATCCAAGACAACGACCCTATTCCCTTTATCAGCTTTCATGTAAAAACAATCCCTTCTTCTCAAACTCTTAATGACTCTCTTGTTTTGTATGTCAATGCTATTTAATGATTTCTTAGAAGTAGCCAAATTCTTAGTAACGATCTGTTTGCTAAATTCTCTGATATATTGTTTCGTGGGTTCATTGAAATGTTCAATTGAAGATTCGATGCCAGCAATAACATTTTCTATTTCGGAATTATGATCAGGTAAAGCAAATTTTAAGCCTTTATTTAACAACTGCAATTCTTGGTCATTAAAATTTTGTGAAGAGAGATTCTCCACAATATTGACCCTATCGGAGCATACCCCGGATCCCCTCCCGTGATTAAGAAGTTTTTTCAATTTGATCTGTTGGGAAGAACGTTTTTTCTGAACCTTAAAATTGATAGATCGAAACATATTTCTTTGAAATTCACACCAATCTAAAAATTCAAGTTCATTAAGATGTGCTGTTAATATTTTCCACAGTTTATAAGATTGAATTTCCAATCTGCTCCTCTTAGAATAAAGGTATTTAATTTCCGAATCTAGCCACTTTTGTTTAGTAAATTTGGTTATTCTCTCTCTATCTCTGCAATTTTTTGACACATTTACCTGAACGAACTTTGGAAAAACTGATTCTTTTTTACAATTCTTCAAAAAGGCAATGTCCAAACCAATGAAACTTATTTTCATACTTATTTTATGGTATAAATTGTGATCAGGTTTCCTAGTCATCATATTGAATATTAATGAAAATCCATTACCTAAAATGATCAGGGACGTAACTAATGTTGTGAATTCATGCAATCATCTGATTACTAAGGAACTAAAACGTAAATTGAATATTTCGAATCCATTGGTACCTAAATTGTACTGTTTACCTAAAATACACAAACCTGGAAAATTAGTTAGACCTATAGTTTCAGCCATATCTGCACCCACTTACAATATTTCTAAATGGTTGAGTTGTGAGTTTGGTAATCTACCCCTACCACAGTCCGGCTTTGCTGTTAAGAATTCGCTGGAATTCATTGAGAAAACTAAGAATATCGAGCTGAAGGATGGAGAGATTTTAATTTCTTTTGATGTGAAATCTCTCTTTCCTAGTATACCTATACCTCAGACGCTGAGTTACTTGGAAGACTTACTACTACATAATAAATTGGAGCCCCATATTGTAAATCAATATATCAAGTTAACGGAACTTTGCATGAATCAGAACATTTTTCAATTTAATAATAAGTTTTATGAACAAAAGGAAGGAACCGCAATGGGTAATTCATTGTCTCCTTTCCTAGCTGATCTTTTTATGAGCAGATTTGAGACAGAGCTTGAGAGGGAATTAGATTACTTTTCCCAGGTTCTGGCTCAGATATGTTGACGACATTTTTGCTATTTTTGATACCAAAAAATGCAATGTACAGGAATTTGTTGAAATATTAAATGACCGGACTCCCAGCATAAATTTTACTTATGAAGAGGAGGAGAATGGAAGGCTGCCCTTTCTAGATATGATAATAATTAGAAATAATTATAGATTAGAATTTGATATTATAGGAAAGAAACCAGTACATTTAGATATATCACGGCAGATTCGTACCATTGTAATCAACACAAAATGGCCAGTTTCAATTTTTTAGTTCACCGTCTTACCACTTTTCCGTTAAGTAAAAATAGATATAATAAGGAATTACAAACCATTAAAGATATCGCTAAGTGTAATGGTTTCAATGGAAATATTATTGATAATTTGATTCGTAAATTTGAATTTAGAAAACTTATTACTGATTCTACAGCCTTCCATTCTCCTATTAATAAAGCTAATTTTGCAATTTTGCCGTACGTTCCCTCTTTAACTAGAGGTTTGAACAAGATATTCAAAGGACTAGATACGAAATTGATTTTTTACTTCCACTTTGACATTAAATAGTGTACTTGGAAACCCTAAAGATAAAGTCGATTGTATAGAGAAATCCGGTATTTATGAAATTGGATGCAATGACTGTGACTTGAAATATGTTGGGCAAACCAGAAGATCCATTTTAACTAGATTTAATGAACATATTGCCCATTTCAGACTCAACAGAATTGAAAAATCTGGAGTTGCCCAACATATTTCTGAGTACGGTCATGCTATCAATAAAAGTAACCTTAGGCTGGTTCGTTCGGTCAGGGATTTCAAATTCCTTAACGTCCTTGAAAGTTTGGAAATTTATAAAAATAAGGATAAAATAATGAATAAAGACAAGGGCCCTATTCCGTACAGCGCCCTCTTTTCTCTACTTGAAACAAAAGAGGATTAGTTTTAGTATGTTTTATTGTTCACTTATGAATGATTGCGTCATGTGACGTAGTTTGTTTTTAACTGAATTTATTTCTTTACTTATTATCAATTCTGTCTTCAGTCAATATCTGGTCTTGAGAATGACAGCTTGGCTGTAGAAACTTGTTGACCATTTAAAACATTAATTGGTGAAATGGGCATATTGACTACATATATATTTTAATATTATATCACCAAGAAGATCACTTGTGTATTAAAAACGTATAAGAAATGTTTACCGTTTGTTCCAAGGAAAATGTTAGAAACACTTGCAATGCCCCATTTTGATTATTGTGATACTCTTTACTGACCTAAATACTGTTCTTACCCAAAGGCTTCAACGTGTTCATAATTTTTGCATACGTTTTATTTGTGGTATACGTAGATTTGATCACGTTACACCATCCCTGGAACAATTGTCATAGCTTCGACTACAAGATCGTAGAACCATCCATTCCCTATGCCTTCTCTATAAAATATTACACACATCATTAATTTATTATTTATCACACCGCTTCACTAGACTCTCTGATACACATAAGTTAGATACCCGATCCCTTGAGCACAGTGTCCTTTATATCCCTCCTCATCACACTACCTACTATTCGAAATCTTTTAAAATGTCTCTTGCTATAACATGGAATTCCCTTCCCCTATGTCAGAGACTGCCAAACTTTACAATCTTTCATAAACAAATTGAACATAAAATTATTAACAGAAAAGACTCACTAATATTACTTTTAAAAATTAATAATTTGTTTTTTTTTCATTATTTAATAAAAATAAATTTAAGATTTGTTAATATATTTACTCAATGCCTTGTATAAAAAGCGATAGATTAATTCATCATAGTTTATTACTTTCTTTGTATTTTTTCTTTCTTTTTTTTCATGTGTAGTACATTCAAGCTGTTATTCCTTTCTGTATTCATTCTATCATTAATTTAATTTTAATTGTATTTAATTGTATTGTATTATTAGACATTAGTTTCATTATTATTCAATTTGACAGATAATTAATTGTTTTGTATGACTATTATTGTAATTTTTTGTATTTATATGTAACATATGTTTGTCCTGGTGAGTGGAAGAGAAGGCCACATGGCCTTAACTCCACCAGGCTAAATAAATCTAAATCTAAAAATAGATCTATAACGGCCTCTCCTCTGTAAGAAATTACTAGAAGAAGTTAATTTTTAGTTACCTTATTTATTCATAAATGTCTACAGCGATCAACACACCGACCAATGAGGCATCTAACAGCCAACTAAGGTATTAGGCCTACTAGGACGTGGATGTCGGTAAATTTTGCTTAGAGACCTCTTTATTCAGGCTTAAGGATCTTTTACGAGACTGAAAATCTTCCGACTCGGGATCCACGGCTTAAAGTCCCTCCCGGAGAACTTGCTCCTTGGATTTTTCCGTCCTAAAAAGTAATCGACCCCGGCCGGGTTTGAACCCGCAACCCTCGAAACCAGAGTCAAGGAGCATAACCACTATTCCACCGTAGCCGATTTTTTGTTTAAAATGTTGCATTCATTTAGAATTTAGTCCATAACGTGCCGTGAGTTGTAAGGTCTCCTCCCTGCTGGCATAGTAACTCAGGAATACTCCTTAGTGAGTTAATCGTAGGAAGTATTAGTCCATAAAACAACCGTACATATTCGTTTCTACAAACAGAAGATGAAACATGTTTTCCAAAGGCCTCTTATAAAATTTATACTGACTATTTAACCCATGCCCCAAATGGGAGTCAATGACCAATCACATTTCAATGAATTTTGATTTACAACCAATCACAGATGTATTTCACCTCGATTTTATCACCTTAATTTTATAGCATTCATTTAATCAAGTGGCTATCAGATTGAATATATAGTGCATGAATGTAACCACATTCTGCTTGCGATATAGAATAGAAAAACATTCGTAGTAATTGAGTATACCATAAAAAAAAGAAACCACTGTTTGCACTTTCTTAAACGTATTATTTCAGAGGAATTAACGTTGCAGAAAAATATAATTGGCATATTTACATCATACGACATCAGAAACTAATTAACAACCTATAATGATGTGTTTAATTTTTTCTCCCCTAGGGTGCATTCTTACAATATTGTCAATAAATATGATCTGGTTGCAGTGTGAGTGAAAGAAATGAAACATAACGTTTCTCATTTGTTTTCAAATATCGCCGTTTATATTAAATATACAAATATTTTTAAATAACTATATTTAAATAATGATTTGTGAGTAAACAGCTTAAATGTATTCGTTAAATAGTCCTAACAAATGCCACTCTTGATTTCCAAATTTTCTACGTATATTCAGTCCTCACTTCGTGAGTCGTGAATTTATCAATAATTTGAAAATCACTCATATCATTACTTATAATAATAATAATTGAGGAAGACTGAGAATAAGGTGTCAATTTTATAATTTAATAGCTTTATATTCAATTCTGTTGGAAATTGATGTCCCAGATGGTTTCAATGCCCTTTGGCAGTGTTTTCCAGATTTCTCTGCTTCTAGCTCGCCTAGTCCATTCCACTGTGCGAATAAAATAGTCCATCGAATTATCTGTCTGCTCACGCAACTTTCTGATTCTGGACCCACGCTTCACTCTGTATATCCATTAGTCCTAGCTGTGTTAAAATCAAATCAAATCAAATTCAAAAGTGAGCTAACTGTCTTGCTACCTGCGCGAGCAGGTGGTGGACAGCTCTTCGGTCTCACTGAAAATAGGCCTCGAGTTCCAAGTCTTAGGAGTTGTTTTTTTTGCAGCAAGGTATTATGTGCAGGAGTTTTTTTGTCTAGTTTTATATGAAGCTGGGCGGTTATCCTACCAGGATTCTAGTTTTTTTGTCAATAGCTTGCCGCGGATTTCTGTTTGACGGAGTAAGAATTGTGTGTTTTGTTGACCGGGTGAGCGAGTTTTTTTTTCTACAGGCTGCGGTTGACCTCGGAGAATATCCATGGATGGGCCATGATTCTGATTTGTGTCCATCCCACTTCTCTTTGAGGCCATCTGGTTCGGTTACCCTCGCCTTTAATGCCCGACTTTCTTCTGGAAACCTCCTTTGCGTATATTATATTCTTTGTTAGTTATAATAATTATCATTGTCTTAAGTATTATTATTGTTATTATCGTATAAAATGTTGTTTGTACATGAAATTTACATTGCTACATTTAATGTATCTTTAACTGTTTATAATTAGTATAGTGTATATCTATATTTGTCAAATATTTATTTGTATTTGTGCTGGTTGAGTGGAAGAGAAGGCCTTATGGCCTTAACTCTGCCAGAATAAATAAAACATTATATATTATTATTATTATTATTATTATTATTTCTTACGTTCCATTTTCTGCTGGCAGATTTATAACATACGCTTTATTTTCAACTTTATGACCAGTTTATATATGGGTTCATTATAAATTTTATAATCTTATGCACAGAGCTAAAGGAATAATTGTAAATTGTCCCGTCCCTTTAGTCAGTAGTAAAACTGGTAGGCCTTAGTACCCATTTCTTTAAAACTTCTAGTTAGGTTCGTCTTCTGAGATGGATTGTAGGGATATGGTGTGGACTCCAGAATTTTATCCTGAATTATACTTCGCTAATTGACATTCAGAAAGGAATGGTCGTGTCGTAAGAATTTATGAGGTCGGAATTGTCAATGTTCCGCAACGAAACTCAGTAGGCCTACATAGAATTGCAATAATAGCAGGATGATATTTTCCAAACAGTAGCGAATTCTCAGAATTAAAACTGGGGGTTTACCTGAAACTTGAAATTAACATGTATTTATATTAACCGCCATGTTTACTTCGTCTCAATGTGTAATATACAATTTAGTTAACCCTTAACTTGGCATTGTGTTTTATAAGATATATTGGTTTGATTTATTAAATATTTTGAACAAATTAACGAAAAAATTAATATAATTTATATGTGTGTTAAATTATACAACAATACATGCAATAACTTAGGGTAACATATTTTTGTTTTCACTAAAGTCCAACACCTTTAAATAAGTTGGTATCCGATATTGAGTTTGTCCAACTTAATAAAATAAATACATGTTCCGTAAACTACCAAAATGGGATCATATATTCGTCTTGCTGAAGAAATCACTGTGTTTTCGCAGTTCCTGCGAGATGCACTTATTATTTTGTATTCCTGACAATTTGGTTTTAACATTCGTAAACACTAACGATTTGTTTTCAATTGTTTTATATGTTTTCAATTTTCACAAGAAAACAACAAAATTAAAATAAATTAATAACACTGAGTAACAAAAATGAAACTTTTTTGTCTCAGAAAGAAAAATATGTGATTATGATAGTATTTTTTATCCTGAATTCAAATATGATATCGGTTTTTCTCCATCACGCAAGGTTTCCGAGAGACAGGAATTTATAATTTCAAACACCTTAATATTTTCTACATTCGTAACTACACAATATTCGAACATTCGAACTCGCCTAGAAAACAAGAAATGACGATTTTCTGCTATATTTCGCCTGTGGAGTATCCCTCTTCATGGTCCAACAATAATCGGCCAGCATATTAGGGTTCCATTTGCCTTAATGTCTCTTTTCCATAGCTGAAACCATTTGAGTTAGCTCATTTGGTTTTATTTTACAATGGACAAATGAACGAAAAAAAGTTTATTAAAAAAATAATTATTTCATCATCATCATCATCATCATGAACAAATTCGTTTTAGGCCATGTGGCCTGTACGGTAAACCTAGCGAAGATGGTCTTGATCTTTCCATCGATGTTTTGGTCTTCCTTGGTCCCTATGTCCAATTGGGGTATATTGGAATGCCAATTTTGGAAGTCTATTTCTTGCCATTCTCCTCAGATGATTTTTCCATTCTTGTTGGTATCTTTGTATATCTTCATTTAAACTTGTTACTCCAAGTTTTCCTCTGACAATTTCGTTTTAACATTCGTAAACACTAACGATTTGTTTTAAATTGTTTTATATGTTTTCAATTTTCACAAGAAAACAACAAAATTAAAATAAATTAATAACACTGAGTAACAAAAATGAAACTTTTTTGTCTCAGAAAGAAAAGAGGGTTCGTTGATAAATATACCGCCAAACACAAGAAATAATTATTTAAATCCATTAATTGAAATTGAAATAAAAAACTGCGGGTGATGAAGAAATTCTGAATACATATTTGAAAACACGATAAAAAGCTGCATTAAGTACAACTATTGGTACTCATGAGACAAAAATCATGTTGACCAGTGTTATTACACAACTGTATGGCGCGAATAAACTTTCTGTTGAAAACAGTAAAAATTAATTTCATATGATTGGGTTGATAGGTAATTTGAATTTCCTTGACTCATTGCTGTAATAAATAAGTAAAATGTGAGGGATCGTGTTGATATATGAAGTCAAATTATCGTAAATGAGGACGCAGATTCATAAGAAGCGCCAGCTTGTCATAGTTGCAGGGTATTAAGAGAAAGGATGATGAACGATAGCCAAGCAGAATTTTAAATTAGTTGAGGGATAGCAGTAGTAGCAGATAGAAGCTGAACGGAAAAAACAAAGTTGAGTGATATAGGATTTCAAGTTGGGGAATATTTGAAAACAAGAACGTGGTATTAGAAAAACTACATGTCTCGACAATTAGAAGAAGGTTGGATTTTGTAACCTAAAAAATACACTGAAATTCCCAATTGAAAGTATTGAGTTGCTATTCAGGATGCTACAAATGGAGGAGGGTGAATTCCTTGAGGGTGAAGAAAAAATCCCCAAACCTTGTATTGTGGATAATTTCGGAAAAAAAAAATCATACTTCGAAAATGAAAATTAAAAAGTCATAATGTAAAAGTATTGCATGAATGTATATTGATTTCAAAAGATTTAGGAAAGATGGAATATAAGTAACTTTATTATCCTATTTGGAGAAACATTCTAGTATTATACACCTTTAAGTCGTATCCATTCATCCATAGTAATTATGCCCGAGAGCAAGTCTTTCAGTGCAATTATAGCATTTTTTCATGCTATGCTATGCTATGCAGCTTTACTAGGGAATTACAGGTGTGGTAGCTTCCCGTTGCTTTTCAAATCAGTGAGGGATGGTGATGAAAATGATGAGGATTATGATGATGATGATGGCCGGATGATTTTTCGGGGACAGTTTGGCCCTAAGCTTCCTGACATTTGTCTTATAGGTGAGGTAAAATCCCGAGAAAACCGCACCCAGGAGCCTGTCCCGACCGGGAATCGAACCCGGGCCCGCTGCGTGACAAGGCGGCACGCTACCTCGAGACCGCACCGGTTGTCTTAAGTAGTATAATTATGCTAATATAAAGATGTAACAAATGAAAAATAATAAAAAATGTACCTTGAGGGCTCGAAATTTAAAAAAAAAATGTTTAATTATATATGCATATTGCATATATATATATATATATATATATGTGTGTGTGTGTGTGTGTGTGTGTGTTTGTGTATTCAGAAATAAGGAACATATTTCAAACATTCATTTTTTTCATAACTACAAAAAATATAAACACAATTACAACGTTCCTGGAACGATAAAAGTTCAAATTTCACTATTTTATGCATTAAATATGAGCACCATATGTTACGCCACAAATATCAAAACGGTGGCTCATTTTATGCCACACGCGAATCAGCTGGTCTCTAGGTATCGAATTCACACTTCAACAATTCGATGTGGCAGATTTTTCAAGAGTGCCAGGCATAAGGGGAATAAAAACACGGTCTTTTACGTAACCCCACAGTTAAAAATCACACGTGGTTAAGTCGGGTGACATGGGAGGCCATCAGTTAATGAAGTTGATCTTCTGCTTCTCCTCTTCCAATCCAACGTCCTGACGTGTCACCATTTTATTACAAACAATCAACATGACAATCAACAGCGCTATTGCGTCCGTGATCAAAATTGGGAGAGGAAGACCTGTTACCGAATAATAATAATTATTATGTATATTATATATATATATATATATATATATATATATATATATATATACATTTATTAATGTTTACACATTTTTCTGTGCCTTAAGTTTTATTTTTCTTCTCCACTTGTCTCTAGCCATCCACTCCACGTCCTCCAGTCCTTTTGTTCTCATTCAAATTCTTATTTCTTGCATCCACGGTTTCGAGGTCTTCCTTCCTTCTTCTTCCAGGTGGACAGCGTTTCAATGTTTTCTTCGGTAACCCTTCTTAATAATAATTATTATTATAATCCAGCCATAGTAATTCTACCCGAAGGCAGGTCCTTCACTGCAATCATAGCATTTTCATGCTATGCTTGCAGCTTTACTAGGGAATTGTAGGTGTGCAGCTTCCCGTTGCTTTCCACACCGGTGAAGGATGATGATGATAATGATGATACGGATGATGATGATGACCATATGATTTCGGGGACTGTTTGGGCCTTAACGTTTTCCTGGCATTTGTCTTACAGGTGAGGAAAAACTCCGATAAAAACTGCCCCGACCGGGATCGAACCCGGGTCCGCTGCGTGACAAGGCAGCACGCTACCTCGAGACCACAGCGGTGGACTATAATAATAATAATAATAATAATTATTATTATTATTATTATTATTATTATATTTGGGCTGAAGGATAACTACTGTAACGTAGAGAAAATCCTTAACATAAAATAACTAAGCCCAGGATCATTGTTCATCATATTTCATATATGGATTAGTCTTTATATTTAGGGCGTGATCTGTAGTCTTTCTAGTGTTAAATGTCTAACACGTTATATGATTTAGTATTTATAGGTTCATTTATGTCATAGAATAGTTTGAGATGACTACACTATTATAATGATTTAATGGCAAACTCTTCGTGTAGTTTCAGAAAAAAAAAAAGCAGATACGTATTCACTCAAACTTTATTCAAGCAAACCTAAAGAAGATGCCAATAGATCCAGGAATGGAAAAAGCTTTGCTCACTCAGTAAGAATAAACCACAAAGCAGATTCAAACATATATTCTACGCTCAATTTGTTTTCAAAGATTCAAAACGTTTCATATAATCGAAACAGACAAACATTTATTTCTCGATATCACTTATTATTCTGTATTGAATGAACGAGTTCATTGTGCGTTAATAAGAGAAAGATTAAATGCACTCCAGTTTTAACCCTTATTAAAGTAATAAAATTACTATTTTAAATAGATATTACAAAGAATATTGAAAAAAGAATGGCACACCAATGTAGACAATACACCAATATTACAGTCTGGTCAAATTATATTATTATTATTGTTATTATTATTATTATTATTATTATTATTATTATTATTATTATTATTATTTGCAGTTTTACTGGGGAATTATAGGTATAGTAACTTCCCGTTGCTTTCCACATCGGTGAAGGATGACGATGGCAATAATGATAGGGATGATGATGATAAGGATGATGATGATGGCGGATGATTTTCGGGTGCCACTGGGCCCTAAGCTTCCTGACATTTGTCTTACAGGTGAGGAATTACCCCGAAAAAGCCTCACCCGGAGCCTGTCCCGACCTTGAATCGAATCCGGGCCCGCTGCGTGACAAAGCAGCACCCTACCTCGAGACCACAGCGGTGGACTTATATATAGGTCCTATATTATCATTATTATTATTATTATTATTATTATTATTATTATAATTATTATTATTATACCACCATAATTAGGCCTATCATAAGTACTTTGTATCATTGAATTAATTCGAGAATTGGATGCTACCATAGAGACGTGAAAGTGGTGACAAATGATCATCTTATCATAATATGCGCCAGCCTTTATGTCTGGTTTCGAAAAACGTTAAACTAGTTCACATGTTAGCTACCTATGTTTCACACACTGCTTGGAGGATACCAGAACCTTATAGGTAGAAATTTTATGAGAACATTTCTCTTCCTCCACGAGGATTGAAAACATAGCGCGTCCTTTGCCAGCTCCAAGACTGGATGTATATATATATATATATATATATAAAATTAAAGTGGGCACATATATATATATATATATATATATATATATTTATGTGTGTATCCCATCCATAGTAATTCTGCCCGAAGGCAGGTCCTTCACTGCAATCATAGCATTTTCGTGCTATGCTTGCAGCTTTACTAGGGAATTTTAAGTGTGCTAGGTTCCAGTTGCTTTCCACACCTGTGAAGGATGGTGAGATGATAATGATAAGGATGATGATGAAGGTCATATGATTTCGGGGACCGTTTGGGCCTTAAAGTTTTCCTGACATTTGTCTTACAAGTGAGGAAAAACTCCGATAAAAACCTCACCCAGAAAAACTGCCCCGACCGAGGATCGAACGCGGACCCGCTGCGTGACAAGGCAGCACGCTACCTCGAGACCCAAAGCGGTGGACAGTTATCTTAATATATAAAAATTACGTGTCACGTTGTTTGTCCGCGATTGAATCCTAAACTACTAAACCGATTTTAATAAAATTTTGCATACTGTGTGCTGTTTGATCCAACTTGAGACCTGCGGTTGTTTATAACTAAATTTATAGTCGCATTATTTTTATTGCAAATTATTTGTCTATTATTTAACAAAGAGTTATAATTATCTGTGAGTTCCATACGATTCTAACATATGACAGTGTAAGTAATAGGTTTATTATTTAACCAAGTGGCTGTGCTTTTTGTTCCAACCGCGAATTTCAAATGAATTACAAATATTGGTTATTTCATAAATTAAGTGTGTTCAGTATTTATTTTATTTTCAATATATTGATAATAATATTAATTTCGTGTGTAAGTATTAGGTTTAAGTAATCTGGCTGAAAGACAGCAACTTAATTTAAATTTAACTGGACCGAGAAGAGACATTGAACAATATGGCGAATCAGTTCTAGAGACCATGAATGATAAGATATCAAGTGAATTTCCGCAAATTGGTATAGGCCTATGTGACATAAATCTTACATTTAAGAAGAATTTCAATTTAAAACATATGAAGGTCCTAAGGAACGGAATAACAGAACTGTAAGTAAGTCTGTTAGTTATAATAATATGCCTAATATTACAGAAACAATCTCCATGCCTCAATTAAATGAAAAGCAAGATGACTATAATATATCACAAGATGATATTACTATACAGAGACTTCTTGATGATGATGATGAGAATCCAAACTGCCAACAAGTTCGTAGAAAAAAACGAAAGTATAATGAAATCAGCAAGCCTCCTCAAAATATTCCATCAATAAATGTATGTAATCCTTATGATACACTTATGGATGAAACTAAGTTTGCAGACAACATAAATTCATCTCAATCAACAAAACCATACGGAATAATTTACGTAAAAATAGTTAAAGGCGATACGAAGTTCGCCGGGCCATCTAGTATATATATATATTTCCCATTCTCTGTTGAAGATCTGTTTTGTCGTTTCAGTTGAAGTCGAAATTATCAATAGTTGTTTACCCAACACACCCGCATGAATGTGCACTCCCAACGAAGCAACGCAACTGAGTAGCAGTGTTTTACCTTGTCAGCTTTCACGACATAAAGTTGAATAATAGGAGAGGGCCATCTTTTCACACATAATGAGCACCGTTTAACACCTCTATACTAGAAGTTATGATCTAAATACAACTATTACAATATTTAAATAAATAAAACCTTATTTCTTTCCTAATGTAAAAATAAAAAAAAAACATAATGATAAGGTAACGTTGCTAGATCCCACAATAAGCAGTGACGAATTTGTTTTCATGTTGATTCTATAAAAATGAATGTAACGTATTTTCAATCGAGTTGAAGATAAACGTTTTACAACTTGTTACACTATGGTGTAAACTTAACTTTTAGAACATAAAATAAATAATAGTTTAAAAAAACTAAAACAACACGCTTTATTAGAAACCGAACTAAAAAATAAAAAATAATTATAATTTCCAACACGCTTGCCGGCTGGTAGGCTAAGGGTCCTTTAGGCCTGTCGCCCCAGGAGTTTTTTGGGATAAAATTTAAGTGGTCAACAAAAAAATCATCTCCAACACATCTAGAATAAAACTAGAGTTATCTACAAAAAAAATAGTTTTACCATCAAAAGCGTGGGGAGCTCTATATTAATTAATATATTTGATAATAAACAAATATCGGTAAAAGTAAAGTCTCTAAAAAAACATAAAAGCCACAAAAAGCACCCCACGCTTTTGATGGTAATTTTTTTTGTAGATAACTGTAGTTTAATTTTATATGTGTTGGAGATGATTTTTTTGTTGGCCACTTTAATTTTATCCCAAGCGTGTTGTAAATTAAAATTATTTTTCATTTTTTAGTTTGGTTTTCTAACAAAGCGTGTTGTTTTAGTTTTTTTTTAAACTAGCATTTTTTTTTATTTTAGTTTGTCATAAACCGCAATCCTATGAAAATGTAATTGCTTAATACTCTTATAAAAAATCCTCCGAGCCGGATTTGAACCAGCAACCTATGGATTACTGAAATTATATACCACTACAGTCCACCGCTCTACCAACTGAGCTCTTACAACGATTGGCTGAAAAGTCGATAACTCCGCAACCTGTTATATCTGTATTTATTTGTATGATTTTCTGATGATTCTGGTCAGGATTTTCGAAAAACACTTTATGAAATTATTGTATTTTCATGGGTCCTTTACAAGTATACAAAGTTTAAAGTCGATCCAATGTTTTTAAGTGGGTGAAAATCGTGTTCAAAGAGTTCGTTTACATAAATTCAGGTCCATTACATAGACAAATACAGGTCAAGCTAATAAAAAGCGTGTAGAAATGAATGTAATGTATTTTCAATCAAGTTGAAAATAAACCTTTTACTACTTGTTACACTATGGTGTAGACTTAACTTTTAGAATATAAAAATCCGTTCCCTATTCGTTAAACTATGAAGACGTAAAATACCTCAAGCTATACAGAGAAGAAGTAGTAGATAACCCCATATTGGTGAATTTTATACATGTAGTTTAGTTAGACTCGTGCGGTTCGTTTCTCATGTGAAATTCAACGTAAAAGTTAGTTTGAAAACAGAATACAAACTTGAGGCATGGAAATAATCTCTCCAGTCTTTGATCCACGAATTTCATTTTATAAACAAACAACAAGGTTCAAGTTTGTAATTAAGACAGTTTGAGAAATTTTACTAAAGTTCGGTAGATGGCAATAAAAGCGCTCAGTCGCTCTCGAAGCTCTTTCATTGTGCGACAGATAAATGGGCTTCTCAGAAGATGTCACATACTCTGTCGTCTAGGCAACACACCAGGACACTCTCTCCTTCTCTTTCACCTTCGCTCTTATGGACACTCGATAAGGGCTTCATTGATCTTGCACCGTCATTTAGGTCAGGGTGTTTCCACTGCAGTGGTTTTAAAGTGCATCATTATTTTCACCTTCACACTAATTAAAATTAACTCATTAAATTATATTTTTCATGCTTTATATTAGCTTGATCTGTATATGTCTATCTACGTAACGCAATCTTTCAACACGATTTTCACCCACTTAAAAACATTGGATCGACTTGAAACGTTGTATACTTTTAAAGGTCCAATGACAATACAATAATTTCATAAATTATTTCTAAGATCCTGGCCAGGATCATCAGGACATCAAACAAATAAAAACCGGTATAATAGGTTGCGGACTTATCGACTTTTTAGTCCATACATTTTCATGGGATTCCGGTTTATGATAATCAATTACACTAAATATTAAACAAATGAATAATAGTTTAAAAAACTAAAATAACACGCTTTATTAGAAAACCAAACTAAAAAATAAAAAATAAATAATAGTTTAAAAAACTAAAACAACGCGCTCTATTAGAAAACCGAACTAACAAATGAAAATTAATTTAAATTTCCAACACGCTTGGGATAAAATTAAAGTGGTCAACAAAAAATTCATCTCCAACACATCTAGAATAAAACTAGAGTTATCTACAAAAATAAATTATTTTACCATCAAAAGCGTGGGGTGCTTTTTATGTTTTTTACGTTTTCTTCTTAGAGACTTTACTTTTACCAATATACACTGGTGTCCAAAAGTTAAGGATAATTAGTTCATTTGCCGACTTATTATAGAGCATTTGTCAGAATAATACAAAATTTGGTAAGGGTATGTCACAGATAATTAGAAACATGGCACGAAAGAAACAATGGCATGAATACGTCATTCACTTGTCATTTTCACAACAAACGAAAACTGCATTTCAGAATTCGAACATAAAAGTTGAACAACAATGGTTCAAATGATTAGTATGGGGTGTGATTACCCCTGACAGCTACACAAGACTCACATCGACGTGGCATGCTAGTGATGAGGTTGTTCAGGAGTTCGATGCTCAGCAAATTCCACTCCTCATGAAGAGCAATGTGAAGGTCTTGAAGTGTCCTCGGAGGAGGCTGACGAGATGCAATTTGTCTCCCTAAGGCATCCCATGCATGCTCTATAGGATTCATATCCGGAGACCTTGCTGGCCACTCCATACGCTGGATATCTTCCTCCTGAAGAAACTCATCCACCAGTTGTGACCTGTGAGGTCGGGCATTGTCATCCATGAATATGAATTCTGGACCCACAGCTCCCCTGAAAAGTCTTACATGAGGTTCCAGGATCTCTTCTCTATACCGCTGAGCATTAACAGTGCCACCTGCGAAGATGTGAAGCTCTGTGCGTGCATTCATCATTATACCTCCCCATACCAGGAGACCACCGCCACCAAATGGATGTCTTTCCATGATGTTCATGGAGTTGTAACGAGTTCCTTGCTCCCTCCAGATAGTCACGCGATGCGAATCACAGTTCAAGCTGAATCTGGACTCGTCTGTAAATAGCACGCTGCTCCACTGATTTAGAGTCCAGTCGGGATGTTCCTGACTCCACCGTAAACGTGCTCTCTTGTTATCAAGGGTGAGTGGGACGCACACTACAGGCCGTCTAGCATACAGATCAGCAGCTCTGAGTCTTCTATAGACAGTTTGTCTGGATACTCTGATACCTGAGGCGGCCGCAAGTTCTGAACTCAGTTGTCTGGCAGACATTGTTCGGTTTCTTCTTGCAGTTAACGCAAGATATCGATCCTGCTGAGGATTTGTAACTCTTGGACGACCTCCCACTGGTCTTCGCCTAACGTCTCCGGTCTCTTGGAACCGTCGCCATAATCTAGATATAACATTTTGTGGCACATTAAGTGCTATGGAGACCTCAGTTTGTGTCTGTCCTGTTTCTAGCCGCCCAATAATTCTACCCCGAAGCAGAGGGTCCAGATGTTGTCTTTGTGCCATTTTACTGCAATCTGTTCTTACACTACATCTGATTATATCATAACTCTCTTTAAAAATGAAGATTTATGGAACAGGGCTTAACTGCAACAATGCAATTTTCATTTATAATTGCTACTAATTTTTTCATTGTTGAAGAGAGATTATAATTTAGTATGTAAACTAAACTAAATGTACTGAGAAACGTTTTGATAAATAATTTTTACTCCTTGCTCCTCTTTAAGCATTTTGATTTTCCGTTTTACAAATTATCCTAAACTTTTGGACACCAGTGTATGTTTATTATCAAATATATTAATTGATATAGAGCACCCCACGCTTTCGATGGTTAAATAATTTTTTTGTAGATAACTCTACTATTATTCTATATGTGTTGGAGATGATTTTTTTGTTGACCACTTTAATTTTATACCAAGCGTGTTGGAAATTAAAATTATGTTTCATTTGTTAGTTCGGTTTTCTAAAAGGCGTGTAGTTTTAGTTTTTTTAAAACATTATTTATTTAAATTGGTATTCCAAAATAAAATAAAATAAAATAAAATAAAAATATGTACCTTCTTAGGTCAGTGCCGTCGTCCTCAACTTGCAAAAATATATCTATGCTTTCTTTTCCAGAAGGCCTTTCTGAATATCTATTCCATCATCAGCAGGTATATTTCTTCGCTACATTTGTTGAGATGTTCTCGATGATGCTTTAATGTAGTGTTGTCCGTAAATGAAGTGTTCTTTCTGACGATATCGTATAGCGGGTTGAATTTTATTAGTATTGACTCGGTATTCCAGTTATGGCTATTAAGGGTAAAGATCCGATTAGATTCAAAATTGTAAAAGAAGGCATAATACTGAAGTAAATTTCACATTTTAACTATCTTGGAAGTCACATGTGTCCCGCGCCGTAGCCGAGCGGTTAAGGTAAGAAGCCTTGGCGCAGAGCTACGGGACTTGCGCTGGTTCGAGTCTCCATGGGGGAAGAAATTTTCTCATGGTATTTCGGCCAGTATGGGACCGGTGCCCACCCAGCATCGTGAGGCAATTGGGTAGCTACAATAAGTAGCGGCTCCAGGTTGAGGAACCAGCTATAACGGCTGGGGGACTTGACATGCTAACCACATGTCACCCCTACACTGGCTGTTGATCATCTACCTCTGTGATTGACACATGTGGATGTGAAGGGCCAGCAGCCGGCTGGTAAAAGGGTAACCACTGAAAAGTGGAAAGACCCTCAATCGGATCAATCGGATCGGAAGTCACATATCTTATAAGAATGATAACTAAACTTACTACACCAAACTGTACAGCCCGCAACAGTCCTAGAAGGTCTTTGGGCTGCCAGCCGGCGACTAGCCTGATATCTATATGTGTTAATCACAGAGATAGATGATCATCCTGCCAGTGTCTGAAATTCATGGCCGCGCGGACATAAGCTCTCCGCACATCCATATTATGAGCTAATATTTTCCAATCATTCCCTGTATAATTCACCTCACTCTAGTCATGGTTATCGTCATTATCTCATCTCAGTTTTTGAAAATCTACTGATCATTTTTCTTCTGGTTTTCCTACAATAAGTTACGGTATCATTCTCTCATTTCACATTCGTGCCACATTTTCTATCCATCGTCTATGAAACTTAACTATTCTTATTACATCTGGTTTCGCATGGCGATCCTGTATGCCATCTCTCTGTTCGTCTCTTTTCAGTCTAATATTTTCATAAGCATAACCTTTTCTCCTCCCATAAATTAAAGAAATTGTTCGCATCCATATACCAAAACTGGGAGATATTCTTTTATTGAATGCCGCCACGCTGTCATTTCGTTATTCGGAGTTTTCCCTCACCTATAAGACAAATGTCAGAAAACGTTAGGCCCAAACGGTCCCCAAACATCATCTGGCCGTCATTATCATAAGTAATGCCACGTGTGATTTCAAATTTTCATAAATTCACGATGTCACGAAGTGAGGAGTGAATTTATCTAGAGAATTTGAAAATTAAGAGTGGCATTTGTTAGGACTATTTAACGAATAAAATTAAGCTGTTTACTCACAAATCACTATTTAGATATAGTTATTTTAAAATATTTATATATATTTAACGTAAATGGCGATGTTTGAAAACAAATGAGAAACGTATGTTATGCTTCATTTGTTCTTCACTGCAACCTGATGATATTTTTTATTGCCAAAGGATCGCAACATTGTAAGAATGCACCCTAGTGGAGAAAAAAATTAAACACATCAAACTGTTTATAACCAACATTATAGGTTATTAATTAATTTATGATGTCCTGTGATGTAAATTATATTGTTATGGAACGTAAATTCCTGGGAAATAATACGTTAAAGAAAGTGCAAACAGTGGTTTATTTTTATTGTGGTATAATCAATTACTACGAATGTTTTCTATTATATCCCGCAAGCAGTATGTGTTTACATTCGTACACTATATATACAATCTGGTAGCCGTATTTCTTGGGGAGTCAGTCATTGCAATATAATGCTATAACCTGTTCAGAAAATTAAAAAGGAAGATCTTTCTTTAATATGATGAACATAATTGATAAATATCAGGTGAAACAACTGTGATTGGTTGTAAAACAAGATACATTGAAATGTAATTGGCCATTGACTCCCATTAATGAGTTGAATAGTCATTATCAACATATTTATTAAGTGTAGGATCAAGGTCTCTCCTGGCGCATTATTGTCATCATCATATACCATCGGAGCAGCGTAACCCCGCCTTCCAGGCGCCCGAACCTCAGAAGTGGATTACAATAACGGCCATGCCAGGAGAGAATACCAGAATGTCGAAATAACAACCCAATGTGGTAACATTTGAATAAAAAAATGTTTCTTTGCATCTTCAGTCTATATGTTCTCCATGTAAGAAAAGGAGATTCTAAGGAATTAATATTTAGGGCAATTTGAATGCACTATTGTAAGACTGTATCTACTAGTTTGTTGTGCGGAGTCCTTAAATCATGAGCTCTGCTTGTGGTTTTAATGACACACACTTATAAATCAGAGCTGCAGAGAATGTAATGTTCTAACTTCCCCCCCACCCCGAACACCCTCAAGTTGAGGCATTTAATCTGATTGAAGTTTACAACTTTACTCATATTCCCAACTCCTAATTCTACCAAGTTTCGCAACTGGTATCCACAATTTGGTTACAGATTCAGCTAGGTGCCATATGATCCGTTCCTACAATTTTATAACAAATTATGCATACTCTCTTTCTATACAATGAAAAATAATTCACGAATTAAATTAATATCCAATAACATGGCTTAATTAGAGCTAATAAAATACAAATACAAATTCTCCTTGAATCGAAACAAACCCCCAAAATTAAAAGCATTCATTCAAGTATTTTGCTATTTCGGGTGTCCGCAATGGAGAAACATATCAAAATTCTAGCATATGCAAACGTCGTGGTAATTATACGAGATGTGAATCAGAGAATACATTTAAAAAAATAAATTTACTTACATTGTAGAAGAATGTAATTTTAGCATTCCTATTTTCAGAACTAAGAACCTGGCATTCCAGTGTACAAAATGCAACAAGAGTCTCATGCGCTATTGGTGAGCGTTTCTGACTACTGTTCATGAGGTCCCGGGTTCGATTCCCGGTCAAACATAGGAAATTTTCCTTAAAGGGAATCATGCCTGTGGTTGTCCATGGTCTGTAATTTAGGTTAAGTACTCTCTTGGCGCTTCATTATAATTTATCACCATCATATCATCGGGGTCCACCGCTATGGCCTCGAGGTAGCATGCTGCCTTGCCACGCAGCGGGCCCGGGTTCGATCCCCGGTCGGGACAGTTTTTCTGGGTGAGGTTTTTATCGGGTTTTTTCCTCACCTGTAAGACAAAAATGTCATGAAAACTTTAAGGCCCAAACGGTCCCCGAAATCATATGATCATCATCATCATCCTTATCATTATCATCATCATCATCATCATCATCTTTCACCGGTGTGGAAAGCAACGGGAAGTTACCACACCTACAATTCCCTAGTAAAGGTGCAAGCATAGCATGAAAATTCTATGATTGAAGTGAAGGACCTGCCTTCGGGCAAAATGACTATGGATATCATCGGGGTAAAGTAACTCCGCCTTCTAGGCGCTCCAATTTCAGAGTGGGTTACATTTAAGCCAATGCCATGAGGGAACATCAGAAATGTCGAAGTAACAACTTGGGGCATTGAATAAAAAAATTAGATAAAAAATATCTGAAAAAGTCCAACGTTTTAATTACACTGACTTTCAGACTGAAATATCATACTGAGCGTCTAGAAAGGTGGGATCCTTAACTTTCAAATTCACTAAGCCCCTACATGTCAGTGAACTGTTAACTATTGCAAGCCGAAAACTATGAAATTTCTCCCAGAGAAGCGTTGTGATATACCAAGACCGTATCAGAAAAAAAAAATCCCATTTTCACTTCAAGGCACATAAATGGAAGCGAGAATCCAGCAATTGCAACCCATTGTACTGTACGGAGCAGATGGACTCCCTGCACGAGTAGAGAATCCAGCAATTGCAACCTACTGTACTGTACGGAGCAGATGGACTCCCTGCAGGAGTAGAGAATCGAGCAATTGCAACCCATTGTACTGTACGGAGCAGATGGACTCCCTGCACGAGTAGAGAATCCAGCAATTGCAACCCATTGCACTGTACGGAGCAGATGGACTCCCTGCACGAGTAGAGAATCCAGCAATTGCAACCTAGTGTACTGTACGGAACAGATGGACTCCCTGCACGAGTAGAGAGGAGCGGAGTGAGGCGAGACGCGGTGCAGACTGCAGATAGTGAGAGCTATCCAGTCTACCAATTCACGAGTTGTATTATTTCCTTATAGTTTAAATGAGAGGTTTGGCGCCGGTTTTTAATACGTTTGATTTAAACACGACAGATATATATATATATATATATATATATTGGACACGACCTTGGTACATCATAACGCTTCTCTGGGAGAAATTTCAAGGTAGGTTTCCGCATGTAATGGTTGACTGTTACCTTCTTAGACCTATAATGGGATCACTTTATCATTATTATTTATAGTCGCTTTATGGAATAGAAATTTTGTGATACACTTGTATATTTCTTCTCGAGATTCCTATGCTTAAAACGTTATTTTGCTTTGGAATTTATAAATTTAAAATCCTTACACGTAAGTCAGGTTTGAATCTAGAACCTTCCATTACATTGGTGAGTTATTAACGATAAAATAAGACCGACCTTTCAATAAAATGTACATTATAAATATTTTAACATATTCAAATACAACATAATGACACATTCAGATGTTATTAATACCTAAATTGACAAGACACTAACTTCTCGCGTCAGTTTCTTAAATGTGACGGATCACAATGAAAACGAAATCATATATAACTGTTGTTAGCCTATATATAGTGCGTAATTTAACACAAATTTAAGTAATTTCTATTTGTGCGTTTTATTCTTTTTATTAAAAATATTAAATAAATTAAACCAATTTTTGTATCCTATAGGATACTGAGTAATATTGTTTTGCGGTTTTTCCTCACCTGTAAGGCAAATGTCAGGAAATTTTAAGGCCTAAACGGTCCCAGAATATCGTCCGGTCATCAATTATCATCATAAACATATTCATAAAGTTTATGATTAATGCCTCTCCTGGCGCATCATTACTACCATCATAATCCATCAAATATCATCGGGGCAATGTAACTTCGACTTGCAGGCGCTCCAACCTCAAAAATGGGTTACATTTCAGGAGAGAATACCAGAATGTCAAAATGACAACGTGGTGGCATTGAACAAAAAAAACGTAAATTTAAGTGTTAATACCATTAGTGTTTTCTTTGGAAGGAAGATGAAGTCAAAGGATTTACTACTAGATCTATATTTTTCATTAGAACATACGTTGAATATGTTATCAGATTACATACAAGCTTAATTATGTATACCACAGAACAAGTAACTCATACGCTATCATCATTTTTAGAAGCAAAATTTACCCTTGTTTCCAACACACCTTGATTAATTCCACATTTGCGATGGTTTTGCAGATAGGACGAGCTGGTGCGTTTTATACGTATCACAAGGACCGAGGTGGTGGATTTATGCGGGCTAATTAATGGTTGCCGAAGGGCGTGGGTGGGGAACAACCAACTCAATCGCACAAGACGGGAGATTAGCTGGCAAGGTAGATAGGAGAAGCATATCATATTAAATTCTCAGTGGCGCAGTGTTATAATAATATAATAATAATAATAATAATAATAATAATAATAATAATAATAATAATATCAATAATAATAATAATAACAATAATAATTTATTTATAAGCCTACACAGATTTTAATGTTTACATATCTTTATGTGCCTAAAGTTTTATTTTTCTTCTCCACTCATCTCTATCCATCTGCTCCATGTCCTCAGGTCCTCTTGTTCTCATTCCTGTTCTTATTTCTTGCATCCACGAGTTTCGAGGTCTTCCTTTCCTTCTATTTCCAGGTGAACACCATTCCAATGTTTTCCTGGGTAACCTCTCTTCTAGCAATCGTCTTACGTGTCCATACCAATTTAATTGCTTATATCTTATATAATATAATAATAGACCCTAATAATAATAATAATAATAATAATAATAATAATAATAATAATAATAATAACAACAACAGCAGTAAAATCTATAACAAAAGTCCGTTAGGGAGGAACTACGCAAACTGGTAGTGGTAGTAGTAGTAGTAGTAGTAGTATTAGGATTTTATTAGACTAAAACTAGTAGTAGTAATAGGACTTTATTAGACTAGAAGTAAGATACTTCCTAACTAATAGACTAAAACTAAGATACATACAATGTTATTTACAAATATTGATCGCAGGGGCAGTAAGCCGTACGTGCTGTTGACAGCCTGTTACAATAAAGTAATGTTTGGTAATAATATAAAACAAAAAATAAAACAGATAATATTACACAATTAGATAATAATACAATAACATTATATATTAAGTTATGTAGAATTCTTAAGAATTAATGGTATTACATTTTGATAACATAGTATTTATTCATGAATGAGTGTTCTTATTTTCCGCGTTTTGTCCAGACATTTACCCAAGTTTATCCAATTTTATGGATTTACCATTAACTCGTAGCATGCCAATCTTTCACGAAATGATTTTAGAAATCTTTCCGGTAATAACTGACGCCTCCAATATTCTTAATCGTTATATTTTCCTAACATTCATATTTGTATCTCGTCTTCAAAGCTCCCGCAGATTCAACATATTCGCATACAGTGAATCTCGCTATTTTTTTTTAAATTTCCATGCCCCTAGCCTAAACCAAGCAAGCCCTGATCTCTCTTTATATCCTTGGTTGAGTAAATAAGATTATTTTCCCCAAACATGTTTTAGGCCTCTTTGTAAAAACAGTGAACGTTTTCCCGTACATTCGGCGAAAATATCTTGTTGGTTTATATCTAAGTACCTCCTCTTCATTTTTCTCCACACATTTCTTGCGATTTTCAGTTCCTTTTCTTTCCATACCCATCCCAACCCAATCTTTTGGAGTTCTCTCCTAACCGCGTCTGACCAGAATTTCATATCTATGTCCCTAATTTGGTGATCATAACAAATTGCTCTGAGCATTGTTTGTTCACCTTGGATTAGCCACAACCAGTACTTGAGTACACGGATTTTGCAGTTTATATCGTCCTGAAATGACCCAAATTCATATACAATTCCACAGTTAGAAAGAGCCTTACTAAGTCCTGTAATATATTTTAGAAAATGGGTATATACCTTATTTAGTATTTCCGTTCTTTGAAAACCTCAAATCTCACTAGCATAGCGAATTAATCAACAAGTTGAATTATGGTCCGATTTTGTTGGTACGGAACATTCCTTTTTTTAACTTCGTAGACTTTCAACGGTCGGTGTCTTGAAATAGTATTCTGGACGGAATGGATATGGGCCAGAGCTGATCCTACTCGGCATTTTACCTACTATTGCGGTAGATATCCTCAGGGGATTATGTTTACTCTCTGTGAATTACTGTGGCAACGTTTCCAGTCTGTAAAATGTCAGCTGATGAGCTCACAGAAGGCACGCATAGTTTCTACCGCAACAGTACATGAAACATTGAGTAATATCAGCCCCGACCACAAACATTCAGCATGAAAGACTATTTCAAGATTTTTTTTCTATTTTTAATAGAATCATGTGTATCCAGTTACGTTGTGAGGAAACATGGTGGTATTAGAGTATATTTACGTTAATTGATGTTGAAACAGAAGGATATATAGAGAATCAGTATTTCGTATGAATTACTTTGGTAATCTTTTTATATCTATAATTATTATTTTAATACTATTGTTGGTCTGTACTTTTAGAAGAATAAGATTTTTTACTTTTTATTTATTTTTTGAGAATGGAAATAGAATTAATTAGTTTATTGGTTGTTTTAGCCGCCATAACAAAAAGAGCTCAAATTCCTTAGATCTGCTGAAATGAGATACCTTCGGAGGACTGCAGGATACACACTTACAAGATCACAAAAAAATGAAGACATCTTAGAATAATTACACATGGAACCTTTAGAAAACAAAATTTCTGATTATAAGTCAAGGTGGATACATGTTCATCGAATGGAAGATCACAGGATACCCAAAGAAATGTTAAGATATCAACCTGCAGGAAGAAGAGGACCAGGACATCCACTCAAAAGACTTCTGGATGGTGTTTGTCTTCAGGCCGAAACAGGTCAACAAATGGCCTAAATTCGTGATTGTACTATGATGATGATGATATACAATTATTAAAACTTTAAGGGGTTTAGATAAACAGCTCCTCCTAATTATTATCAGATTTCGCTGACTTTTTGAGAATACTTTCCTCGAATCACTTAAATGGGACATACCGATTTTCATTTATTTAGCAGATTAAAAATGTTTAAAACATCTTCCTGTGCCCAACCTGTCATTCTCCTCCGCATCTCTCTGCGATTCAAATCTCCAACGTCCAGTACTTTCTCGCTCATGCTGCTCAGAAGGCCACCAGTCCACGTTAATTTTGGCCTTCCTCTTCTTTTTCCACCAAATGACAGCCGTTCTAGTATTCGTATTGGGAATATATCTTTCATCTGTATTTTTACAGGACCCAACCATTTTGTTTGTTTTTTATGACATCCACTATCGAATCCGTAGGTTCATGGCCGCGCGGACATAAGCTCTCTATACATCCCTATCCTGAGCTAATGTTTTCCAATCATTCCCTGTATAAACTGCTTCCCTCAATTCAAAGTTAATGTTATTTTCCCCCACCTCATTCTTGGTTTACCAACTTGGCGTTTTCCCTCTGTTTTTCCTACAAGAAGCTTCCAAGCATGTCTTTCATTTCCCATTCGTGCCACATGTCCTGCCCATCGCAGTCTATGAGACTTAACTGTTCTTATTATATCTGGCTTCCTATAAAGACCATGTAGTTCATTGTTATGTAGTCTTCTCCGTTCACCTGTCTGTTCATCTCTCTTTGGTCCAAAAATTTTCCTAAGAACTTTATTCTCAAATACTCGTAATCTCCTTTCCTCCCTTAAAGTAATAGTCCATGTTTGGCATCCATATAATATAACTGGAAGAATAATAGTTTTATATATTTTCAGTTTAACGTTTATTGAATGGAGTTGGGACGTCAAGTGTCTCTGTAATGCATAATAGTAAGCATTTCCAGAATTGAGCCTATCTTTAATTTCTTTGTGCATCTCATTCATATTTGTGATTATTGTTCCTAGGTATTTGAATTCAGCCACTTCCTCAAAATTTCCCTCATTTGTCATTAGCTGTCGATTTCCATTATATAATGTATTTCTGTGTGTGACCATATATCTAGTTTTATTGATATTTACTTCAGGTTTAATTACACTGTTTGTTATTTATTTAAAATTATATACAAAAAATAAAAATTGTGGACTCTTAGAATGACTTGTGAATCTCCAAACTGCCCGACTTTTACTAGTTAACGAACTCGACATTAATATATTGCTATAAATCGAGGTTGGTTCTGAAACATAACTTGTGACCACTGGAACGTTGACATGGGTTATATACCTTATATACGTTTTTTAACGAGTATTTATGTTGCCCAGTAAGTAGGATTCGTTAAGATTTGTAAAAATATTTCAAACATATTTTCGTGATTACAGCCTCACACATTTGAGTTTACATTCCGCCGCTGCTCGCTCTCTGAACACTGGGTTACGCAGCATATAATCTTCACCCCCATATGCTAATCTGCATTAGTCTGCAAGCAGTTTGCGAGAAGCTGGAGCAGGTACGTAACCTTCAGTAATTGTGATCGTAATTCTAGTTATGGCCGTTACTGTTTATGGTGCTGTGGTGATGAAGCACTTCATTATCATAATGATAATGTCCGTGATAAACTGGGTGATGATATTCACCAAGAGGAAGATGGAAAAGTCTCAAAATACTAATATATTACCAATTTCCAGGAGATTTTCAAGCGGTTCATTCAAAATATCTCTTTGTAATAAATATCACAGACTAAGACGATAAAATTGCCTTTTTATTATTATTATTATTGTTATTATTATTATTAGCTATATTATTAAAAATAATAAAATATCGTATAAAATTATATTTTATTGTAATTATTAATATTTTTACTACTACTAATACTAAAACCGCAACTACCACCACCACCACTACTAATTCTAATAATAATAATAATAATAATAATAATAATAATAATAATAATAATAATAATAACAATAATAATAATAATAATAATAATCATCATCATCATCGTCCTTTCAAGTATTAGGCTCAGTGGCCCGTTACGGTCTCCCGCCATATCCGGAAAGGTCGACCCACAGATCTTCTGCCTCGAGGAATGTAGTAAAGAATTTGTTTTGGTATTCTGTGACGATCCATGCGCTAAATATGGGCTAGCCAATTGTTTCTATATTCTTGGAGGTATTCAGATATAGGTACGATGTTTAACTCTCTGGCTATTATTGAATTTCTTTGGTGGTCTAGAAGGCTATAACCTGCAGTTCGTCGCAGAAATTTCATCTCCGTGGCTGTAATATGACGATCATCCTGAGTTCTGATGGTCCAAGCTTCACTGCCATAACAGATTATGGGTCTAGCGAGAATTTTATAGATTTTCATTCTTGTGTGTAATAATAATGATAATGATAATAATGATAATAATAATAATAATAATAATAACAACAAAAATAGTAACAGCAATAATAATAATGATGATAATAATAATAATAATAATAATAGTAATAGCAATAATAATGATAATAATAATGATAGTAATGATAATAAGAATGATAATGATAATAATTATAATAATCGTCCACCGCTGTGGTCTCGAGGTAGAGTGCTGCCTTGTCACGCAGCGGGCTCGGGCTCAATCCCCGGTCGGGGCAGTTTTTCTGGATGAGGTTTTTATCGGAGTTTTTCCTCACCTGTAAGACAAATGTCAGGAAAACTTCAAGGCCCAAATGGTCCCCGAAATCATATGGCCATCATCATTATCATTATCATCATCATCTTTCACCGGTGTGGAAAGCAACGGGAAGCTATCATACCTATAATTCCCTAGTAAAGCTGCCAAGCATAGCATGAAAATGCTATGATTGCAGTGAAAGAACTGCCCTCGGGCAGAATTACTATGGATGGATGGAATTATAATAATAGTGATAATGATAATTATGATATTAATAATGATTATTATAATAATAATAATAATAATAAATAATAATAATAATAATAATAATAATAATAATAATAATAATAATAATAATAATAATAATAATAATAGCTTTACATTCTCTGGCAGAGTTAACACTTTAAGACCTTGTCTATCACTAAAACATGTAAGATAAAACGTAGACTACAATAATTAGTCTAATACTCAAATTAAAATAATATTACGTACACCAGCAAAATTAACCATAAATTTTACACTTGAGGAATTCGATTATTTTACGCAGTTCCTCTGTGATCAACATTTTAGTTGACAATTTTCTTTTCACTGGAGAAGTGCGTTTCAATTTAGGCGGTTGAAGTGATTAAGGATTAAGTAAACCTTGTTTTAATCTAATGAATTATATGTTATAGATTTTAAAACATCCTTGAGATATAAATAATTTATTCATATAATTCATGTTTCATTAACATATTACGAGCAAGTGGGTATCTACATTATTGGAGGGACTTGCAAATAGAACTAAAGAAGATTGACCAATGGATGGGTGAAGAACAAGAGGAAGACCAGCCAAGAGATGGATAGACAGTGAATGCACATCCAATACGTCTTCCTCCGAGGAGTAATTTTGCGAAATAAATAGGATGAAAATCCTACAAATTATGATTAAGAAGAAGGATATCAAAGCAATGTACCTGGATTTGAGAATTAATACAAACGCAAATATTTCTAAAGTAAAGAGTCAGAATAATTTGAAAAGTATAATGTAAGGTTAGAACGGGAGGGTTCTATTTGACTTCAGTTTTTCAAAAGAGCGTTTTAAGGCTTATAACTAAATACGTGACAAGATGTACTTATTGTAGTAATAATTAACCCGAACAATAGCAGAGATTATAAACACTGTGAACAAAACAAGAATATCGATTACAGAAATGACTTAAGAACCATTTAATACGGAAAACAAGAAAAATAAAGCAGACTAAACGATCTGGATCATACCTCGGGATATCGTAAACAGTTTGGGATTCATTTGTTTGCGACTAAAATACAGAATGTCCCATTCAAAACCTCCCACATATCAATTTATCATAACTAACAAAGTATGCGGAATTATGAAATCAGGCTGATATTAAAAAACAGAAACTCAAAGAATTTTCATTGTCATACACTAAAACACCTCTATATGTGCACCATTAGTAGCACGAACAATATCAAGTCTGTATTAGATTTCGTGCCATGTTCTGTCCAATATTCCCATTGAACTGCCGGGAAGCTTGGAGAATTAATTTTTGTGGACTTCTCTGAAATCCTGCCCAAATCTCTTTAATATTTTCTTCTGAAACACGTGTACGAGCACCTCTTGATTCTTTTTAATACTTCCAGTCGCCAGAAACTTCTCAAGCCATGCCTTAATGGTTTTCTCGTCAGGTGCATTTCCTCCATATTCTCTCGGTAATTTCTTTGCACTGTAATTATTAACTTCGTCTCTGCATATCAGAAAACAGTTTGTGCTCGTTGCTGAGGAGTAGCCATTTTGCTTTATGTCATTATTGTCCAACATGCGACAGATAAATTAACTGCAACAATGAAAACAAAAATTCTTTGAGTTTATCTTTCTTTAATACCAACCTCATTTCATAATTCCGCATACTTTGAGAGTTATGATTAATTAAAATGTGGGAGGTTTGAATGAGACACGATGTATATTTAACCCTTACTTCGGTAAAACAGTCAATTCAATATTTTGAGTCCTCTTGCGAGCACTCGGTAGATTAGGGACCTTATTTTGTGCCCTTCCCTTACCTAACCTAACTTCGTAGTTTCTTTGGGTTGTTTCTCTAAGTTTGGTTTTTGAAATCGTTTTCTTAAGACAAAACGGTACTTATTACTCGTGCAGTTATTTAAAAGTAGCGGACCGAGTGAAAACAAAACCATGGGTAACTGTAAGTTGTTACATAAATTGTGTAATTCGACACACATTTAGTAATTTCCATTAGTTTGTGTTCTTCTATTTTATTACAATAACACTGGTCAACATGATTTTTGTCTCATGAGTATCAATATTTGTACTTAATGCAGTTTTTTATCGTGTTTTCAAATATTTATTCGGAATTTCTCCATCACCCACAGTTTTTTATTAAATTTCAATTAATGGATTTAAATAATATTTTTAATAAGCGTTTTTTCGTGCATTTGTCCAATGTAAAATAAAACCAAATGATCTAACTCAGAAGATTTCAGATATGGAAAAGAGATATGAAGTCAAATGGAATCCTAATATGCTGGCCGATTATTGTTGGACTATCAAGAGGAATGCTCCACAGGCGAAATATAGCAGAAAATCGTCATATCTTACTTTCTAGCTGAGTCCGAATGTTCGAATATTGTGTAGTTACGAATGTAGAATGTATTAAAGTGTTTGAAATTATAAAAACCTGTCTCTAGGAAACCTTGCGTGATGGAGAAAAACCGATATCATATTTGAATTCAGGAGAAAATAATACTATCAAAATCACATATTTTCTTTTCTGAGACAAGTGTTATTAAATGAATTAAACCAATTGATGTATCCTACAGTCAATTTAAGGGATAAATGAGAATTTATTGAAGACCGAAGGGAGATGTTTAATTTTGTTTCCTGGTCGTTAAAAGTTTTAAGAGCCCTGAGTTTGTGATATTATTCGAATAGCTCACATACTTTAAAAACTAAAGGTGTTGAGTGTTCACACCCGAGCTTTTTTTTGCTTCGCTTCACGACATCAAAAGATTGGCTTTTATGTTCGCACGTTAAGCTAGCTATATGTTGAAATAGCATATTACACAAATGGTTTATTGTGAGGTTTCGTAATATAACCTACTACTAATTAGAGAAACATGTCAACAACATTACTTCATGGACTAATTAAATGCAATTTATGAAATAAACGTATGTTTATTTACTCTAAACATTAATATACATACATATTGAAAGCAACACTCATTCTGAATATATATACGTAATAAAGTGGAATATCTAGGAAAACATCATTACAAAGCATAATTAACATGTAGTTAAATTAATAATTGTTCCAATTGATGATACCATTCCATTCTATACTTCTATTCTTCCCTTTTTTATATAGTTTTCATATTTTCCTCTGAGCTTTATACTAATAATGTTTTCTTCCCTTACACATACACACACACACACACACACACACACACACACACACATATATATATATATATATATATATATATATACAACATGATAAGAAAAATAAATGCCTGGACGAGATTTGAACCTGGACCTCTCGATTGGTACTCGAGGGTGCTATACATTACTCCATCAGACAAATCCAATACAAACACTTATTTTTCTTTATATATATATATCCATAGTAATTCTGCCCGAAGGCAGGTCGTTCACTGCAATCATAGCATTTTCATGCTATACTTGCAGCTTTACTAAGGAATTGTAGGTGTGGTAGCTTCCCGTTGCTTTCCACACCGGTGAAGGTTGATGATGAAGGTGATAATGATGATAATGGCCATATGATTTCGGGAACCGTTTGGGCCTTGAAGTTTTCCTGACATTTGTCTTACAGATGAGGAAAAACCCCGATAAGAACCTCACCCAGAAAAACTGCCCCGACCGGGGATCGAACCCGGGCCCGCTGCGTGACAAGGCGCCTGCTACCTCGAGACCACAGCGGTGGACATATAACGGTATATATATATATATATATATAATTTTCATATTTGTTTCAGTTATAATTCTCTTATACTAATCTCTATATTTTGTTTTTTGTATGCTTCTAAATTTCAGATAAGCTTTCTTCTTCTCTTCTATAGTTTAACTTCTTCTGTAAATCATTGTGTATTCTTCTTTGGTATTTCATTATTATTTATTCTACTTTTACCTACGGTTTCTTTGACTACAACCAGAATATTTATTTTAATATTTGTATATGCTATTTCCACCGTATCATGTATTTAAATGTGTTACCTTTGGCTGAAATGTCATTTTTGTGCCAATTTCATAAAATATAGATTGATACAAATGATTTAAAAGCAAACAATAATGATTAACAAAAGCTATATTAAAATACGAAAATCACAAAATTATATCAGAGAAACAAAAAGTTTGTCGAACTGACAATCATGAAAATTTCAAGGCCAATTTATAACAATAATAAACATAAATAAAATCAACACTAACTTCTACTGATACAAAGATGCCCAGTGAGAGGTTTCCTCAAAAACTATTTACCTACAGTCTTGGAGGAGAGGTCTTGGAAAAGGCCCAATAATGGTACTCTTACAGATAAACATCATATTTTACATTAACCAATCCTAAAAAAATAATATTAGTTTCAATCATATTTTATTATTTTATTCTTACACTCCTTTACTTTGCGTCTTATTTGAAGGACGTAAAACACAAGGGGCTTAGACTATCTCCCGGACGTGTCGGCTTTAGACAAAAAACAAACTCTAAACCATTACATCAGGCAGGTTCACAGAGACGGGTCTTCCTCGATCTATTAATTGTAGCATAATAGAGGGGCCTAGTGAGAGAGGGAGCTATGCCACTTTGAGAAGAAATGGAAATAAATTGGGTTTTATAAAGCACTAGCTAATATCCGGCGTGCGCTGCTCACGCCTAAATAAATGAAAATTAATGTGTTTTATGTTTAGTTGAATAAGTAGATGGAAACATGATTATAAATTTATATTTTTTAGATACCCCGTGCTGATTACCCGGTGTTGCCCGAGAACCTACTTATCCCGATCTTCTTGGCATAAATGAGCTGAAATACGAAAATTAATGTGTTCTATGTTTAGTTAAATAAGTTTAAGGTAAAGTTTATATCGTAATTATTTTTAGACACCTCGTGCTGATTACCCGGCGTTGTCCGGGAATCTACTCATCCCGATCTGCTTGGCATAAATGAGCTGAAAGACAAAAATTAAAGTACTTCTTATGATTAGTTGAATAAGTAAAATGAAAAATAATTATAAATGTATATCGTAATTATTGTAAGATTATCCAGCGTTGCCCGCGAATCTACTTATCTCGATCTTCTTGGCATAAATGAGCTAGAACACAAAATTTGTTATTGTGAGTTATCCGTAAAAGAATACCTGCCATGTGCTGCTATGCTTGCACAGGAATCTCCGTACTTGTCTCGATCTTCTTGGCATCAATGAAAAACAAAAATGGTTATTGTGAGTTATCCGTAAGATATAAACATATGCTGTCGCGGACTTTCTTTTGGAGCTTTTTGAGATAATTAATTCTGTGTATTTGTTATGGTTTAGGCAGCGTAAGTGATTTAAACGTTCAAAGAGCTACTTTTTTCACGTTCTCCACTACAAATGGCGCTTTTTAAGGATGTAGGAGTTGAGTGTCACAACTCTCTTATAGCCTATGTTCATCCCGGGAATCCCCTGAACAATTTGCAAAAAGCCCCATTACAATCGGATCAACGGTATGGCCGCGCATAAAGTACGAACAAACAAACAAACAAACAAACATTCATTTTTATATATTAGAAGATTATATTACGATATTATTTGTACAATAAAGGGGTAACTTCTTTCTTCTTTGACTTAATGTTATGTAAACGATACAAAAGGAAAAATATAAATTTTAATATAAATGTCACTGATTATTTTCATTTCTTTCAAAGTGGCATAGCTCCCTCTCTCACTAGACCCCTCAATAGAGTGTCCTCACCGATAACAGTGGAAGAGAAAAGGCGCACATCCAAATCTAAAGTCGAGATTTCAAATGTTTTACTCCGATATTAAATGAACCCGAACTGAGGTGTAAGGTAGAGCAAAGAATTAATGTTATCTACTTTAGTAATAATAATGTACTAATTGTTCACTTTATTCTGATAGAGAAACAATTTATAGCAATACCTTATTAGTTCTTGTTTCATTTATTTATTGCCTTGCTTTCATTTCACTCTTGTAACTATTTGTACCTTCAAATAACTTTTATATTTTAACCAAAGCCCTTACACAAATTCGTAAAATAGGGTTTCAAATCTCGGAGATTTAATAATTAAACAAATAAATTTATATCAATATTTAAAAACCTCACTGATAGTATTCTTTTAACAATTAATACATTTAATTATTTATGAAAATAATATTAAGATCAACAAAAATTTTCTTTTGTTTTGTTTTAGATATTGTATAATCGTAAAATTAGTTTTCTATTTCTCATTATTTTTGTTTGTTTTTTATACACATTAGACAGGGACAATTTAATATGTCTTGCTTATATACATTTTATTATAGGTTTTAGTCTTAATTTTAACTAACATTATCTAGTTGCAGTATAGATCGTATATTATAAATATTATCTTTTTGATGAAATTTTTATTTAGTATTTAATATAAGAGTTGAGATTGTTTATTTCTGATGTAATATATGTTTGTCCTGGTGAGTGGAAGAGAAGGCCACATGACCTAACTTCACCAGGCTAAATAAATATAATCTAATCTAATCTTGAAAACTGCTTTAAATTCGAAATGGCAATATTGTTCTTCTAATTCTTTTTAAAGCTATTCCTGTGGTTTACTAATATACTATAGGCAGTATTGTTCATTTGATGTTTATTGATCTGATTAATAAATTTTAGATTTAATTAATAATTTATCTTTTTGGGATATTAATAGGAAAATGCAGAAATTTCAACATATCTGTGGAACAATCAGACAAACACTGAGGAACAAAGTTGGAAAGGAAACGCAGCCAAGATTTTACTCAACAATGGAAGTGAGGCCTGCGTCTTAACGGAAAAAGAAAAGGAAAATTCAGGCAGCGGAAATGAGCTTCCTACGGGCTGTGAAAGGTTGTACAAGAGAAGGACATATTAGAAATTAGAATATTAGAGAGGAACTTAAAGTGCCATCACTTTTTCAATAAATAGAAGAACATAGGAACAATTGGATAGACCATCTGCAAAGAACGACTGAGGACAGGATACCAAAGATGGCATTGATGGATAATCCTGGAGAATGGAGATATGTAGGAAGATCAAGAAAACGCTGGGCTGAACAGATGTGAGACCGGAACAGGCAAAGACCTAATCCGTGAAAGAAGATGAAAATGATCTTTTTGAGCTCTTAAATTGACGAAAAGATGTATCGTGTTATTATTGTACATTATGATATGTTTTGGCACAAATTTATATTTTTATAATATACATAGTTCTGTTTTATGCGTTTTCTGTGTTTCTATATTCTATTTATTTCAAGAATTATTCTGTTTTGTGCACCAGGATGTTTATTCAGCAGCATTACCTATTTTTTTCAACTTTTCACTTATTTATTGAAGTACATTATGTTCTGTTTTCTTAAATTTCTTGGGAATATTCCAAAAGTTTCCAAACTCTTAGTTTTGCGTCAGAAAAGTGACACTTTGGAGACAGAAGATGTTTCCTTAGGAAAGAAAAGTTTATGAACAAGAAGTTGTTGGCAAAATATAAGTTGCTAGAGTTTTCATAATAAAACGTATGGTTTGTAGTTGTTTTTAATATAATATATAATTCAGACAGACAGTTGACACTTGGCGGATTATTTCCAGGACGTCTCTTGTTATGTAGATGTCAGTTCTTGAAGCCAGGATATGGTACAGGATCACATCTTATAATTTCGAGAATTTTCCAACATGTATAACTTTTGTAATTCCCGAATATATAGGACAGTTGGCATTTTTGACATTAAATAACTATGATTTCTCAGGACAAAGCACATATTACTGTTAAAAAACACTAGAAGTCCCATCATGATGACCAAATATCACCTCTGTACTGGCTAAATGATCATCCGTAGTGATTAACATATGTATATGTGAGACCAGCAGTTGATTGGTAGGCAAGAGCCTTCTAGGCTATCAATGAAGATAACATTAGGATAATTGCTATGTTTTCAATAGTTTTCAATCGCCAATTATGTAACGAGACAACTACACAGTTATTAATAATGAAATCCGGTTAAGAAAGCTGAATTTAAGATTGAGTGATTGCGTCGCACTACTGAAAACTTTTCACTTCATAGCTATTTGTTTTGCTTTGCATTTACTATATGTAATAAAAACAACCATGTGGGACCCGTACACAGGCAAGAGACAGCGCGGAAGACCAAGACGACGATGGGCTGACATCTTCAAAGAACGAGCAGGGGCGCAATGGTCCAGAGTCGCCAGATGCAGAAAAAGCTGGAGAACGATGGAGAGCCAACTGTGTATCAACTAATCACAGAACAGACAGTGTATACAAACCAAGTGCTACATCCAAGTCAACTTCTCACCACGGAGTAGCTCACCGGGTGACACTCTCAAATAGAGCTTAACTCCTGTACAGGGAGGCCTTTTCCCTAAAGGGACATATCAGGCTTTATTTATTATTATTTTATTTATTCACGCTCATTAAAGTTGTTTAAAGTTTCATAATTATTTTTAAATAATGAGTGAAGCATGTATCAAATAAATGTAATGAAGGATTTAAACATTGAATGTCCAATATTTAATTGTAATCTAACATTTAGATACTAAATAAAAAACAACAAAAAATTTGGTCGAGCAAAACGATTAATGATTGTGTCAATGTAATATGGGACAAGTCGGAATGAGTATCTGATGGTTTGAAAAAAAAATAGGAATAGGTACATTTTTCATGTTTATAAAAGCGTCTACACCAATTATAACCAAGGGAGCTATTTTATGCACTAAAAGTTAAGGATGCAAAATAGATATTACAGGTCGCGGTACTCCGGGTAGTCTGCCCACCCAGTCTGAGTAAAGAACTGAGTTTACAATTTAATGTAATGAGTCATTTATTTTATCATAAGTAATGCCACAAGCGATTTCCAAATTCACGACTCACGAAGTGAGGAGTGAATTTATCTAGAGAATTTGAAAATCAAGAGTGGCATTTGTTAGGACTATTTAACGAATAAAATTAAGCTATTTACTCACAAATCATTATTTAACTATAGTTATTTTAAAATATTTATATGTTTAATGTAAACGGCGATGTTTGAAAACAAATGAGAAACGATTGGTACGCTTCATTGGCTTATTTTGTTCATCACTGCAACCAGATCATATTATTTATTGCCAAAGGATCGCAATATTGTAAGAATGCACCCTAGTGGAGAAATTTATAACTAACATTATAGGTATAAATTAATTTCTAATGTCCTATGATGTAAATATGTCAATTAAATTTTTCTGCAACGTCATTTCCTGGAAAATAATTTGTTATGAAAATGCAAACAGTGGTTTATTATTTTATTTTTTTGTGGTATAATCAATTGCTACAAATGTTTTTATATTGTCTCCGCATGCGCTATCCGTTGACATTCGTGCACTGTATATACAATCTGATAGCCGTATATCTTAAAGAGACAGTCACTACAAAATAATGCTATGACCTATTCAGAATGTTAAAAAGTAGGAGCTTTCTTTAATATGACAAACTTAATTGATAAATTCCAGGTTAAACACGACTGTGATTGGTTGTAATTTAAAAATCATTGAAATGTGATTGTCATTGAATACCATTTAGGGCATGACTTAAATAGTCATAAGTAATGCCACGAGTGATTTCCAAATTAAATTCACGACTCACGAAGTGACGACTGAATTTATATAGACTATCTAACTCATGCCCCAAATGGGAGTCAATGACCAATCACGTTTCAATGATTTCTGTTTTACAACCAATCAGAGTCGTGTTTCACGAAATATTTATCAGCGTTAAATTTGCCACATTAAAGAAAGCTAATATTTAATTTTAGGAAGTTATATTTTGAGGTTATTTTAATTATATTATTTTTGGTCTGGACATCTACCTCAATATTAATGTTGATTTGTTCTTGAACATGTTTCAAAACAATTCTGTTTTATCGTCAGCTTTCCAGACTGGGAAAGCTGACGATAAAACAGAATTATTTTGAAACATGTTCAAGAATAAATCAACATTAATATTGAGGTAAGATGTCCAGACCAAAAATAATATAAATAAAGAAAGCTCCTCCTTTTTAATATTCTGAACAGGTCTGACCATTATTTTGCAGTGACTGAGCCTGTAAGAAATACGGCTACCAGATTGTATATATAGTGCATAGATGTCAACACATAGCGCTTGCAGGAGTTAATATAAAAACATTTGTAGCAATTTATTATACCACCAAGAAAAGAAATCACTGTTTGCACTTTCTTAAATGTATTTTTTTCCCAGGTAATAATCCACAAAAATATAATTGTCATATTTATATCATACGACATCAGAAATGAATTAATATACAGTTTGATGTGTTTCATTTTTTCTCCACTAGAGAGCATTCTTACAATATTGCGTTCCTTTGGTTATAAATAGTATGATCTGGTTGCAGTGATAAACAAAAGAAGCAGATGAAGCATACCTATCGTTTCTCATTTGTTTTCAAACATCGCCGTTTACATTAAATATATAAATATTTTAAAATAACTTTAGTTAAACAATGATTTGTGATTAAACAGCTTAATTTTATTCGTTAAATAGTCCTAACAAATGCCACTCTTGATTTCCAAATTCTCTAGATAAATTCACTCCTCACTTCGTAAGTCGTGAATTTATCGATAATTTGGAAATCACTCGTGGCATTACTTATGAGAATTTGGAAGTTAAATGTGTCATTTGTTAGGAATATTTAACGAATAAAATTAAGCTGTTTACTCAAAAATCATTATTTAAATACAGTTATTTAAAATATTTACATATTTAATGTAAACGGCCATGTTTGAAAACAAATGGCAAACGTTTGTTATGCTTTATTTGTTCATCACTGCAACCAGATCATATTTATTGCCAAATAGAATCACAATATTGTACGAATGCACCGTAGTGGAGAAAAATGAAACATCATTAATTTCTCATGTCCTATGATGTAAATATATCAATTATATTTTTCTGCAACGTTAATTCCTGATAAAAAGTACGTTTACGAAAGTGCAAACAGTGGTTTTTTTAATGGTATAATCAATTGCTACGAATGTTTTTCTAGTATATCTTGCAAACCGAATATGGTTTCATTCGTGCACAATATATAGAATCTGGAAGCCCTTTGGTAAAATGAAAGTTATAAAATCGAGGTGAAAAACGACTGTGATTGGTTGTAAATCAAAATGCATTGAAATGTGATTGGTCATTGACTGCCACTTGGGGCATAAGTTAAATAGTCAATTGAAAATAACTTTTCATAATTATAAATATACATTTAAACACTTTATGAATATTTTGTGTAGGATCTAGCAATAATATCTAGATATTAAACATGCTCGACCGAGGATTACGCTGGAAATGAGTAGAGGTTCTAATTCCACTCATATTACAGTTATTTAGGCCTATCTTACTTACTTACTCACTGGCACTATCGAACCCGTAGGTTCATGACCGCGCGGACATAAGCTCTCAATACATCCCTATCTAGAGCTAATGCTTTCCAATCATTCCCTGTATAATCTACTTCCCTCAAATAATAGTTAATGTTGTTCTCCCACCTCATTCTTGGTCTACCAACTGGGCGTTTCCCCTCTGGCTTTCCTACAAGAAGCTTCCATGCACGTCTTTCATTCCCCATACGCGCAACATGTCCTGCCCATCGTAGTCTACGAGACTTAACTGTACTTATTATATCTGGCTTCGTATAAAGACCATGTAGTTCATTGTTGTGTAGTCTTCTCCATTCACCTGTCTGTTCATCTCTCTTTGGTCCAAAAATTTTCCTAAGAACTTTATTCTCAAATACTCGTAATCTCCTTTCCTCCCTTAAAGTAAGAGTCCATGTTTCGCACCCATATAATATAACTGGTAGAATAATAGTTTTATATATTTTCAGCTTAACGTTTTTTGAAAGGAGTTGGGACATCAAAAGTCTCTGCAATGCATAATAGCACGCATTTCCAGAATTGAGCCTATGTTTAATTTCTTTGTGCATCTCATTCCTATTTGTGATTATTGTTCCTAGGTATTTGAATTCAGCCACTTCCTCAAAAATTCCCTCATTTGTCATTAGCTGTCCATTTCCATTATATACTGAATTTCTACGTGTGACCATATATTTAGTTTTACTGATATTTACTTCCAGTCCTAATTCCTTAGTGTTACTCAATAGTGTATGTGTGTTGGCCTTTAGTATATCATCGCTATCGGCCAGTAGTACTACATCATCAGCATAAACTAACAGCTTATTAATAGCATTCAGTTGTAAGCCTTCCTCATTCTGTAAAGTTATTTAGGCCTATACTAAACAATATAATGTAAAACTCTCTCATAATACAAATAATCAAAGTAGAATATTAAAATATTAGAAAACTAAAATATTATTCCTAATGTACTTGTAAACAGTTCCACAAACAACACGAGAAGAACTGTTTCACAATTGATAACGTTCAACCTTACTTAAATATGATTGATCACCGAAAGCTGTTTGAATATCTAAAGCGAACACGCAGAACACTTGAAAAAAGAACGTTCTTTTGTAATATCAAACATCGAATGATAAAAACCTTCCCCGCTTGAAAAATTATATTTTTTCCTTAAGATACGATAGGAAGGTATTACCTTCTGTGATATGTAAAAAGTATATACTTTCATATAATCAAATTAAGAACAGAATAAATAAAGGTAGAGCAAAGCAGCAATGTTAAATGGTGTCTTATGTAACAGGCATACAACCAGAAAAATAATATACAAATATATTGTATAATTAAATAGTGAGAAGTAGGCCTGCTATCACATATGGAGCTGAAAAATGGAAATTCAATAAAACCTTAAAACAAAACTTGTGGAAATGGATTTCTTGAAAAAGCAGTAAGATATTAAAAATTGGGAAAAAAAAGAAATAAAGTCATGAGAAAAAATGAATAGTAAATATTAAATCGTATATTATATAACACACAAGCAATTAAATTGGTGTGGGCATGTACGATGAATGCAAAAAGCAAGGTTACCCAGAACAATATTGGAATGGTGTCCATTTGGAAGAAGAAAGAAAGAGTACCTCGAAATAAGACCTGGAATGAGATCATGAGTACTGGAGGACATGGAATGGATGGATAGTGACAAGTGGGGAAGGAAAGAAGTGTAAAATCGAAAATCTGTATGTAAATAAATAAAATCATCAAATCATGAACACTTTAGCATAATCGTGTAATTATTCATATTTTAAGGTTTGATATTGGGTCAAGAGTAAGGTAGAGGTATAACCTTTGTTAAGGGTAGACCCTACACTGGTCATCATCACCAACTCAGGCTTAAGTGGAGGAGATATACAAGACCTTATATCTGATGAAGCTATAACCAAGACCGTCCGTATGTGGTGAAGAACCACATCCTGCAAGAGATGGCCTGCTTTAACGGAATACGGCGGATCTAGACATGGCTGTCGATAAAAGCCCCAACAAACTTTACCCCAAATGGGAATATTGGTAAGGGTGTAGGAGAAGGAAAACTCCGAAAATAAACCCGGGAAGAGGACTCTCGTCAGCCGGGGAGAAAGCAACCATCTAAGGGAAAGAGACCCCAACAGAAAACCTCCGGTCCTCCAGGTTGTGGTTGTGCGTCGGTCTGGAAACTCACCACGTAAAACGATCTTTCTCAAAAGTTTCAAACGAGTAAGCCGGATGGAATAATTAAAGCGCTGGGCTGAACAGATGTGTGATCGCAACAGACAAAGACCTAATTCGTGAAGGATGATGATGAAGTTTGATATTTTTGTTATATACTATTAAAGTCAGAAAAATTACGAGACACATTGAGAATAAAGGAATAAACTGGAATAATGGATATCTGAAAACAAATGAAAAGGGAAGGCTAGATAATGTTAAATTTAAAATAAAAAGAAACGGAATAAAAGGAATACAAAGACGAAGGTAAATAAGTAAAGAATATATTTTAAGAAAAGGAAGATGATTGTGAAGCATTGAGACGAACAAAAGCATGGGAGGAAAAAGATGAAGAGGCATATTTGTAAACTACCTTTATAAAGGAGGACACGATCAGATGTTTTATTTAAGGATGGTTTTTAACATGCCGGATCATTACCGTAACAATTCAGATGTTGGGGTGAAATAGTCAATACATTTTGTTCAGAGATCTCCTATTTCATACATGAGGTTCATTTTACGTGTCGCAAAACTAAGACAACGGTCTCAAGGATTTACGTACCTTTTCAATAAAGCTATGCTCGGAATTTTACGACCTCAAAAAACTGATGTAATACACTATCCTCAAACAGTTTGAACGGACAATTAGTCATTAAAATATGCTTTCACGACAGTACGAATTGTATTATGCTTTACATGACAAATAAACCAGTGCTAGGAATTGCTTGCTTCGCATGCAAGAAGTTTAAATTTTTATACGCGGTCTATTTATTTGTCTTTCCTATTCACTATATGTAGATTTCAAAAAAGCATATGATTCAATTAAGAGGGAGAAGTTATATAGTATCCTGCTGGAGTTCGGAATTCCTAAAAAGTTAGTTAGACTTATACGAATGTGTCTAAATGGCTCAAAGAGTAGGGTGCGTGTGGGCAAACAGTTTTCAGACACTTTTGAAATCCATAATGGGTTGAAGCAAGGAGATGCACTATCTCCTCTACTATTTAATTTTGTACTAGAGCATGCCATTAAATCTTTAGAGAATGAGGAAGGCTTACAACTGAATGATATTAATAAGCTGTTAGTTTATGCTGATGATGTAATACTACTGGCCGATAGCGAGGAGATACTAAAGGCCAACACGCACACACTATTGAGTAACACTAAGAAATTAGGACTGGAAGTAAATATCAGTAAAACTAAATATATGGTCACACGTAGAAATTCAGTATATAATGGAAATGGACAGCTAATGACAAATGAGGGAAATTTCGAGGAAGTGGCTGAATTCAAATACCTAGGAACAATAATCACAAATAGGAATGAGATGCACAAAGAAATTAAACATAGGCTCAATTCTGGAAATGCGTGCTATTATGCTTTGCAGAGACTCTTGATGTCCCAACTCCTTTCAAAAAACGTTAAACTGAAAATATAATTATAAATGTATTATTCTACCAATTATATTATATGGCTGCGAAACATGGACTCTTATTTTAAGGGAGGATAGGAGAATGCAAGTATTTGAGAATAAAGTTACTTAGGAAAATTTTTGGACCGAAGAGAGATGAACAGACCGGTGAATGGAGAAGACTACATAACAATGAACTACATGGTCTTTATAGGGAGCCTGATATAATAAGAACAGTTAAGTCTCGTAGACTGCGATGGGGATGACATGTTGCACGTAGGGGGAATGAAAGACTTGCATGGAAGCTGCTTGTAGGAAAGCCAGAGAGGAAAACGCCCAGTTGGTAGACCAAGAATGAGGTGGGAGAATAACATTAACTATGATTTGAGGGAAGTAGATTATACAGGGAATGATTGGAAAGCATTAGCTGAGGATAGGGATGTATGGAGAGCTTTTGTACGCGCGGCCATGAACCTACGGGTTCGATAGTGCCAGTGAGTAAGTATTAGGAAGTAAGTTTCCTATTTGTATTTGCTATCTTTTATTTAGACATAACACTGTTGCTTATATGGAAATGTTATTGCTCAACATCCGAAGGCTATTATGAGGCAGGACTTGACCAAATAAAATAAATATCATATTTGCAAATGGAAAACAAGAAATAGTAGATGAAAATTAATCAATAAATAGATAAGAAAACTGGAACTAATATCCCGTTCACATACTGTATGCGTCTGTCACAGCACACATTCGCCGTGGATTAGAGTCCACGAGATCCTAGAAATTCAATGTGACCTCTTCCCATGCATGAAAAACTATTCCACAACTCGTCCTGGCTACAGTACGGATCCTGGTCAATTAGAACGTAAAGTTGTCTTCACTCTCGCACATACGCTTTCTATGAAGTGACATCGGTAATCAAGAGATAGATGTTACGCCTTCCTCAAAACCATTTTTGAACCTAAAAAACATGATGGAGCGAATGGTTATCCTGTTGGAACACAAGTATACCTTCAGAGTAACACCCACGAGCGGAAGGAACTCAATGTTCTCCAAAATATAGAGATAGGCTGCGTCTTAAATCTCCCATGGATACGTTCTAGAACTACTGCCTCATCGAACAACATCCACTCCAATATGAAACGATTATGCGACCTAACTACGTAATCGGATACATATGACGAGCATCATAATTGCGATATTAGACTCTACGGACATGAACGTCGTTCATAATCGAGACGGTTACTTCATCGGAGAAAACTACATTGCTCCAACAGAAGTTCTCTCGAGTAGAAGCGAACGTTGAACGATCCATGATTTTCTCATCATCAAACCTAACTTTTCTGGCAGCTCGACGGTGAATTATACGATGGCCATTGAAGCTATTACTAGCGGCTGCTGTGGAGCCCGGAAAGTTGAAGTCATTAATTCAGGGGAAGTTAGTGATGGGTGACGCTTAACTTCCTTAATTCAGGTCACGTCCTTTCTTTGGGAAGAACTTCGTGGCCATCCAGGAATTACATGATTTCATACATCTTCGCTTAGGCGAAACCGATTGGCCCACCTTCGAGCTGTAGATGTAGGAATTCCAAACTCTTCTGACTTCGGCAGCGGAAAGACCAGTGAGAATGAGTTCTGAGCTGCTTTGCAAAATTATACAACCACCACATTTTACGAGACTGTACTAAAAAATACGGTAGAATGATGAAGTAACAATATATCCTAGGTTCTACGGAGGCTCTAATGTGTGCACAACATTAAATCTATGAGACATAGGCCTAACAGTTTTTATCATATCTGGTTTCCCATAAAAACCATGTAGCTTACTGCTATGAAGTCTTCTCCATTTTCCTATCTATCTTTCGTCCAAACATTTTCCTAAGAACTTTATTCTCAATTAACTAACCAACTCACTGGCACTAGGATCATGGGCGCGGACATAAGCTCTCCATACATCCATATCCTGAGCTAATGTTTTCCAATAATTCCCTGTGTAATCCACTTCCCTCAAATCACATATAATGTTAATCTCCTACCTCATTCTAGTTCTACCTACTGGGCGTTTTCCCTCTGGTTTTCCTACAAAAAGCTTCCATGCACGTATTTTATTCCCCATTCGTCCACATGTCCTGCCCATCGTAGTCTACGAGACTTAACTGTTATTATATCTGGCTTCCTATAAAGACCATGAAGTTCACTCTTATGTAGTTCTCATCTGTTTGTGCATCTCTCTTTGGTCCAAAAATTTTCCTATGAACTTATTCTCAAATACTCGTATTATTTTATCTTCCCTTAAAGTTGGAGTCATGTTTCGCATTCGTATAACTGGGAGAATAACAGTTCAAGGTTTTTTTAGAGAAGTTGGGACGACAAAAGTTCCAGTAATGCATACAATATTAATTTGAGTCATATTCATTTTGGGTTTCTAATAAGTACGCCGTAGAAGCGATGAAAATGTGTAAAAGTTAAAACATTTTTACACGAGAACAACCTCGATAGCTACATTCATTTGGAATGAGTTAAAATAATAATGTCAGATAATGAAAATCAGACAAATATCATTTTATTAAGAGATGCTTTTTCCACCTCTTCAAAAACCCCATCCCTTAAAGCGATGCTAGTAAACGAACTCGTAGCGTTAACAACCTCACTTGATCACTGTACGTAACCTGTTTGTATTTTAAACAAAACATGGAGAGAACTGACCTACAATTGTTGTACAAGGCCTGCTCCAAGCGAGTGGAAACATTGAGTCCATTGTCAGCTATGCACTCGTTTGCGTTGTAATAATTCTGCCAGTCGCTGTATTGTCAATCACATGTGAACGTTTTACTCATTAACCACCATGTTCCAGGAATTATTGATAATGTTTTCCCGTTACATGAACGTATATTAAAGTACGTTCGCTTAATGAAAACATATTTTGTTTGGTATTTAATTAATTTTATTAAAAACACAATATCCTACAACCAATCAGCATATACCGTTTTACTTTGATGTAAAATTTATTGTACCTTCTGCTAAATACAGTGTTACGTGGCGGAAATATTTATTACCGGTTAATAGTCATAAATTGGAAACATAAGCTTCAAACTTATCATGGATCCTTTGTAAAGGGTGGAATTGGTATTCGTAAGTAGTGTTGGTAGATCTATTTTTTGCAAATACTGAGACTACAGTGAAAAAATAGGGGAATGACAAGAATATATATGGACAAATATAATATTTTCTATTTCGGAATTTATTAAAAATTCAGTCACTCTTAAGAAATTCGACTTCTCCAGTTGTAGCGGATAAAACATCCCCAAGACCCCTAGATCACTCATACTTCTTCTCACACCGTCTATCCAATCTTCTTTAAGTCTTCCCTTTCTTCTTTTCCTATCTATTTTCCACCCGAAGATCTCCTTAGGGATTCTATCATATGCCATCCTCTTGATATGTCCGTACCATCTTATTCGTCGCTCTTAAATAATTGTCTGTAATAAATTTCCTTTAACTTTCATAATTTTCCTAATGTCAACATTTATTATTTTTTCGAATCTAGTTTTCCGTGATGAACTTCTCCAATAATTCATCTCTGTTCCTAATATATTGTTAGCTAGGCACGTTTTAATAAGAACATAGAAGATATGAATATTGATATCCATCCATTGCAACTCTTTCACTGCAATCATAGCATTTTCATGCTATGCTTTGCAACTTTACTAGGGAATTATAGGTGTGGTACCTTCTCGTTGCTTTCCGCACCGGTGAAGGATGATGATGATGGCCGGATGATTTTTGGGACCATTGGGCCCTAAGCATCCTGATATTTGTCTTACAGGTGAGGAAAAGCTCCGGAATAACCTCACCCAGGAGCCTGTCCCGACAGGGAATCGAACCCGTGTCCGCTGCTTGACAAGGCAGCACGCTACCTCGAGACCAGAACGGTGGACAAATATTGATGTAACATATATAATTTATTAACTGTCTATAATGGAACACACATTTTGAGCTTCATTTTGCAGCTTGTGTTTGTTTTAAACAAATATATAAATCTCTTCACAAGAAATCTAAAAATCCATTTTTATTTGAATCTCCGTTTTCACATGTTCTATAGATAGCCTATTGCACATTTCAGTTCAGATTACCTTTGCCTGAGAGAAAAGTCGTTTAGTTTTGGTAACAACGACACGCACAACGAACCCGCCACATACTTCTGCCAAGTACTGTCTAGTGAAATTTTGCTCGACCACTGACACTGACTGGCTGTGACTGACTGACCAACCGACCGACAAAGCGTGATGGAGCGAGGGATATGTTCGCACCTCATGCGTTAATTTTTCTTTGCTGACAGATATTTTTAAATTATCCACCCAATATTATACACTCTACATGAAATGCGGGATTTTAGTTTCCCGGACAGGGTGCTAACGGCACGCGTACTGACAGGGCTGAAAAACGGCACTTCTCACCAGAAGAAAAATGTACGACAACGCTATTTATAAGGTACTCCGTTCAGTTCTCAGATTCAGTCAATCTGGCTAAATTTAATATTGAAGTCAATATAATTGCTCAGACAAACCACCAGCAATCAATAGTTAATACAAAATATGTTTTTATTTAGTTGTATTGACTATTCCATGCGGACGATTTGCGTGATTACATTGATTTCAATTTTATTTCTTATTTAGCTGATATAGCACGGAGTATTTCCCATCATACCCTCATGGTAAAAGTAACCATGTTTTAATATAAACCAGGAAATTTCGAACGGATAATTTAATAGCGATATCTTCAATTCTATTGGTTTCAAGTGAATTATGGTTATTTTCAAATATTCAGATAAAAATGTCAGCATTTACAAAGTAAGAACATTTAAAAATTTCAACAAAGAGGAATAATAAAGTAAATCACATGATGTAATGGAATTTAATTTTATAAATTATTTGAATATTTTCTCTGTTTTGAATTGTCGACTTGGTAGGATATAGCACCTGAGCTAATGCACGAATGTTGGAGATAGGAATCTATATAATAAATACAGGCCTAGATTAAAAAGAGTATCGTGCTTTTAATACTATGTGAATAGAAGGAAGGTACAAATTAAAATACGAGTATATTTAAATGTTAAAAGTTGTTTACAAGATATTCGTTGAATAAATCGTATACATATTTTCCTCTCTTAACATAGAAAGCCATGTTTTGCAAATCCAATTGAGATTTCATAATGCCATAGCCAAACCTGCTCTACTATACGGAAGTGAATGCTGGACACTTCGAGCAAAAGATAAATCCCGCATTAATAGTTCACAAATGAGATTCCTCCGATCACTAACTGGAGTAACATTAAGGGATAGCATGAAAAGTGATGAGATAAGGATGCAGTGGAATAGTAGGGAAATGGTTGAACATATACAAAATTATCAGATTAAATGGTTCCAACACGTCCAGAGAATGTCAAATTCCCGTTTACCAAAGATGATTTACCACCTCAACCCTAATGGCAAAAGAGACCTCGGAAGACCCTTCAACCGATGGAAGGATCAGTTTTTGTAGTCGCAGAACGGGCATCATCACCCAATACTGCATTCGGAAGAAGAAGAAGAAGAAGAAGAAGCCATGTTTTGCATACATATATCACTAGGAAAATAACAGTTTTCTATATTTCCAGTTTAATATTTTTTTAGAACCATTGGGATACCTAAAATCCCTGTAGTGCATAACGTCATGAATTTTCAGAATTTAACCTATATTTAATTCCGCACATCATTCCTGTTTTTAATTATAGTTCCTAAGTATTTTAATTCAGTCACTTCTTTAAATGTTCCCTCATTTGTCATTAACTATTTCCATTATATAGGCTTAATGTATTGTTGTGTATGAGCATATACAGGCCTTCCAATATAAAACCGGACACGCCTCATGGGGTTTCACCCGTCAGGCTGCGCTCTCTCCTCGTCCGCATTTCACTCTGCCAGCCGCAGGGTGTCCGGTTTTATACTAGAAAACCTATATTTAGTTTTAATTACGTTTGCTTCCAGTCCCAATTGCTGGCTGTTACTCGATAATATATATATATATATATATATATATATATATATATATATGCGTGTATGTTGGCAATTAATATCTCCTCGCCATATTCTAATGATCTAATGATACTTCATCATCAGCATAACCTAACAGCTTGTTAATACCATTGAGTTGTTTGCACCTTCGTCCTTTAAAGTTCGATTGCATGCTCTAGTACAAAAATTAATACTAGTGGAAATAGTGCATCTCCTTTTTTAACCCAATGTGAATTTCAAAATTATATGAAAACTATTTGCGTACACGCACCTTACTCTCTGTGCCATTTACACATATTCGAATAAAGCTAACGTTTAAGGAATTTCGAACTCTAGAATAGAATAGAATAGATTTATTTAGCCTGGTGGAGTTAAGGCAACGTGGCCTTCTCTTCCACTCACCAGGATAAACATATTTTACATATAAATACAAAAAGTTACAATAATAGTACATACTAAACAATTATTTGTCATATTGAATAATAATGAAAATAATGTCTAATAACGCAATAAAATTAAATACAATTAAAATTAAACTAATGATAGAATGTATATAGAATGGGACAACAGCTCGTATCTACTGTACATAAAAAGAAAAAAGAAAATACAAAGAAGGTAATAAACTGTAATGAATTAATCTATCGCTTATTATACAAACCATTAGGTAAATATATTAACAAATCTTAAAACTATTTTTATTAAATAATGAGAAAAATTATAAATTATTAAAAAGCAAGATTAGTGAGTTGTTTCTGTTAATAATTTCATTTTCAATTGTTTTCTGAAAGATGGTAAAGTTTGGCAGTCCCTGACATAGGGTGGAAGGGAATTCCATGTTCTAGCAAGAGAAACTGTAAAAGATTTCGAATAATAGATAGTGTGATGAGGAGGGATATAAAGAACAACGTGCTCAAGGGATCGGGTATCTATTTGATGTGTATCAGAGGAGGATGCTAAAAAATTCTCCCTCTTAATTGATTCATATGCTTTTTTGAAATCTACATATAGTTGAATTACAGTGCCATGAAATATTTAAACTTATAATCATCAAATGTTTGCCCATGACAACCTCGAACACCCTGTATATAATATGACGTGTAATATAATGAAATAAATTTGGTTTAATCGGCTGAACATTTATCAGATTATGACTCTAAAATTTAACCATTGTACCCTTCCGCGGGAAACGTAAACCCATAATCACGAATTATTAATTAATTCGGATTTACATAGGGTAATTATTTCACTAATTTGATCTGGCAGAAAACGCAACTATCAAAATGCGTTACACTAGAATTTAACAAAGGTTTTAGAGTAAACACACATTGAAACTGTGACCACTGGAACCACCAACTCAACTAATCCCAGCTGTTATCTATATTTTGCAACACTTGTGATGTTTGCTACCAAACCTGGTGTGTTTTCAAATACGTACATGTACACATACACACACAAAAGAATTGGTGCAGTAGTTTTGTTAGGTTGGAAAAGGCTAGAAAAGGGGAGTGGGGTTCAAAGCTACTGAACAGACTTACGTACAATATAAACCCTGTCCAAATAATGGCGCCAGTGTTTTTGGTGGTTTCCAAATATTGCATTCGACAACCGCACAAGTCACATAAATAAACCAACAAAAAAAACAATAACTGCCATCTCCTGTATTGGATTTTCATAATTCGCTGCTTGTAGCTGTGTATAGAGGATAAAGGAGGTGAAGCTACCATGCCCTCTAAGTATCGACTTTCAACCCCTCACCGAACGCCTTCCATCTTCGGAGATTTTTCTCTCCTTCTCTTGCTCCAAGAAAGTTTTGAAAATATGTCAGTTACTTGCACTGAATGGAAGGTAATTTTCTTCATTTACTCTAGTTTCAAAACATTTCTAGAACATTTTTCTTTTATTATGAAGAACTATTGTGGAGAATCATAATTAATATCACATGTCGCATAAAAAAGTAGTCTTAGTGCAGCAAATTTTGAATAAACAATATAAGTGAAATAATTAAGATATTTTTGCGTGATAGTGCGTTTTGTCATACTTACCAGCAATGGCGACCATTATTAAAAGTTCAACTTCCAACATTTCGGGGTTGCCTACCTAAATAACTAAACTGTAATATTACATTTCTGTAATTTAATTATACGTGCGGGAAGTAAATCCACTGCCCTCTATGTATACTACGTACAATGTATATATAAAAGAAATCCAAAAGATAGTGTTAATATACATTATACGAAACAAATCACTGCATTTTAAATGAACTGAACTTTATTTGAAACAATATAAAACAATAAATACGTACTTGCGGCCATTTACCAATAATTGTTCTCAAGGCCTCCTGTTGTTTCAACTAATAAACATTGCCCACGCTGTTAACGTTAGTCAATTGTTTATAATGAACGCAAATATTTTCAACAAAGATGTTATTATTTCACTATTATTTATTATTTTAAAAACACCATCGCGCAAAAAATAATGTACAACGCACGTTTGTGAAGTGTTTTACAGAATCTAGGAAATTAAAAAACCTCGCTATCGCTTGGTTTTTAAACATTTTCCCTCGATTCTGTAGAAACCACTTCCCAACCTCGCATCGTAATATACTATTCTCTGTGTATTCTTACCTATTATGGTTGTTTTCGTTGAACATATATTTCAAGACTTCTGAGCCCTATCTACAAGAAAATATAAAAATATACTTTTGTTAAATTGTAAACAATCTAATGTGATAGATTATTTCATTCCAAATATCAGAAAACCACACTAAAAAACTGACGTAGAAGTAGATCTAAATAACATAAATTAAACATACAGACGATTTCGAATAATTTCAACCTAATATTTAATCACAGTTTTCGCAAAAATATCCTTAGCTTTTATGGATACTCTCAATTTCTTAAACAGCCTATAGAAAAATTTGTAATTGTTCCCCGAGCTGCAAAGAATTAACCAATTACTTCAATTGGCCCATGCATATGATGATTTCTAAAACAGATTACTTTAGGATAATAGGTATCTTTCCTACCTGCGGCTGTGTTCTAACTTGGTCTATGAACCTATGGGTTTACGGTGCCAGTGAATTAGTTTATGAACATTAATGGTTTTTATCAATATTGTATATTGACAAATCTTAAAACTATTTTCACTAAATAATGAAAAAACAAATTATAAATTATAAAAAAACAATATTACTGAGTTGTTTCTGTTAATAATTTCATTATCATTACTATCTTCAGCACTGTGATCTGTCAAATATTCCAGTGATGAAGTTTGGGTTGTTTTCAGACGTAGGGTCTACGTAACTATTTTTGTGCACACAAGCTTGTGATTATAGCAGTGACATGCCGAGGAAGTAACGTCACAAAGGACAAGTCTGGTGACTTTGGTTGTTCGTGGTTTCACTCAACTGCTCCAGGAATTTTACCACTAAACTAAACACAAAACCCAGCATCACATCTAAATATGTTAATCTTAAAATGATACTCCAGGAAATAGGACAGACATTGTTGGTTTAGTTATTTAGTGATAATCTCATTTATTAACGTATATAACCATTTTATAAAGGCTCAATTCTGGAAATGCATGTTATTATGCATTACAGAAACTCTTGTCTCAACTCCTTTGCAAACGTTAAACTGAATATATAAAACTATTATTCTTCCAGGCCCACCGCTGTGGTCTCGGGGTAGCGTGCTGCCTTGTCACGCAGCGGGTACGGGTTCGATCCCCGATCGGGACAGTTTTTCTGGGTGAGGGTTTTTATCGGGGAATCCTCACCTGTAAGGCAAATGTCAGGAAAACTTTAAGGCCCAAACGGTCCCCGAAATCATATGGCCATCGCAATCATCATTCATATTCATCTTAGGTTAAGCTTAGGATTAGGGACTCTCCTGGCGCACCATTATTATTATCACCCATCATATCATCGGGGCAACATAACCCCGCCTTCCAGGCGCCCCAACCTCAGAAGTGGGTTACAAGTACGCCGTGCCAAGAGAGAAACCAGGAATGTCGAAAGACAAATCCAGGGCATTTGAAAAAAAATATCATTCCAGTTATATTATATGGGTGCGAAACACGGTGGACAACCTATTTGTTCTGAGAACATTAATTGATGACAATCTGAAAATGAAGGGGGGTAAATTATTTTGTGCATTCATTGATTTTAAGATGGCATTTGATACTGTGGACCGAAGCGCACTTTGGGAAAAATTAAATCGGAAAGGATTGTCTCGTAAAATGATACATGCTTTAATGTCAATTTATAAATATGTTAAATTTTGTATAAAAGTAGACCAAGGGCACATTACAGAGAGCAGCGAAGCCAATCGGGGAGTGAGACAAGGTTGCATTTTATCACCAATGCTATTTAATCTATTCGTTGATGATATGTAGACGTAATGCTAGAAGGAGAAATTGAGGCTCCGGAGATAGGAAATGTTAGAATCCCAGTCCTGTTGTATGCAGATGATTTAATTATCTGTTCCAAGACAATCAAGGGATTGCAAAGAGGTCTTGACCTACTGGAAATATACTGTAGGAATTGGGGATTGACTGTAAATGCTAGTAAGACAAAAACAATGACATTTAAAAATGGGACGGTTTATGGCAGAACAGAGGAATGGAAATACAGAGATCAAGTTCTTCAAAACGTGAAACATTTCGAATATCTTGGTACGACGTTGAAAATGAACGGAAAGTGGAAAAAACACATTGATATAGCATTATTTAAAGGGAGGGGACAACTTAACAGTGTACTCGGTATTCTGGGTCGAGTGCCTGATATTCCAGTCAGCACATTAGAAAAAATGTATGGAGCTATGGTCAGGCCAGTCATGCACTATAGTAGTGAGATTTGGGGTTTCCAAAGAACGGAAATACTAAATAAGGTATATACGCATTTTCTAAAGTATATTACAGGACTTAGTAAGGCCGTTTCTAACTGTGGAATTTTATATGAATTCGGGTCATTCCAGGACGACATTAACTGTAAAATTCGTGTACTAAAATACTGGTTGCGAGTAATCCAAGGTGAACAAACAATGCTTAGAGCAATTTGCTACGACCACCAAATTAAAAACATAGATGTTAAATTTTGGGCAGACGAGGTTAGGAGAGAACTCCAAAAGATTGGGATGGGCTGGATATGGGAAAAAGGGACTGAAAATCGCAAGAACGGAAGTGGAGAAAAATAAGGAGGAGGTACTTAGATGTAAACCAACAAGATACCTTCGCCGAATGTACAGGAAAACGCTCACTGTGTTTACAAAGAGACCTAAAACACGTCTGGGGAAAAGAATCGTATATACTCAACCTAGGATTTAAGGAGAGATCAGGGCTTGCTTGGTTTAGGCTAGGGGCATGGAAATTTCTAAAAATAAGTGACGATCACGATATGCGAATATGTCCAATGTGCGGGAACTTTGAAGATGAGATACATATATTAGGAAAATGTAGAATATTGGAGACGTCAGTTATTACCGGAAAGATTTCTAAATTCAAATCGGGTAAGATTGGCATGCTACGAGTTATTGGTAAATCCAGATAATTGGATAAACCTCGGTAAATTTCTGGACAAAACGCGAAAAATAAGGACAACACTCATTCATGAATAAATATATGTTATCAAAATGAAATACCATTAATTATTAACAATTATATATAAATTATATATAATATAAATTAATTGTGTTATTATTTAATTGGAATATTAATGTGTTTTCTCTATGTAATTGTAATGTTAATGTTTTTTTAGTGTATAATGCTATTGTGTTATTACTTAATTGTAATATTATTGTGTTTTCTTTATGTAATTGTAAGGTTAATGTTTTTAGTGTATAATGCTATTGTGTTATTATTTAATTGTAATATTATTATTGTGTTTTCTTTGTGTAATTGTAATGTTATTGCTATTGTGTTATTACTTAATTGTAATATTATTGTGTTTTCTTTATGTAATTGTAATGTTAATGTTTTTAGTGTATAATGCTATTGTGTTATTATTTAATGGTAATATTTTTATTGTGTTTATATTATTGTGTTTTCTTTATGTAATTGTAAGGTTAATGTTTTTAGTGTATAATGCTATTGTGTTATTATTTAATTGTAATATTATTATTGTGTTTTCTTTGTGTAATTGTAATGTTATTGCTATTGTGTTATTACTTAATTGTAATATTATTGTGTTTTCTTTATGTAATTGTAATGTTAATGTTTTTAGTGTATAATGCTATTGTGTTATTATTTAATGGTAATATTTTTATTGTGTTTTCTTTATGTAATTGTAATGTTATTGCTGTTTTTGTTTATTTTTCTTTACACTAGTACCAATTATTACTTTATTGTAACGGACTGTCAACAGCACGTACGGCTTACTGCCCGTGCGACCCATATTTGTAAATAATATTGTAAATATCTTACTTTTTGTCTAATAAAGTCCTACTACTACTTTAAGGGAGGAAAAAAAGATTAAGGAAAATTTTTTACCCAAAAGAGATGAACAGACAGGTGAATGTAGAAAACTACATAATAGTGAGCTACGTGATATGTATAGGAAGTCAGATATAATTAGAACAGTTAAGTCTAGTAGGCTGCGATGGGTAGGACATGTGGCACGTTTGGGGGATGAACGAGTAGCATGGAAGCTTCTTGTAGGAAAACCAGAGAGAGAAAAAGCCCAGTTGGTAGACCAAGAATGAGGTGGAAGAATAACATCATCCATGATTTGAGACAAATAGATTATACAGCGGATGATTGGAAAACATTAGCTCAGGATATGGGTGTATGGAGAGCTTATGTCCGCGCGGCGATGAACCTATGGATTTAATAGTGCCAGTGAGTTAGTTATTTTCATGAGTACAGCCTTAATAGCTCCATTATATCGAAATTCGCTGAAATTAATACATTTGATTAAGACGAATTTAGAAAAAAACTCATTTCGTTATATCCTCTCATTAATTATGAATCCCTTAGGCCAGAGATTTTTAAACCCAACACATGGCCAAGTTTCGCTCTTATAATAATTGATTTAGACTACGTTAAACTGCATAATGATAAGTAATGCCACGAGTGATTTCCAAATTAACGATAAATTCACGACTCACGAAGTGAGGAGTGAATTTATCTAGAGAATTTGGAAATCAAGAGTGGCATTTGTTAGGACTATTTAACGAATAAAATTAAGATGTTTACTCACAAATCATTATTTAACTATAGTTATTTTAAAATATTTATATATTTAATGTAAACGGCGATGTTTGAAAACAAATGAGAAACGATTGTTACGCTTCATCTGCTTCTTTTGTTTATCACTGCAACCAGATCATACTATTTATTGCCAAAGGAACGCAATATTGTAAGAATTCTCTCTAGTGGAGAAAAAATGAAATACATCAAACTGTATATTAATTCATTTCTGATGTCGTATGATGTAAATATGACAATTATATTTTTCTGGATTGTTACCTGGGAAAAAATACATTTAAGAAAGTGCAAACGGTGGTTTCTTTTTTTGGTGGTATAATCAGTTGCTACAAATGTTTTTATATTAACTCCCGCATGCGGCATGTGTTGACATTCATGCACTATATATACAATCTGGTAGCCGTATTTCTTGTACAATCAGTGACTGCAAAATAATGGTGAGACCTGTTCAGAATATTAAACAGGAGGAGCTTTCTTTAATATGGTAAATTTAACATTGATAAATATTTGGTGATACACGACTGTGATTAGCTGTAAAACAGATATCATTGAAACGTGATTGGTCATTGACTCCCATTTGGGGCATGAGTTAAATAGTCAAAGCAAATATTAAGTTTCTCTACAGTTACATTACCAAAACTAAATTATATTTATTTTTGTGTGCATCTCTATATTCTATACATGTGAAATAACTATAATTATGAATATAGAATAATTCCAGGAATGGTGTGGACCAATATCACAGAGAGTAATTTGTTTTTATGCGTGTTTGTATCTAAAAAAAATTACTACTATAATTAATCACTTCAGCTATTTAGTAATTAGTTTACAAGCGTTGGACTAATTTAAAACTTAAATTCAGTATATATATGTCATAATGGTAATACGTAATAAATATAATATGGAAAATTCCCTGCAGCTTGATGAAATTATTTAATTTATTCCCAATTATAGTAAAAACGCAAGGTGCATGTGGTAAAACACATACTCCATGAGATATAGAATAATGTTTGCATTAGGGCGTTGTCTCTATTTTAACATCAAAACATTGTGTAGTTCAAACGAAAACCCTCTTAAATAAGGAAAAACTATTCATAATAGTAAAGATAAAAATAAACTCATAAATGAACAGAGAATATTTTTACCAAAAATGCAAGAAAATGGCTCAAAAATATTAGAACGTTTCTTTTAATAAAAGTAGTTTTATTTATTCAGATTTTAGTTAATTCCGAAGAAATGAAGCTATTGACTTTGTATCCATGAACATATTTTTTTAAAAAATCTTCATACGTACTAGACATCGGAAATGAACATCACAAAACTTTATATATACATATGTTATATAGTATATTATATTAAATATACATATAAATAACTAATTCATTGGCACTATCGAACCCGTAGGTTCATGGCCGCGCGTACATAAACTCCCTATCCTGAGCTAATGTTTTCCAATCATTCCCTGTATAATCTACTTCCCTCAAATCTTCGTTAATGTTATTTTTCCATCTCATTCTTGGTCTACCAACTGGACGTTTTCCCTCTGGTTTTTCTACCAGAAACTTCCATGCACTCTTTCATTCTCCATTCGTACCACATGTCCTGCCCCTGCAGTCTACGAGATTTAACTGTTCTTCTTATATCTAGCTTCCTATAAAGACCATGTAGTTCAGTGTTATGTAGTCTTCCCCATTTTATATATATATATATATATATATATATAATGTGTTATGTTGTAGATTTTCGATGATATGAGTACGATTAAGAAAGGCTTCTTGGGTTTTCCGTGTCGTAGATTCAAGGTTGGACTCTGGCCGCTGATTTCGACGTTTCGATGATCCTACATATCATTATCGAGGAATGAAACCGACACGACGTTTCGGCATGATCCCACATGCCATTATCAATTAATGAATCATTACTTGGAAATGGCAAAACTTCGGAACGTCGGAGTACAACCTAAACCATGAAGCAGAAAACCCTTAAAACCTTACTTAATCACTCACACTCACATACACACACACACACACACACACACACACACACACACACACACACATATATATATATATATATATATATATATCCATTCACAGTAATTCTGCCCGAGGGCAGGTTTTTCGCTGCATACATAACATTTTCATTAGCTTCCCGTTGCCTTCCTCACCGGTGAAGGATTATGATGGCCGGATAATTTTCGGGACCGTTGGGCCCTAAGCTTCCTGACATTTGTCTTCCAGGTGGGGAAAAAACCCGAAATAACTCACCCAGGAGCCTGTCCCGATCGGGAATCGAACCCGGGTCCGCTGCGTGACAAGGTAGCACGCTACCTCGAGACCACTGCGGTGGACTATATATATATATATATATATATATGGATACGACATAGCGTAGCTGGTTAAGGCAATACATTACATGCCGTAAGATCGCGATAAGATCAGGATTTTTAAACTTGCCTAAACTTTCTGGCGGCACCATTTCCTTGGGTCTGCTCCCATCTGCTATTTCGTGCCGATTGTCTAGAAAAGTGGTGGGAGCTTTAACTCCTACTTTTCCAAGGGGCTCCTAAGACATGTAAAAATTATTACATTTTATATATATATATATATATATATATATAGTCCACCGCTGCGGTATCGAGATAGCGTGCTGTCTTGTCAGCAGCGGGCCCAGCATCGATCCCCGGTCGGGGCAGTTTTTCTGGGTGAGGTTTTTATCGGGGTTTTTCCTCGCCTGTAAGACAAATGTCAGGAACACTTTAAGGCCCAAACGGTCCCCGAAATCATATGGCCATCATCATCATCATCTTCATCTTTATCATTATCATCATCATCTTCCTTCAGTGGTGTGGAAAGCAACGGGAAGCTACCACACCTACAATTCCCTAGTAAAGAAGCAAGCATAGCATGAAAGGACCTGCCTTCGGACAGACTTACTATGGAAGGATATATATATATATATATATATATATATATCACAGACCTCGTGATTAATTATTTTTTAACTTTAAAGTTTTCTCTGTGTCGAATTATACTACTAAAATAGCAACCACAAAATTAGTTACATCTTGCTAATTTTTATATATGAAAATACGAGTAGTTTAGTCATTACTAATATTATCATCATCATCATCATCATTACTGTTGTTGTCATTATTATTATCATCATTATTATTATTATCATTATCGTTATCATCACTATTACTATCTCTATCATTAGTATTATTATTATTTTATTATTACTATTACTATTATTATTATTATTATTATTATTATTATTATTATTATTATTATCGGCCGCGGTGTACTAGTGGTTGTGCTCCTTGCCTCTGGTTCCGAGGGTCACAGGTTCAAACCCGGCCGGGGTGGAAGGATCTTTTTTAGAATGGAAAAATCCAAGGAGCAAGTCCTCCGGGAGGGACTTTAAGCCGTGGGTCCCGAGTCTGAAGATTTTCAGGCTCGTAGAAGATCCTTAAGCCTGAATGAAAAGGCCTTTAAGTAAAATTTACCGAATTTTCTCGTCCTAGTACTACCTTGGTTTCCTAGATGTCAGTATGAGGCGGAACGCTGACCACGGACCACTCAAGTGACATCTATCCGAAAACAAGTGTAACTAAATTAGTATGGTTCAAATTTTTACCTGTAGGGGGACAGAGCCTCAATCTCTGTTAAGGTAAAACATGGGCTTACAAGAAAAATTATTATTATTATTATTATTATATTATTATTATTATTATTATTATTATTATTATTATTATTATTATTATTATTATTATTATTATTATTATTATTATTAAATGTGAATGGGCATTTAACAAACGAGGGGAATTTTGAAGAAGTGCAGAATTCAAATATGTACCTGTCAACAATAATAAGTTACAAACAGGAATTAGGTGAATAAGGAAATTAAACACGGTCTCAACTGTGGAAAAGCGTACTAGGACCCCACTACGCAATGCGGACTCTCTTTTCCATCGAACTCCTCTCAAAAATGCTATAAATACAGTAAAACAAAGATTATTCCAGTTACACAATGTGGATGCAAAATATGGTCTCTTACTTTTTGGGAGATAGAAAGGTTGTCATTGTTTAAAAATAAGGTGCGTAGGAACATTTTTGGGTAGGGTAGTGTTAGACGGGAAACCACCAAGTTACTAAAGAGTAAAAATAGGGAATATTTGAGAGAGAAGATTAATGATCTTGAAATTAATACAAAAAGTAGGAACATTAGAGAATTATATCAGGGAATTAGTATAGAGAAGAAAGGGTTTCAGGCTAGAACAAATATAATTCGGAATGAAAATGGGGATATGATTGCAGATTCTAGGAGTATATTAAATAGATGGAAAAGTTACTTTAATCAGCTATTAAATGTCCATACAGAACAGGACATTGAGGAGGATAAGTTACAGACAGCAGAAATGCTAGTCGCAGAGCCAAGTGCATTAGAGGTTGAAATGGCGATTGAAAAATTGAAGATGTATAAAGCATCAGGTTCAGATGAGATCCCAGCAGAACTAATAAAATCAGGGGGAGAAAAATTGATGGACAAGATACGCTGGTTGCTTAGTATGATTTGGGGAAAAAGAAGCTCTTCCAGATGAATGGAAGGCATCAATTATCTTACCAATTTATAAGAAAGGAGATAAAACTGATTGCAACAACTACAGGGGCATCTCATTACTTTCAACTTCGTACAAAATTCTAACAAATATATTAGTAAGCAGACATACTCCCTATATTGATGACATTCTAGGAGATCATCAATGTGCATTTAGAAGAAACAGGTCTACAACAGATTTTCAGTATAAGACAGATTATAGAAAAGAAATGGGAATATAATGGTACTGTACATCAACTATATGTAGACTTCAAAAAAGCATATGATTCAATTAAGAGGGAGAAGTTACATAGTATCCTGCTGGAGTTCGGAATTCCTAAAACGTTAGTTAGCCTTATACGAATGTGTCTAAATGGCTCAAAGAGTAGGGTGCGTGTAGGCAAACAGTTTTCAGACACTTTTGGAATCCAGAATGGGTGGAAGCAAGGAGATGCACTATCTCCTCTACTATTTAATTTTGTACTAGAGCATGCCATTAAATCTTTAGAGAATGAGGAAGGCTTACAACTGAATGGTATTAATAAGCTGTGAGTTTATGCTGATGATGTAGTACTACTGGCCGATAGCGAGGAGATACTGAAGGCCAACATGCACACACTATTGAATAACACTAAGAAATTAGGACTGGAAGTAAATATCAGTAAAACTAAATATATGGTCACACGTAGAAATTCAGTATATAATGAAAATGGACAGCTAATGACAAATGAGGGATATTTTGAGGAAGTGGCTGAATTCAAATACCTAGGAACAATAATCACAAATAGGAATGAGATGCAGAAAGAAATTAAACATAGGCTCAATTCTGTAAATGCGTGCTATTATGCATTGCAGAGACTTTTGATGTCCCAACTCCTTTCAAAAAACGTTAAGCTGAAAATATATAAAACTATTATTCTACCAGTTATATTATATGGGTGCGAAACATGGACTCTTACTTTAAGGGAGGAAAGGAGATTACGAGTATTTGAGAATAAAGTTCTTAGGAAAATTTTTGGACCAAAGAGAAATGAACAGACAGGTGAATGGAGAAGACTACATAACAATGAACTATATGGTCTTTATAGGAAGCCAGATATAATAAGAATAGTTAAGTCTCATAGACTGTGATGGGCAGGACATATTGCGCGTATGGGGAATGAAAGACGTGCATGGAAACTTCTTGTAGGAAAGCCAGAAGGAAAACGCCCAGTTGGTACACCAAGAATGAGGTGGGAGAACAACATTAACTATGATTTGAGGGAAGTAGATTATACAGGGAACGATTGGAAAGCATTGGCTCAGGATAGGGATGTATGGAGAGGTTATATCCGCGCTGCCATGAACCTACGGGTTCGATAGTGCCAGTGAGTAAGTAAGTAAGTAAGTAAGTAAGTAAGTAAGTAGGTAAGGAACATTTTTGGACTAAACAGAGGCAGACAGGTAAAATAAACTATGTAACAGCGAGATAATTGATTTATATGAGAAACCAAATGTAATAAGAATTGATTGACCTAAAAACACTAGACAAAATAAAAGCCACTTACTTAAAGAAGGCAATTGGAGTCTCCAAGAACACGCGATCCAGACTTGTATATTTGCTCGCAAGGGAGATCTTTCTCATTGAAGATCTAAGGACTAAATTGATCTTGCCTAATACAAAAGCTTCTGACCAACTTTTAAGAAGTCTTAGGAAGATAAGAGAAGAAACTCCATCAGAATTCTACGGCACAGGGGCAATGATAGACCGCGAGAATGGACAAGATAAAACTTCGAATTGCGACACGTAATAACACGACTGGCAGTCCATGGGTTTCACCATCTTATCTGCAAAACCAAAGCATACCAATAACCAAACCAATCATGCGAGTGTACATTGTGCAACAAAACATGTGAACGCTAGCATATCGAACTGTGCACAAAGAGGAAAAAATCGTTAAATCAATATGCAAATCACAAAGAGTAAAATCTTATATTAATCTTAATGGTCATTTGGCTGCTGTTATAATAATAAAAAGAAATGTAAGAAGAACAGATAAGTATCATAGATCAACACTTTTGAAATTCATATTACTCAACGAGAACATAACCGCATACATAAATTCGTTATACAACCTATATAACATCAGTTCCAGTTAAAACGCAGAAGATTAAACATTTTTTCGAAAGGCCTCCATATTAGAATAACTTGAAGAAGTTTAATAATTTAGTTAAGGACTACTGACTTACCAGGTAAAGTTATATAAGTACGAGGGCGGATCGGAAAGTAACGCACAATATTTTTTTTTAAAAAGTTTAATAGTAAAAAAAAGGAAAAAAATCACAAATGAACTTACATCTTTTACCTACTTTTCGACATAGTCACCAACTTTCTCAACACATTTTTCCCATCGTGTTACCTGTTTCAATATGCCCTGTTCGTAGAAGTCCGTTTGGTTGGAGTGTAGCCATCTGCGTACTGCTGATTTCACTTCCACATCTGTCTCAAAGCGTTTGCCGGCCAGGAATTTCTTCATGGGACCAAACAGATGAAAGTCCGATGGTGCAAGATCCGGACTGTATGGTGGATGCTGGAGCACCTCCCAACTAAATTCGGCGATTTTCTGACGAACGACAGCAGCAACATGGGGGCGAGCATTGTCATGAAGAAGTTTAACGTTAATGTTGTGACGTTTGTTACGAATGGCACGACGCAACTTCACCAAAGTTTTAATGTAGGCCGCAGCATTCACAGTGGTCCCGTGTTCAGCAAAGTCCACCAATAAAACACCATGCCTATCCCAGAACACTGTCACAAGCACTTTCCTGGCAGATTGAGTCACTTTGATTTTTTTCTTTACTGGGGAACCAGCATGTTTCCACTCCATTGATGCCTGCTTTGTTTCGGGCGTGTAGTGGTACGCCCATGACTCATCACCTGTGACGATTCCTTCCAGAAAGTCATGTCCTTGTGCGGTGTACCGCGTTAAGTGGTCCAAGCTTGCTATCATTCGCTGGCCCTTGTGGTCGTCTGTCAGGTTCTTAGGCACCCAGCGAACACTAACTTTACGGAATTTCAAATTTTCATGAACAATATCGTACACCGCACCATAGGAAATGTTGAACTTCTGCGATAAGGCTCGCAGTTGCACACGCCGGTCGTTCAGAATTGCCGCCTCAATGCCTCTGACATTCTGCGGGATTGCTGCTGTTGTCGGCCGGCCGGAGCGTGGCGAATCACTAAGGTTCACGCGTCCCTCTTGGAAGAATGTGCACCACCTGGAGACATTGCTACGGTCCATACAATCATCCCCATACACGCCACGCATGTCCCTGTGAATTTCACTGGGTTTATGCCCTTTGGCCCACAAAAATCGAACAACACTTCTCTGTTCCTCACAGGTGGACGACTTAGCATGCGCGCCATCTTTGTTGCATAGTTCAAGCTTCTCTCGCAAGAGGTGCACCTGAGAAAAAAATACCATCTGTAGTGAAAACTTCAAACTATATCTCTGTGAAATTTCAACATTCTAGCTGCAATACCAAGGCAGAAAAAAATTATTGTGCGTTACTTTCCGATCCGCCCTCGTATCATGGACTCAGAATGACAGTATATTTGGCACGCATGGGATTGAAAGACCTGAAAACTTGATGTAGGAAGAACCAGGAGGAAAGTGTCAAGCAGGTAGGCAGTAACGACTGGGAAAAGAGTACTAACCATAATTTTAGGGAGTTGAATTATACAGTGAATGATTGGAAAATATTCGCTCAGTTGAGGGATATGTATAGAACGTGGCCATGAAACTCTGAGTTCGAGAGCGGCCATTTAGTTAAATAATCGTTGAGTTAAAGTAAAACGAATACGAATGCATTTAAACGTTTCAATTTTTTAAGAGTCATATCTCTTATTCACTTGAGTGAAATCCTTTACTCTGGCATTCTTTGTTCGTCAAATTTATTAATTTAGACTCGTGAACAAAGCTAGGGAATAGATTACCAGGTCTCTTAATAATAGAATCCCTCTGTCCTTTACACCCCTCTCTCAGTTCCATGACCATCTGTTGAAATTTTGCCAGCGTACGACACTGCAGTCAAAATTAAATAAAAATTATATCACAAGCAGGTTGCACAACGCCATATCACATAAAGTTAGCATGTATTTTTTTCTTCGTACTCTTTCGAAAACAAAATAAAACATAAAATGAAACAAAAAAAGTACCCAGTTGCAGCGTAAAGCATTCTTAAATAAATTTCTCACTTAGCTTGTTTTATGTCTTAATCTCAGTGAATAACTTGTATAAACACGGATTTTCTTTATGAACAGAAAAACAGGGCTGTGTATCATACTTTCAGAAGTCTAGTTCCAGCGTCTTTACTGTTCATATTTTATGATTCAGCTTAACCATGTTTATGAGCTGTTAAAAAAATGTTCTACAAATTTTACAGGGTTCTCAAGTTCCTAGAGTATTCTATTGACGTCTTCCTCCCCTCATCCACGCGCATTTTTTTACAATTACTTATATTAAACTGGTCAACAACGATTCTGTTACAAAAACAATTTTGGGTCCCTCCATGGTATCTTTACCTTGCCATGGTGGAGTGGCTTGCGTGCTTAAATGATCCTGAGAGCTATGCCGGCGGTAGCATTGCTGCCGCTAGGGTTACCCATGCTGGACTGGTCGAAGGTGATAAGCCAGACGAAAAAGTACCTTGGTCGAAAGAATGACGATCTTTCACCGTAAAAATACAACCGTCAACAAATGCGGAAATGGGTTCAACTGGGGTAACATTTTCGGCCATGAACCTACGGGTTCGATAGTGCCAGTTAGTAAACAATTTTGGGTGATTCTTACGTAATTTTATCTGAATTAGGTAATACCCAGCGTGCGCTGCTATGCCTAAATAAATTAAATACGTGCTTTTATGCTTAGTTGAATAAGCAGAAATAAAATTAAAGGTTCATTAAACTTGTGTGGCATAGATTGCAACAGACCAAACATGGCGGTTGCTAGATTCAATGTTTAGTTTCGGATTTCAGATAAATCCCTACTTATAATTGTCGGATTTCGCTGATGTTTTGTAATACCCACCTCGGTTTATTGTAATAGGATGTATTGAGATTGGTTGTCAAACACCGAAAATTGAGACCGCTTGAGCGCTTTTAATTTTTTTTTCAGCTAAACTCCTATATCCAACAATAGACTAATTCAGTCTACATGAAGATAGTAACGACAACGGGGTTAGGTTAGTCACATTTGCCACATCGAGTTGTTAAGAGCACAACATTTCAGCATAAGGATATTCATAAATACACCTGGACGTCCCCAGATGGAGAAACTACGTATGGGGAATGAAAGACTTGCATGGAAGCTTCTTGTAGGAAAGCAAGAGGGAAAACGCCCAGTTGTAGACCAAGAATGAGGTGGGAGAATAACATTAACTGTGATTTGAGGGAAGTAGATTATACAGGGAATGATTGGAAATAACTCAGGATAGGGATGTATGGAGAGCTTATGTCCGCGCGGCCATGAACCTACGGGTTCGATAGTGCCAGTGAGTAAGTAAGTAAGTAAGTAAACTCCTATATCTTATCGTTTCAGAACACAATAAATAGCAGCTAAATACTCGCTGTACCTGAAAATCTGTATTTACAAAATATCAAGTCAATCTACGGACTAGTTTTCGATTTTTGCGAACAAAAACATGCGCAGGCGGAATTTTATAAATAATATTATGGCGGCACGGAAGCAAGTAGCACTGAATGACTCAAAAGTGTACACGTACGGTTAACATAATAAATGGAGCCACTAATATTGAATAATCAAGGTAAGAATCGCAAGGAGGTGCACTATCTCCTCTACTATTTAATTTCGGACTAGAGCATGCCATCAAATCTTTAGAGGATGAAGAAGGCCTACAACTTAATGGAATTAATAAGCTGTTAGTTTATGCTGATGATGTAGTATTATTGGGTGATAGCGAAGAGATACTAAAGGCCAACACGCACACACTATTGAGTAACACTAAGAAATTGGGACTGAAAGTAAATATCAATAAAACTAAGTATGTAGTCACACATAGAAATACATTATATAATGGAAATGGACAGCTAATAATAAATGAGGAAAATTTAAAGAAGTGGCTGATTTCAAATACCTAGGAACAATAATCTCAAAGAGGAATGAGATTCACAAAGACATTAAAAATAGATCCAATTCTGGAAATGCGTGTTATTATGTATTACTGAGACACTTGACGTCCCAACTACTTTCAAAAAAGTCAAACTTAAAATATATAAAACTAGTAATCTACCAGTTATATGGATGCGAAACATGGACTCTTACTTAAGGGAGAAAAGGAGATTACGAGTATTTGAGAAAGAACTAAGGACTTTTTTTGGACCAAAGAGAGATGAAGAGACAGGTGAATGAAGAAGACTATATGACAGTGAACTACATGGTCTTTATAGGAAGCCAGATATAATAAGAACAGTCAAGTCTCGTAGACTTCGATGGGCAGGACATGTCGCACGAATGGGGAATGAAAGAAGTGCATTGATGCTTCTTGTGGGAAAACCAGAAGGAAAACGGCCAATTGGTAAACCAAGAATGAGGTGGGAGAATAACATCAACTATGATTTGAGAAGTAGATTATACAGGAGATAATCGGAAAACATTAGTTCAGGATAGGGATGTACGGAGAGCTTATGCCCACACGGCCTTGAACCTATGTGTTCTATAGTGCCAGTGAGTTAGTTAGACAAGATAAGATTCTTTGCGAATTAGTCATACATATAATTTATTTTGAAAGTGTGCGATTCATGCACCCCCTCCTCACCTCTTTTAGAGTTGCATGTAGGAAAAAAACAGTGAGAAACGTTACTATAAATATTTATGAGCCCCCAACTCACCGCAACCTATCATCGCTACAACTGCCCAGCTTATAAGGGATGTCCAATTACTGCAGTCTCGCTTCTTTTTAAAGAGACTTGTCAACTACAATTACGATACTTTCAGTTAAATCCCGAATGAGTGATCAGCTCAATCCCATGGCCATCACGAAATTTTAAGTCAATACTTAGGTCCACCATTAATTCTTGCATTAAGATTTGGCGATAGGTGAAGTGAAAGGCTGTTATTTTCGTATTCTGATAAATATCAGCACCATTCGATACAAGCTCAAGTCTATTTGTCCTGTTAAGCGGCCCCTAGACGATCAATATTTACGTCAATATATTGCACAATATTATGTACAATAGTATTACTTGGCCAACCCACACGGTGCAATATTATTGCACAATAAATTACTTCGTGGGTGATAGTTTTGCACTCAACATGTGGAATGATAAGAAGACAGAACTGAACTAGTATTGCGCAATATTGCAAACAGGACGACGCGATATTTACTAGACTGCACAATAAAAATCAAACAGTTTTTGATTGACTCAATATATTGCGCAATCTTTCAATGTGATCTACGCACACTCGATATTATTGTCAATTACTGTGCAATATGTTGACGTAATTATTGATCGTGTAGGGGCCACTTTAAGGTCACAATGAGATTTCTTTCGACTAATGATCTCTATCCCTTAGGATGGTACTGAAGCGTGGCTTTTAGGATTCTGTTTTTGTCCATTCGTTTGACGTGATTTTTCCAGTTGAGATTGTATTTACTTTTAAAGTGTACAATTATTTGTAGCTAAGTTCCCTTCATGACCAAATGTTTGGGAAGCCAGCGAGTGTATCTTACTGTTGCTGATGTCTGCATTTCTCATTGACCATAAAATTAAATTTTTGGAAGTATAGGTTATCTATTGTACATTTTATGTTAAATTTTCAATTTTATAATTTTTTACTTATTTTCTATTCACAGTCATTAGTCAAAACCCAAACGTGGTCAGACAAATTAACAAATTAATAATAATGGTATGCAACAACATATTGATTATAAAGTTCAGGGTGATTTCCGCAAACAGTAAGACATACATGAAATGTACAGGGAAAAAAAACAGGTCACTTTTTTCCTTGTATCCTAAGAAACGTAGGCTAATTTTTAGTTGTTCAACAAACATATTTACTTACCTGTACACCAAACCTTGGAGGTAAATAAAGCCATGACTAAATTTCATATTATACTGTTTTTTGCATTATGTAACTAACATTGTATACTTACTGTTATTGTTGATATGCATCGTAATTTAACATTATGCATACAATCTTGGTTGCTATGAAAACAAAAGAAATATCAATACTTTAGGAATGACGAAAAGCATTAGTGCGGTAAGTAAAAACATTTATTTTGAAATATTGATTGTGATACTGCAATTTGTATTAATTTCGGTATCAATTCATCGCATCCAGCTTTCCACGCCTTCTCTATTTCATCATCACTGTACATATCGTTTAAAACCTTCTCCATAATCCGAAATAAATCTCAAATCAAATTGGTTTTATAGTTTTAACAAATATAAGATGGCGACATGCCAATATTTATTATTTCTCCATAGCAACACATATAGGCGATTCATCTTCTGAAATCTAACATTTATCTTCAAATATATTTGTTAATACTTTAGCTAATCTTTTAGTTACTAAAATAAATACACATAGTACAAAAAATAATTCACAATACTCATGTGGTACACATAACGGAATCTCGGAATTTTAAAACAATAAGGCGCAAGCGACTCTTTTTTTTTTTAACTTTTCCTAGTTCCGTATCAAGAGTTTACCACACTCGTATCGCATTATACTATTTATACTTCTAAATGGTAATGATACCACAAACTCATTTCGTAAAAAAAAAGTGACTCTTTGCTGGTTCTTTCCGTTTACCCTCAATATTTCCTATTCTTCTCTTCAGAATTCAATCTGATTTTGATTAAGTCTCCCTCTTCAGGAATATAGTACATACATACGGGGTGAATCATAAATATGGCTATATGTTTGGTAGCATTGTGTGACGAAAATATTACCAACACAGAAAATATGAAATTACCGTTGGAAAGGCAATTATTCAAATTACAACAATGGAATAATACAGAACAGTGTAGAACTCACGTCATTAGTCAAAATGGCGTTGAATATGCAACAGCAAATTACAATTGCTGCATGGGCAATAACGTATGCTAATGATCGTGAGGCCGCAAGACGGGCAAGACGTGAGTTTAACGTAGCATTGCAGCCGTCTACTGTCGGGAAGTGGAGAAAACGACTGCTGGAAACAGGAAGGATGCAAAAAATCAAACCTCCTGGAAGGCCACGCATTAGCACGGATGCAGAAACAACGAAGAGAATTTTGGAGGCGTTCGACGCTAGCCCACAAAAATCAACCCGCCAAGCTGCACGTGAGCAGTGATTTGTTTTGTTCTATTGTTATAATTTGAAGGATTCCCTTTCCAATGATAACATCACATTTCCTTTAATAATAGTATTTTCGTCACAAAATGCGATCAAACGTATAGCCATATTTCTGAATCGCTCTGTACTGTTCTGCCCAAGAGCAGGTCTTTCACTACAAACTCAGCATTATCCACTCTTTCCTTAACTCAGCTTTTCGTTTTGTATCCGCATACAAACCATTTATTTTAATATTGTCTATCATCTGATGTATTTTTCTACCTCTTTTTTTCCGTTGACCATTCCTTCCAGAGTATCCGTCAGCAGGCAATTTCTTCTTAGCCAGTGGCCAATCAAATTTATTTTCCTCTTCTTTATGAGTTCCAGCATTGCTCTTCCTTCACCCACTCTGTCTAGCACATCTTTATTTTTTTATTTTGTCTGTCCATTTTATACGTTCCATTCTTCTCCATATCCATATCTGAAAAGCTTCCAGTAGCTTATCCTCATTGCGTCGTAATGTTCAAGTCTCTGCACCATACAATGCTACACTCCACAAAAGCACTTCACTAGCAGGAATATAGAATAAAGTAAAATGTAATATAAAGCCCCCATACAAATCATTAACTGTAAATGCTCAAATTAGTGCTTGCCATTATCTTAGTCCGAGGTGAAGAATAATTCTAATGAATAAAGAAGCCTTGAACATATAAACGAATAACTATTGTAATCTATATGGAGCACACAATTCATTAAGAAAATGTTATAGATTTAGTGCATTTTAACTGAGTCGCATACGGCTCGGACTAAATAATGAAAACCCCTGAATTATACGAAATCTTTGGTACTAAACTTGAGTGTTTTTCCTGCGTTACTTGCCTATATTTTTAAAGAAAGAGAAAGTATAAAAAAACTCTGAAACAAACTCTAAAGTTACTCTCAGTTATTTTACACTTGATTTCCCCCTTTATTTTGTTTGTGCGAAGATAAAGAGTTTCTCTTAAGTTGGCGGCAACCAATTAAGAAGAACATGTTCCTAGCCCCAGTGAATTAACGTGATAAATCTTCGGCATTTTCAACTTAGGTTAAATGTTTTGGAGATCTAATGAACTGTGCTTTACAACTCGTGTTTTAAATTTACAGGCCATCATAATTTAGAGCAATGAAAGTCGGATCTTAAAGTACAATGTGACGCAAATGAAACTAAAGTGACCGGTATCCACAGACAAGAATCTACACCTACAGTATTGAACGCTGGCCACGTTAGTTAATTTAATCTTCAGTTAAATGCAATTAACTAACTACCTAACCAACTTACTGGCACTATCGAACCCGTAGGTTCATGTCCGCAGTGGACATATACTCTCTATACATCCCTATCTTAGCCATGTTTTGCAATCAGTTCTTGCAATCAGTTCTTGTATAATCTACTTCCCTCAAATCATAGTTAATATTATTCTCCCACCTCATTCTTGGTCTACCAACTTGGCGTTAAAGTCCTAACATATTCCATGTTCCTAGGAACATGTCCCTATGTTTGAGCCTTTGGCATGCGTTCCCCTGAAGTAGTCCTAGCCCTGAGACCCTAATGGGGGACTATTTTTGACCTCCGGAATTTTTTAACCCTTTATTTACCCCAGTTTGAACCTAGTCCGCATTTCTTGACGGTTGTAATTTTTATTTAAAACGGTGAAAGATCGTCACACTTTCAACCAAGGTACTTTTTGTCGTCTGGCTTATCACCTGCGACCAGTCCGGCATGGGTAACCCTATCGGCAGCAATGCTACCGCCGGCATAGCTCTCGGAATCAAGCACGCAAGCCACTCCACCACAAGGTAAAGATACCATGGAGGGTAGTTGAATGCTATTAGCCTAATTAATCAACTAACTCACTGGCACTATCCAACCTGCAGGTTCATGACCGTGAGAAGATAAGCTCTCCATGCATCCCTACCTTGAACTAATATTTTCCAATCATCCCCATTCAGGGCATTATTAATTACTAGCAGTTAGAGCAAAAATAGTAATCAATAATGGAATAATAGAACAGATAACACACTTTAACTATCTTGGTTCAGATATAACATATACCTATGATTGGGAAATACATAATAAATTAAACCGATATCAAATTATGTGCGGCACCATAAGAAGACCCTCCTAAAGGCTCGAAGAAAAACTCAGCTCAGGTTTTATGAAGATATGGCTGTTCCTGTTCTTTCATATGATTCTAAATCTTGGGTACTTACAAAAAAAATTATATCTCACACATTCAAGCCACTGAAATGCAATTTTTAAGATCCGTAAAAGGATGTACACGCAATGGAAAGATTACACAATGAATCAATAAGAAATGAACTGGAGATATTTTGAGTACTCGATAAACTAGAACACAAATACCGATGGAAAGAAAATTTAGATAGATTCAACAATACAAGATTACCCAAAACGATCAACACCTATAAACTGCATGGAGAAAGATCTTTGGGACGGCCAAGAAAACGATGGACTTGAGACAGGAACAGGTCGCATTCATCTAATCCTGGAAAGAAAGAAGAAGAAGATCCCTGTATAATTACGATTAATATTATTCTCTTATCTCACTCTGGGTCAACCTTCTGCGCGCTTTCTGTCTGCTTTTCCTTCAAGAAGCTTCCATGCGCTGTTTTCTTTCTCTATTCATGCTACGTGTCCTCCACCGTTGTCTACGAGACTTAAATATTCTCATTACATCTGGTTTCCCATAAAGATCAAGTGCGGAGATTTACAGATACTAAAAGCATGAAAAACTTTACGGCCAGTTTGCGGAATGCTTCATATGCATGAGTGGTACGTCTGCGTCATTTGTTATACCATGCTAACACACAAAACGTTGTCTTTTGTCACAAGCTGTTTGCAGTGAAATGGACTCTCTTTGGTCCAAAAATGACCTAAATTATAACTTGTCACAGACACTGCAGCGTATACATAATGCTTTCGTTCGTTTTATTTTCAACATCCGCTGTTATCATATTTCCGAACACTTTAATAACCTGTCTTCGCTCCGTATTAGTCACAGTAGTAAATAGCACTATTTTTCACTTATTTTCAAGCTTCTAAATTCCTATATTCCTACTTATCTGGCGTCCATATTTGAGAAGTTATCTTCTTTCTACAATATTGACAGTAGGTCACAAGATAACAGTCTGCTAACAATCCCTCTTCATAGCACTTCCTCTTATCAATGTACCAAGTACAATGTCTTCAGGCAGGAGCTGGACGAAGCAGCCATGATCGGTGAAACACAATGGCCGCCTGCCTTAGAATTCTGGACCGAGAAGGAAGCCTTCAAATCCCTCACCAAGTACACAAGAAGAGTCTTGGGATTAAGACGAGACGAAGATCAGCGGAGACAAGAGAGGCGTTAAAATCGTCACCAGTCTACTACTACTACTACTATTACTACTACACACACACACATATACACAAACAAACACACTTTATTTTAATTGTATGTAACAACATCACGCTTCAAATACCCGAATTGTATATTTATTATGTATTTCAATAAAGATAAGATATAGATAGGGACATAGAGCAGACCCGGGGATAAGGGCATTATGCCCGAGGTAACCCGGGGGGTGGTGGTGGGGCTCTAAATAATAATAATAATAATAATAATAATAATAATAATAATAATAATAATAATAATAACTTCCTCTTATTCAACTTCTTTCAGAGTAGCCTGTGCCCGCTCCAGTAATTCCGTCCCTCAAGATATCAGAGGTTGCCGCACACTTCTCAGTTTTAAGTCACGCTTATACAGTTAGATCGTTAAATAATTAATTTTTCTCCAGAACTAAATTTACTCTATGTCATTAATAGTTTTTTCATTTTTCTATCTTGTATGTGTCTTGTATATTTTACATTTCATTCCTTAAATGTAGAGTAAATCAAGATATAAAAATTATCTCACTAGCTTTAATGAACCCGTAGGTTAATGCCCGCGCTGAAGTAAGCTCTCCATATATCCCTATCCTGAGCCAATATCTTCCAATCATCTCCTGTATAATCCCCTCTCTCCTCCATGGTGCAACAGACCTATAAGGCTCTTGGCCTACCAGCCGGCTGTTGGCCTCCTACTTACATGTGTTAATCACAGATGTAGACGATCGTCCAGCCAGAGTAGGGGTGACATCAGGTCAGCATCTCGGGTCCCCCATCCGTTATGGCTGGTTTTCTACTTATCTATAGCCATCCAAGTACCTCACGATGCTGTGTGAGAACCGGTCCCATACTGATCGAGATTCCATGAGAACATTTATTCCCCATGAACACTCGAACCGGTGCAAGTCACGTAGTTCTGCGCTAAGGCATCTGCCTTAACCACTCGGCTACAGCTCGGGACTGAATAATCTATTTCCCTCAAATCATGGATAATGTTTTTCTCCCACCATATTCTTGGACTGTCAACTGGGCGTTTTCCTTCTGGTTTTCCTACATGATGCTTCAATGCACCTCTTTTATTCCCCAATCGTGCCACATGTCATGCCTATTGCAGTCTACGAGACGTAATTCTTATTATTTCTGGCTTCCTATACATATTATATAGCTCACTAATATGTAATTTTGTCCATTCACCTGTCTGTTCATCTGTTTTTGGCTCAAAAATTTTCGTGAGAACATTATTCTCAAATACTCGTAATCTTCTTTCCTTCCTTAAAGTAGGGGTCCATGTTTCACATCCATATAACTAGGAGAATAGCATTTTAATATCATAGTAGCTAATACCCGGCGTGCGCTGCTACGTCTAAATAAATGAAAATTAATGTGCTTTTATCTTTAGTTGAATAAGTTATGAAATATAAATTTATATTTTTAGATACCCCGTGCTGATTACACGGCGTTGCCGGGAATCTACTTATCCCGATCTTATTGACATAAATTACCTGAAATACAAAAATTAATGCGTTTTATATTTGGTTAAATAAGTATAAGGAAAAATCTATATCGTAATTATTTTTAGATGCACCGTGCTGTTTACCCGGCGTTGTCCGGGAATCTACCCATCCCGATCTTCTTGACATAAATGAACTGAGAGACAAAAATGAATGTAGTTCTTATGATTAGTTGAATAAGTACGATGAAAAATAATTATAAATGTATATCGTAATTATTTTAATATTCCTCGTGCTGATTACCCGGTGTTGCCTGGGAATCTACTTATCTCGATCTTCTTGGCATAAATGAGCTAAAATACAAAATTCGTTATTGTGAGTTAACCGTAAAAGAATATCCGTCATGTGCTGCTATGCTTGCACAGGAATCTACATGCTTGTCTCGATCTTCTTGGCATCAATGAAACACAAAAATGGTTATTGTGAGTTATCCGTAGGAGATAAAAATATGCTGTCGCGGACTTTTTTTGGAGCTTTTTGAGATACTCAATTCTGTGTACATTAATTTTGTGCATTTGGTATGGTTTAGGCAGCGTAAGCCATTTAAGCGTCCAAAGAGCTACCTTTTTCACGTTTGCCCCTACAAAGGGCGATTTTTAAGGGTAGGAGTTGAGTATCACAACTGTCTTATAGCCTATGTTCATCCCGGGAATCTCCTGAACAATTTGCAAAAAGCCGCATCACAATCGAATCAACGGTATGGCCGCGTATAAAGTACAAACAAACAAACAAACAAACATTTTTATATATTAGATTTTGAGTCAAATGTTTTTGAAAGGATTTGGGACGACGAGAGTCCCTGATATGCATAATAGCATGCATTTCCAGAAAATAAAAATATATTATAAATAATAATTGTATTGTTGATGCCATGTAATAATTTTGTTTATTAAAATTTAAATATAGGCTAATAGTGATTTTTTTATATTTTTGTAACCTGGTTAAATGGTAGACCAGGTCTTAACAACAGCCAGGTAAAATAAAAGGAAAATTATTAATTATTTATGTACCATTTCATATGTATTGAATCTCATAACTTTTAGAACTGTTAACTCGATGTTAATTGAACTTATTATTAAACAAAACAGAATTTCCCCAGCAGGTTTAAATTTCCACTAGATCTGGCATTATTTAAAGCAATTCAAGCTCATCATTATTGGGGTTTCCTCAAGCAGAAATGAACCTTGTTCTTTTTATAGGGTTCATCAAGTAGGACGGCAGAGGACATCTGTAGAGTGTCTGATCTATTAAAATGAAACGTGTGAAGGAGATAAGTGTCATCAAGCCAACTCTTCCAGTTTCAAATTCAAACTTAACCCCCCTCCCTTCTCATTCATTCTCTATCTTTTACTCTTATTTTCTCTTTCTGCTCTCCTTTAAACATAATCTTCTAACTTTGCTCCTTGATTCACCTTAAACTTTTGTAAGGATCAACTATTCTTTCGCAAAATATCTTCACATCTTACAAAATGATGATCGTAGGTGGCTAAAGCTACTGGGTGTGGATTCAGTGGCGGTTTCGTTTGCATTACAAATAGTCCTATATAATAATAATAATATAATAATAATAATAATAATAATAATAATAATAACAATAACAATAATAATCTTTCTAAAGACCCCAATAAGCACACACTATTGAGTAACACTAAGAAATTGGGACTGGGATAAATATCAGTAAGATTAAATATATCCATTCATTCATACTAACTTCTGCCCGCGGGCAGGTCCTTCACTGCAATCATAGCATTTTCATGCTATGCTTGCCTTGCAGCTTTACTAGGGAATTGTAGGTGTGGTAGCTTCCCGTTGCTTTCCACACCGGTGAAGGATGATTATGATGATAATGATATGGATGATGATGGTGATGATGACCATATGATTTCGGGGACCATTTGGGCCTTAACGTTTTCCTGACATTTATCTTACAGGTGAGGAAAAACCCCGATATAAACCTTACCCAGGAAAACTGCCCCGACCGGGGATTGGACCCGAGCCCGCTGCGTGACAAGGCAGCACGTTACCTCGAGACCACAGTGGCGGACTATTAAATATACGGTCACACAAAAATACATTATATAATGGAAATGGAACGCTAATGACAAGTGAGGGAAATTTTGAGAAAGTGGCTGAATTCAAATACCTAGGAACAATAATCACAAATAGGAATGAGATGCACAAAGAAGTTAAATATAGGCTCAATTCTGGAAATGCGTGCTATTATGCATACAGTGACTCTTTACGTCCAAACCCCTTCCAAAAAACGTTAAACTGAATATATAGGCCTATATAGAACTGTTATTATACCACTAATATGGATGCGGAACATGGACTCTTATTTTAAGGGAGGAAAGGAGATTAAGAGTATTTGAGTATAATGTACTTAGCAAAATTGTTGGACCAGAGAGAGATAAACAGACAGTGAATGGAGAAGGCTTTCATAACAGTAAACTACATTGTATTTATAGAAAGCCAGATATAATAAGAGCAGTAAAGTCCCGTAGACTGCGATGGGCAGGGCATAAGGCACGAATGAGGAGTGAAAGACGTGCATGGAAGCTTCTTGTAGGAAAACCAGAGAGAAAACGCCCAGTTGTAGACCAAGAAAGAGGTAGGAGAATAACATTAACCATGATTTGAGGGAAGTAGATTATACAGGGAATGATTGGAAAACATGAGCTCAGGATAGGGATGTACTGAGAGCTTATATCCGCGCGCCATGAACCTACGGGTTCGATAGTGCCAAAAAGTTAGTTAATTAATGGTAATAATCTATTTGTAATGTCGTAGCCCATTGTTGAGCCATAGCCTCTCCTTTGTAAGGAGTTACTGGACCAAGTTAATTTTTTTGTTACCTTATTTGTTCATAGATGGCATGCGGTCAACACACCGACCCAATGAGACATCTAACAGGCAACTAAGGTATTACTAGGTCATAGAGGATCTTTTACGAGCCTGAAAATCTTCTGACTCTCATCCCACGGCCTAAAGTCCCTCCCGGCGGACTTGCTCCTTGGATATTTCCGTCCTAAAAATGCATCGACTGCGGCCGGGTTTGTACCCGCGACCCTCGAACAAGAGGAATAGAGCATAACCACTAGTCCGCCGCAGTCAACAATAATAATAACAATAACGATAACAACAATATTCATAACGATATTATTAACTATAATAACAACAAATTCCCTAGTAAAGCTGCAAAGCATAGCATGAAAATACTATGATTGCAGTGAAAGACCTGCCCTCGGGCAGAATTACTATAAAAAACACCAATAACTATGACAAAATTTTTATTTATATACAAATTTTCAATGTCTGTACATCTATCTGTGCCTAAAATTTGACTTTCCTTTCCTTCTCCACTCGTCCCTAACCATCCATTCCATGTCCTCCAGTCCTCGTGCTCTCATTCCAATTCTTATTTCTTGCAACCATGAATTCAAAGGTCTTCCTTTCTTTTTCTTCTTCCAGGTGGACACCACTTCAGTGTTTTTCACGATAGTCAATTCACAACTCATTTGCTTACACGTTTTGGATCGCAATGAAACAGTTATTGTAAAACCATATTGGTATTTTTTATTTGAAATCTTACCCTTGTGAGAGGCTATCTGGTAGAAAAATAGCTAGAAAAATAGCAAGAAAAATACCCAGTTTGTATTGTACGGAAGAATTTAAGTAGGGTCTATTTACATCAAATGAGGAAATTCACCTATTTATCTTCAATAACAGCTTTTTAGTAAAAACGAAAGCTCATATCTATTATTAATAGTACATTACGATGCGAGGTTCGGAAGTGGTTTTTTAGATAATCGAAGAAAAATGTTTAAAAACCGACCAATAGCCAGGTTTTTAATTTCCGAGATTCTGTAAAATAATTCACAACGTGCGTTGTACATTATTTTTGCGCGATGGTGTTTTCAAAATAATAAATAATAATAAAATAATAACATCTTTGTCGGAAATATTTGCGTTCATTATAAACAACAGACTAACGTTAACAGTGTGGTCAATGTTTAACGGTAAATGCCGAAAATAATTTAGTTGAAACTACAGCAGACTGTGACACCAATCAGTCATAAAATGGCGGCAAGAAGGAATTTTTTGTTTTATATTGTTTCAAATAAAGTTCAGTTAATTTAAAATGCACTAATTTGTTTCGTATAATGTATATTAACACTACCTTTTAGATATATTTTTGTATGTACATTGTACGTAGTATACATAAAGGGCAGTGGTTTTACTTCCCGCACCATGTAGGTAATACGTAATATTACAGTGTAGTTATTTAGGTTGGCAACCCCGAAATGTTGGAAGTTGAATTTTAAATCATGGTCCTCATTGTGCAAGATCGACAGAACGCACTATCGTGCAAAAATGTTATATAGTATTCATCCCTGAGAAAAGTCAGCTGTCCAAAACTAGCACAAACAAGATAGGTCGATATGTCTGTTTTTACCCAGTGAACTTCCCCCCCTTTTAGACTTATCTAAAACAAACATCGTTTATTATACTTAATATAATGAAAAACTGACTTAGCCTATCTTGTTATTACCATATGAAGCAGCATAAATAAAAGTATTCATCAAGAAACATTTTAAAAATAAAAATAATTAACATCTGTTTTTTTCCGGGAAAACAGTATGAATAAGAAGGTAAAGTGATCCCACTACACTTTTTTGAGACAATCGGTACTTGATGTCAGCATATTTGTCAGCCCTGCGTTACGGCCGCCTTTACTCCCAGAACAAGCGTCTGGTATTCATTTCCGTTAGAGGCTATTTAAAAAAAAATAGGCCTACATTAATTTGTTTGTTATTGTATTCTAAATGGCATTTAAGCTAATTTCACTCTAGACTAAGACAATATATTTTCGTTAATAAAAAAGATCCTGTGCCGATGGTTATTTCACCTTAAAACTTCTTATCGAAAAGCACAAAGAATTCAATAAAGAACTACATATAGCGTTTATAGATTTCATCAAAGCATTTGATCGAGTTGACACACAAAAACTTTTAGATATCTTAACTGATGATGGAACACCAAATCAACTGATCCAAACAATTTTTAATCTGTATAAAAATAACATCATAGCAGTAAAATAGGAACAGATTTGTCAGATTGGAAACATATAAATTGCGGAGTCAGACAAGGATGCCCTCTATCACCACTTCTATTTAATGTATACATTAATGCTATCATCAGACACTGGAGATTGACAGTTCATGGCAATATTCCTCTCTCAAGACACACAATTTTAGACACACTCTTATATGCAGATGATCAGGCTCTTTTCGGCAATAATGAAGATGAATTACAATATTCCACTCATCATCTTAATATAATAGCCCAACGATTTAACATGGAAATATCAACAACAAAATCTAAAGTTATGGCCTTTCAAGGGAAATTCCCAGTAAGAAGTAAAATTGTATTCAGAATTCAATATTAGAGCAAGTTAATTCATTTAAATACTTGGGATATAATCTAACTTATAATGAGGAATGTGATATATCCTTTAAAATAAAAAAACTATAATAAACCTTTAAGAATTATCAACCAAGTTTTTAAACCATCAAAAGTGCAGAGACACACAAGAATGAAAATCTATAAAATTCTCGCTAGACCCATAATCTGTTATGGCAGTGAAGCTTGGACCATCAGAACTCAGGATGATCGTCATATTACAGCCACGGAGATGAAATTTCTGCGACGAACTGCAGGTTATAGCCTTCTAGACCACCAAATAAATTCAACAATAGCCAGAGAGTTAAACATCGTACCTACATCTGAATACCTCCAAGAATATAGAAACAATTTGCTGCCCATATTCAGCGCATGGATCGTCACAGAATACCAAAACAAATTCTTCACTACATTCCTCGAGGCAGAAGATCTGTGGGTCGACCTTTTCGGAGATGGCGGGAGATCGTAATGGGCCACTGGGCCTAATACTTGAAAGGACGATGAGGATGAATAAAAATAAGCAATACGATAAAATAACTTTGAGTAATTAAAGTATATTAACTCCACGGCGCGACAGGCCTAGAAGGCCCTTGGCCTACATTCCGGCTGCTGGCCTCACATTCACTTGTGTTAATCACAGAGGTACACGATCAGTCAGTATAGGGGTTACACGTGGTTAGCATGTCGGTCCCCCCCGCCGTTATAGCTGGTTTTCTCAGCCTAGAACCGCTACTTATTGCAGTTACCCCAATTTTCACACGATGCTGGGTTGGCACCGGTCCCATACTGGCTGAAATTTCATGGGAAAATTTCATCCCCCACGGAGACTCGAACCAATTAAAATAAATTAAACATTTTATATTCCCGTATTGTGGCTCCCATCGGGCGCCTCCTTTAGTGGTAGATGTCGCAAGTAATGTGGAGGATACCGTATTAGGGAAATAATGTACATATCACTAACCAACTCACTGGCACTATCGAACCCGTAGGTTTATGGCCGCGAGGACATAAGCTGTCCATACGTCCCTTATCCTCAGCTAATGTTTTCCAATCATTCCCTGTATAATATACTTCTCTCAAATCATATTTCATTTTATTCTCACACCTCATTCTTGGTCTATCAACTGGGCGTTTTCCTTCTGTTTTTCCTCCAAGAAGCTTCCATACATGTCTTCCATTCCCCATTTGTGCCACATGCCTTGTCCAACGCAGTCTACGAGACTTAACTGCTCTTATTTTATCTGGCTTCCTATAAAGACCATGTAGTTCACTGTTATGTAGTCTTCTTCATTCACCTGTCTGTTCATCTCTCTTTGGTCCATAATGTTCCTAAGAATTTTATTCTCAAATACTCGTAATTTCCTTTCCTCCCTTCAAGAGTCCATGTTTCGCACCCTTATAATATAACTGGTAGAATAATAGTTTTATATATTTTCAGTTAACGTTTTTGAAAGGATTTGGGACGTCAAGAGTCTCAGCAATGCATAATACACGCATTTCCAGAATTGAGGCCTATGTTCAATTAGTTTGTGCATTTAATTCCTATTTGTGATTATTGTTCCAAGGTATTTGAATTCAGGCCACTTCCTCAAAATTTCCCTCATTTGTCATTAGCAGTCCTTTTCTATTATATAATATATTTCTTCGTGTTTTATTGATATTTACTTCCAGTCCCAATTCCTTAGTGTTACTCAGTAAGTGTGTGCATGTTGGCCTTTAGTATCTCGTCGGTATCGCCCAATAGTACTACATAATCAGCATAAACTAACAACTTATTAATACCATTGAGTTGTAGACCTTCTTCATCCTCTAACATATGGAGAACCAAACTAACAGGGTAGACTAGGCTTTTTAGCTGTGGTGGAATCAACTAGTCCGGGTGATTGAACTCTGATATACTGAGAATACACTAAGAAGGCGAATTTGCATGCTAGTACTTATTTACATATTTCGTAACATAACATTGTTACAAAAAACTCACAAGATTATATATATATATATAATATATATATAATCAGCATCGTCCTTTCAAGTATTAGGCCCAGTGGCCCGTTACGGTCTCCCGCCATCTCCGAAAGGTCGACCCACAGATCTTCTGCCTCGAGGAATGTAGTGAAGAATTTGTTTTGGTATTGTGTGACGATCCATGCGCTGAATATGGGCTAGCCAATTGTTTCTATATTCTTGGAGGTATTCAGATATAGGTACGATGTTTAACTCTCTGGCTATTGTTGAAGTGTAGTGCATTCAATAACCTCTCCTACTTAAATCCCAACCTTACCTTCACGTGGTGCAACCTGTTTATAACAAACGAGGCTCTGGGGACCGAGTCACAGCGGTATAACTGTTACATCAGGATTAGAGTAAATGCTAATCCTCCTTCATGCCTGTCCAGAGGCTTTAGGTGGCAGCCCCACCACTGGACTTACTACTTTTCGGCTAGCAACCGACTGGTAGGAAATCAACTTGCTTTCAAGTCTCCAAAGATTCAAAACCGGAAGGATATACACGTTACATATATATATATATATATATATATAGACACACAGTGAGTTTCACTCGGCCACTAGCTTGGACACTGCGTGGGCAGCGCAAGAGTATATGACTAAATGCTTGCAGTTACTTTCTCCTCTGTAGGCCGCAGATCGAGTGAAACTCACTGTACATATGTATATATATGACATGCAAAGAGAAATAAAATACAGCTATAAATAGTATTTCCACTCCATGTATGAATGAATACGAAAATTCGAAAATAAGGATCACTCTAATATAAGAGTATGCGAAGGTAATACCAAAGTAGGAAAATACATCAAAACAAACAAATCTGTGGTGGCAAGAAGTAATAGACTCGTGAGTATTAAAACGTACCATTAATAGTAATAACTGGAAGGCGCACAAAACGTGCACACGAGTCTATTACCAACATAGAAACCTAAACGAATGGTACCTACCCTTCTAAGCTATAATGAATAACATATACACTCGGAGAGGGGTGGGCAACTTATGGGAAGAGTCATCGCCCTTATAACCATTCGTTTAGGTTTCTATGTTGGTAATAGACTCGTGTGCACGTTTTGTGCGCCTTCCAGTTATTACTATTAATGGTACGTTTTAATACTCACGAGTCTATTACTTCTTGCCACACTGTGTACCAATCGTTACATTAATTGCTGATTTGAAGTTCGTATTACGTTTTGTTGTCGTACTCGGATGTGGAATTTATTGCAAGAATTCAACTAATGTAACAAAACGTACACAGACCAAACATTTTCCAATGAAATGGTACAGTGTACACATTACTACATCGATACTGGCTCGATAATGGGGTTCATTTTGAACGATTATTGTAATTTAACATTGATTACGTAATAAAATTATGAAAAAGCATGTAACATTGTTTTATTCTCAATCACGCCCAATAATAACATTCTGCGCGGTCAGATCTCGTACAATATGAATTTCCAACACATGTTTATTTAACAGATTACACTGAGCAACAAACAATTTTTTTTGTCTCAGAAAGAAAAATATGTTATTCTGATAGTATTTGTTCTCCTGAATTCTAATATGATATCGGTTTTTCTCCATCACGAAAGGTTTTCGAGAGAACAGGCATTTATAATTTCAAACACTTTAATATTTTCTACATTCACAACTACACAATATTCGAACATTTGGACTCACCTAGAAAGTACGAAATGACGATTTTCTGCTATATTTCGCCTGTGGAGCATCCCTCTTGATGGTTCAAAAATAATCGGCCAGTATATTAGGATGCCATTTGCCTTGATATCTCTTTTCCATAGCTGAAATCCCCTAATGAAATTATTCCCCATTTTATTTTACAATGGACAAATGGACGAAAACACGTTTATTAAAAAATAGTTATTTAAATCTATTTATTAAAATTGAAATAAAAAACTTTGGGTGATGGAGAAATTCTGAATACATATTTCAAAACACGATAAAACACTGCATTAACTACACCTATTGGTACTCATGAGACAAAAAATCATGTTGACCAGTGTTATTTGTTCTAGCTCCTCCATCATATTTTCCTGTTAGAATATTTAGTTTTGAACACCTTGCATATAAATTAAAATATCCTTACACTCTATATTGTTGTTACCCCAAAGTGTCTATGTACCATAATGTCCTTGGGACAAAAGTATTATGTCCATAGTACAAAATGTCATATGACTGGCAACCTAAAATACATAGGTTGTTTCTTTAGTTTTGGCAACTATTTATTTTCTGGATACATATAATACATACATGGTTGTACGTTTTAGAGGCGTTCGGTGTAGTCACCAGCATTGCGTACAATGTATACCCAGCTATGTGGTAGCCGTCGAATGCCGTCGGCATTGCCTAATCTCTGGATGGTGCGTTGAGACTGATTAACTGCACTCAGACTGTCGTCCACTGTTCTGAATCTCTTCCTTGAGTTTAGGAATGAGGTCGAAGTCACAGGGACTTATGTCTGGAGAGTATGGAGGGTGGTGGTAGAATACCTCCCAACCCCAGCGATTGAACAAATCAGACACTGCCCCTAGGCACATGTGACACATTTTCGTGTCCTCTAAAGGCTTGTACCACCTTTCCACTGTTCGGTACTGCAATGTATCTGCACCACAAGCCTCTCGCAATCCTTGATGACACTGTAGTGCGTTTCTGCCTCTAAACATTCAATCTTCAACCAGATTCTCTGCTCCTTCTTTGAAAACTTGTACTGCGTTATACTGCGACGCCTAGATTTAAACTGATAACTTTGGGCTCATTGTTACATGAGGAGGAGGGGAGGGGGGAGAGGCGAATCCATATGCTCGGACGGAAGGGAGGCACTGAAATTACATGTGCAATAAACAGAATTGTCAATCCTAGTTTTATTTGGATTCCACACTATTGTTGCCAAAACTAAAGAAACAACCCTTGTATAAATGTTTTAATCGTACTTTTAATCATATCTAGCATGAAATGTAGTTTCATATATTGGTTAAATAATGTATTTCATTGGACTAGTGATATTTATTTTCATTACCAATTCTGTCATTGCAGTTTTGAACACACTGCATATAAATTAAACATATTTTTATGATTATGATACTCTTTTTCAGACTTAAACACTATTTTCACTCAAAGACTTCAACGTGTTCATAATTATAGCGCACGTTTTATTTGTGGTATTCTCAAATTTGATCACGTTACACCATCCGTGGAACAATTATCGTGGCTTTGTCGAAGAGATCGTAGTACTGTCCATTCCCTATCCCTTATCTATAATATACTTCACACATCATCACCTAATTATTTATCACGCCGCTTCATCAGACTATCCGACACACATAACCTCGACACTCGATCCCATAAACACAGTCCTTTATATCCCTCCTGATCACACTGTGAATTATTCATTATCTTTCATAGTCTCACTTGCCAAAACACGGAATTCCCTTACGCCCTATGTCAGATACTGTCAAACTATAACATCCTTCAAAAACTAATTAAGAATTATTTAATATAAAAATAACTATGCACAGTATTCCTTTAACAATTAATACATTAAATTATTTACGAAAATATTAAGATTAACAGGTATTTTTATTTGTTTAAATATTGTATAACCGTAAAATTAGTTTTCTATATATCTTATTTTGTTTTGTTTTTATATACATTAGACAGGGGCAGTGTGCCATCAGTTTAATTTATCTTGCTTGAATACATTTTATTATTAGTTTTAGTCTTAATCTTAACTATCATTAACTTATTGATAAAATCTTCATTTAGTATTTAATATAGGAGTTTTTTTATTGTTATATTCTGATGTAATATATGTTTGTCCTGGTGAGTGGAAGAGAAGGTCGCATGGCCGTAACTCCACTAGGCTAAATAAACAATAAATAAATAAAAATAAAATTAATAAAATGGCCATACACTCTAAATTGTTCTTATCCCAAAGTGCCTATGTAACATGGCCAATTTTGACTTTAATACCAAAACGATATGTAATGCGAAACAAGCCGCTGCTGAATGAAATGGAAATTTCTCAGTACGCGGCAGAGGTTGCCGGAGTTCGGTTTCTGAAGACGATAGAATGAGAAAACTTGGGCGGAACTTAAGGGGAGGGGGTTGGTCTCATCAACAAACGGTGCAAGTCATTTTATGTCCCTTTCTTTCTCCTCTGTGCTCATACTTTTTTTCACAAAACTTTGTTCAATAGTTGACTTACCCCACGTGGTTTTCTTCCTCTTTCTTGCGTCGTTTTCTTTCCACGCAACCAATCTTTACCCCCTGCAAATGGGTGTCCTGAAAAAGCGATCACAGAAAGCATTAGGGAGGCATGCAGAATAAAAGTACATGGGGGTGACAATCTACCGCACAGCCATTATTCCGAGCTTATGGTTCACGGCGAAGTTGAGGTTGGAATAAGTGGGAGAGAACGAAATGTAGGAAATTGGGTGATAGACGGCATGATGTATAAAGGAATAGTGAAGAAGTTTGAAAGAGGAAGCGACTATGATGAGAAATGTACTGTGCAATGGAGTAAAAAAATAAAGAAAAGAGAATTCCAAAGTAATATGGTTCTTTAAAAAAAAGTTGCAACGACAAATTGTTTGATTTTATGCCTTACGCACCCTTTTTTCTCCTAAGAAAACATTTGATAAATCATTTGTAATAGTTCCATTATTAGCATTACCCCTCTGCCATTAAGGATGGAATTTGTTTTCAAACTTGCTACACCTGCATTAAACTCACGTCCTAAAATAAAATGCATATCGTCAAATTTCTTTAAAAAGCATATAACTCAAAAATTACAGTAACAAATTATTATAACATCCATCTATAGTAATTCTGTCCAAGGGCAGGTCATTCACTGAAATCATAGCATTTCCATGCTATGCTTTGCAGCTGTAATAGTGAATATAGGTGTGGTAGCTTTCCGTTGCTATCCACACCGGTGAAGGATGATGATAAGAATGATGATGATGGCCGGATGATTTTCGGGGACCATTGGGACCTAAGCTTCCTGACATTTGTCTTACAGGTGAGGAAAAAACCGAAAAAACCTCACCCAGGAGTCTGTCCCGATCGGGAATCGAATCCGGGCCCGCTGTGCGACAATGCCGCACGGTACGAGACCACATAATAATTAATATTGAATCCTTATTTATTAACGCTTTAACGTCTAGATCCTCTCGCCTCTAGAATGCAGTCAATAAGCTATATTTTCAAAATGGTACCTGATGGTGCAGTTAGCGCAAGTTGCGATCACAACTGGAAATTAGTTTTGGTTTGTATGAATGTTTGAGGTGCTGATTATAAAAATTAAGTCATGTTACAATCGCTATTTTGTATCGATTGAAGTTAACGTCATCGATAGTAAGGGCCAAAGGTCGAACATTCATCACGGGTAAAATGTTCATTTAATGAAACGTATTTTCATTAGCTTGTGCGCCAAAAAAATATTAACTTCTGTGAATGAGGAAAAAAGTATTAGTAGAATGGGTACGTATTAAATTTATATACTGGAATAAGCTGTGCATTGTGACATATAATAAAATGAGCATATGGGGGCACAATATTTTATTTGATGTGCAGATCTGCACAGCGTTCTGTTGTCAGGTTTAATAGATTTTAAAACCTCTTAAATTTTAACCACATGTAAAATATCTATGCAGATTTTAAATCTAGTTTTTGTTTCCTAAAATAAAAAAATAAGTTCTGGATTGCATGATTTAATTACATGTTAATCATATAAAACTAGCCCATCCATACGCTCTTCCATTCATGTGTGGTTTTCTATCCAAGGCCCGATCCTTACTACGAACTCAGTATTCTTGACTCTCTCTTATTAAAATATGTGAAAAAAATTCCGTCGAGGAATTGGTCACAAAATAATTTCTTCTTCTTCTTCCTCTTCTTCTTCTTCTTCTTCTTCACTTCACGGGCTACGCAAATTGCCTGCTCCCCTCACAGTTGTTCCGCTCATTTTTTCATTGGCCTTCCCTCAATCCTTGAACCTCTTGGCTTGTAGTCAAATGCTGTTTTTGCTAATATTGTTACATTTATTCTTTTTACATGTCTAAACCATTTATCTTTATATTCCTTGATATTATCATTCAGTGGATATATAGGCCAATTTAACTCTGCTCTTATATCTACATTATTTATCCGATCCAATCTTGTACAGCCTTCATGTTCTTCTAAGAAAGTTCATTCTACGGTTTGTATTCTACTTTGTAATTTTTTGGTCATTACCTTAGTTTCACTCCCATAAAGTAATGTAGTAACTGCCAATGTTTTATAAAACTTCAATCTAAATTTAAAAAATGCAGCTGTTTCGGTACTTTGTACCTTCTTCAGACATGATTACAAATGAATGAATTTTGTTATTGTAAATATAATAATTATAAATATAAATAACAAAATTCATTCATTTGTAATCATGTTCCAAGAATTTATAATAACAAAATTCATTCATTTGTAATTATGTCAGAAGAAGGTACAAAGTACCCAAAGCAGTTACTAATTTATATTTTAATGAATATGAAAATCACATAAAACTTGAGGTTTTATTTTTATTTAATTAAATAAATTATGGATTTTCATCAAGTAAACGCCAATTCAATTGATTACTTTAAACTTTCAATAAAATTCGAAACTATCTTCTTCTTCGTCACTTCACGGGCTAGGCAAATTGCATGTTCCGCCTCACAGTTGTTCTGTCCATCTTTTCACTTGCCTTCCTACATTCCTTGAACCTCTTGGTTTGTAGTTGAATGCTGTTCTTGATAATATTGATACATTCATTCTTTCCACATGTGTAAACCATTTCTCTCTATATTCTCTGATTGTTCTCATCCAATGGATATATTTAACTCTGTTCTTACATCTTCATTCCTTATCCGATCCAATCTTGTGCAGCCATTCGTTCTTCTAAGGAAGTTCATTTCTGCGCTTTGTATTCTACTTTGCAATTTTTTGGTCATTACCCAAGTTTCGCTCCCAAAAGTAATCCATGAACTGCCAATGTTTTATAAAACTTCAATCTAGTATCTCTTCTTGTTTTATTCTTTAATGTTTTAATGTTTATAATGTTCCGCGTATCATTTGAAATTTCGACAGTTTCATATGTATGTCTCTTTCAGTTTTTGTTTGTATAGTAAAATTACAACCCAAATAATTAAAATTTGTTACTTGTTCCAGAGGTTTGTTGTCTATTACGATGTTTGATCTTATATGACCGTTTCCCCAAAATGCCATTATTTTTGTGTATTCTTTTGATATTTTGAAATTATATTCTTGGCATAACTGATTTAATTGATGTAAAGAGTACTGCAAATTATTTCCATTTCTTGAATAATGACCACATCGTCAGCATACATTAAAACGTTTAATATTTTAAAACGGTCCATTCTTATACCTATATTAACAATAACTAACTAACTCACTGGCACTATCGAACCCGAAGGTTCATGGCCGCGCGGACATAAGCTCTCCATACATCCCTATCCTGAGCTAATGCTTTCAAATCATTCCCTGTATAATCTACTTCCCTCAAATCATAGTTAATGTTGTTCTCCCACCTCATTCTTGGTCTACCAACTGGGCGTTTTCCATCTGGCTTTCCTACAAGAAGTTTCCATGCACGTCTTTCATTCCCCATACGCGCAACATGTCCTGCCCATCGCAGTCTACGAGACTTAACTGTTCTTATTATATCTGGCTTCTATAAAGACCATGAAGTTCATTGTTATGTAGTCTTCTCCAATCACCTGTCTGTTCATCTCTCTTTGATCCAAAAATTTTCCTAAGAACTTTATTCTCAAATACTCGTAATCTCCTTTCCTCCCTTAAAGTAAGAGTCCAGGTTTCGCATCCATATAATATAACTGGTAGAATAATAGTTTATATATTTTCAGCTTAACGTTTTTTGAAAGGACTTTTCCAATTTTGGATGATGTCATTAATATATAGATTAAAAAGGGTAGGTGATAAACTACACCCTTGTCTTACACCTATAAAATTAGTATTTAAGATACCACTAACCTGAACTTGGTTAGTTTTCATATTCAACTGTTTTAAGAGGCGTCTCAATAATTTCACGAGCTGCAGCTAAAAGGAACGTTGTCAAATTGTTGTCAAAACTTCATTAAAACGATTAAGGCTATCAGCATACAGGAAAAGAATACTTACAAACGATAACGTATCTAACATAATTGAAGTGAAAATGATTATTTTATTTTAATCAACTATTTGAAATATAAATATTATGTCCAGAACTAAGTAAACTAAACACAGCTAGTATTAAAAAAACAATTAAATTAATAATTTTTAATTAATTAGGCGAATAAAATTAATCATTTGAATAATTTAAAATAATAAATATAAAGCATCTATTTTTGCTTATATTATTATAAATCAATATATAACTAATTACTTTCTTCTGTATTATTGGTTATAATCCATTACATTATATGATTTATATTATTTTATGTGTATCATTCTCCATTCCATTAATTCTCTTGTTAGAATAAGTCTTATTTCCAATACATTATTATTATTTATTTGTATGTGCTATAATTTATGTAAAAATCAAACTTTAAATGTATATATTCTATTTGTATTATTCATGTAACTGAACTGCACCCGAGCACGAGCACTTGCTCATTCGGGTGTCAATACTGTGTATAACATTTATTTGTAAATAAAATTTATTCTTACTCTTATCCTTTATTCTTATGTATGGAAGAGGATAATCAAACTCCTACATCAAACTGGAAGTAACTATGCCCTTTACAAAATCTTTAGGGAGTGCGTCTTTCAAATACATTATAAACCCCTCAGCTTTTGAGAGCATGTATTTATGCAAAGGCCCATTTCCTTAAGATGAATGGGAAGTAGGGTCGTCTGTGCAGAAGGTCAGTTCGAGACGAGGACCTCGGACGCCTTAATAAAAAAGAAAATGTGTGGACATGCAAAAGGAAGATACACGTTTCAAAAATACGTGAAAGGGAGGAGTTGTGAAGTAATAGAGAGAAGAGGTACAGGCTATGCGAGGCAGATTTTTACCCTCTTTACTTTGCCAGATTTTTATTTTCTTCACGTTAGTAAAAAAAATCTTAGTATAAAATAAAGGCTGTCACTAAACAAATTCTTCAGGAAATATAAAATATGGACTCGATTTTGCTAGTTTACGAATATATTTTTATTTTGTTAATTAAAAAGTATGTTTCTAGTAATGTAAAAAAACATGACGGCCACTACAGCGATATTTAAATTTAGATTTCAGTTATACCCCTACCTCTAATATCTGATTTGGAGAATATATTCTTTTTTATTTTAATAGTGTATACTGAGTTTCGTTGCGAAAAATGGAAAATTGCGGCCGCTAGAGCGATTTTTAAATTTTCGCTTCAAGAGAACCGCTCTCGGTGGTTCGATTTTGCTATATAATGAATTTTTCTTAATTTATTCTTATATGCCGAGTTTGGTTTCAATAAAAAATTGCTCCTGTTGGATCATTGATTAATATTTTGATATAATTATTAATAAACGTCTACGATGGGATAAGTACGAGTATATAACGTAATTCTGCAATAAAAGAGACAAATCCATAGCTCTATATATATATATATATATTATAATTGGATCTTACGTTTTTATTGATACCCTATGATAATTTAATTAGCTGAAAGTCATAATTCAATATGGAATGATAGGGTAGGGTCATGCTTATAAATTTAATATTATTTCTCTGAAAATGTTACAAAAAATCAGATAATGCTTCTTGATAAAATCAATACCATCATTACTCTTGAGAATGTTTATTATTTCGTTTTGAAATTATTTAAAATTTATCAAACTCTTTATAACGTTTTATAAAATTATTTACGCCTACAAAAAACACGTAATTATTTTCAAAACTTTCTCACAAATACAAAATATTAATGTACACTAGAATGGCAGAAACAAAATGTTGCTTTCAATCATGGAAGTAATTTCGGTACTAGATTATAATAAAAATATTGAAAAACATCCAGCCTTAAAACATTATCATATAAATAAATTTATAAAAGAGGTAAAAACATATTCTTTAAAGTTTTACCGGTAGTTTCACAATTCCACTCAAATGTTTTGATTACTTGTATTCTTATTTCGGACTTACTATGTTGTATCTGTGCCATTGTACTATTTTATTCTCAATATTTCTATCATAATATTTCATGCATTGGTAAATACATTTACAGACGACGTATTGTTGATTTGTATGTAAACTTTCTGAAATATATTGTAATTTATTTCTGAATTTGTAATTTTATGAATAAAGTTTTTTTGTTGACTCTAAATGGAATCCTTCCCTCGTGCTAGCTTCCACTTATTCAGAGGAAGAGTGTTACAATTGTATAGTTATATCTTTTTGTATTCTGCACCTAGCGAATAAATACATAAAACAAAATAAACAATGATATATGGCTTTTTGTCATTGCCATTTAAAATTATTAATAGTAAGAAGTTAGTGGCATCAGTTAAAGGGTGCACTGAGGAAGACAGAATCAAGAACACAGAAATAAGACAGCGACTTGAAATATTTGCAATAACTGATAAAACATATACATATAGACAAAAATGGAAGTAACACATAGACAGAATGAATGAAGATAGATATCCGAAACAAATAACAAAATACAAACCTAAAGGCACCCGAGATGTGGGCAGACCTAGAAAGAGATGGGCTGAAGTCGGAACGGGTCAACAGACCGAATCCATGAATGCAGATATGATGATGATTATATTAGTGGCCTATATGCTGCTGATGATGATCAACTTAGTATTATTAAGTGATAGTGAAGAAATAACTAAGGCTAACGCAAAGAGTAGTCTAACATTAAGAAATTGGGGCTGGAAATAATTTTTTTATTATTTTTTTTTTTGACTTCACTGCCCTTTTAGTCAAGCCTTAGCCTCTATTTGTATTAATTGACCATTCTCTCCACTCTTTCACTTTATTTCTCCTTCCATTAAATTCCAGAGCTCTCAATCTATCTCGACATCGTCCAAATATCTCACTTTCTGTCGCCCCACATTACGTTGATCTTCCGTTTTTTAATTCAAGATTTTTTTTTTTTGTAATTTGGTTAACTTCTATTCTGATGACGTCTCAAGCATTCTGGGACTTAATTTAAGCTACAATATGAGGTGACATATTTGTGAAAGTAAACATCAATGAAACGAAATATATGGTCACACACAGAAATAAAATGTGTAATGGAAATGAACAGTTAATGACAAATGAGGGAAATGTTGAGAAGTGTCTGCATTCAAATGCCTAGGAACAATTATTACAAACAGGTAGGAGGTGTAAATATCAAATTAATTAATTTTAGAAACACATACTATTACACTCTGTCATTCCACCTTCTCTAAAAGAGATAAATTAAAAATGTATAAAACTGATATTTTTCCAGTTACATTATGTGAATGCAAAACATGGATTCTTACTTTAAGGGAGGAAAAAGGATTATGAATAGAATAGAATAGAGTAGAATAGAATAGAATAGATTTATTTAGCCTGGTGGAGTTAAGGCCATGTGGCCTTCTCTTCCACTCACCAGGACAAACATATGTTACATATGAATACAAAAAAATTACAATAATAGTCATATTAAACAGGACAAACATATGTTACATATGAATACAAAAAAAATACAATAATATTCATATTGAACAATTAATTATCTGTATCTGAAAAAAAAAGTACGAACATTTTCGGAACAAATAGAGACAAGAGACTGATTAATGGAAACAACTATATAACAGTAAGATACATGATGTAATAAGAACAGTTAAGTCCCGCAGACTACAATGAGTAGAATATGTGGCACGAGAAATGTGATTTTTTTGTAAGAAAACCAGAAGGACAGTGTTCAGTAAGTATGTCAAGTATTAAGTGTTGTATAATATTAATCTTGTTTTGTGGGAAGTAAATTATACGGGAGATAATTTGAAAACATTATCTCGGGATAGGGATGTATGGAGAGCTGATCTCCGTGCGGCCTTGAACCTCCGGTTTGGATGTCAGTTCGATGTCTACTAAGTAGGAACGGTAAAGATATGTAATACTTTTTTCAAAAATCTTTTTACGAGGAAACTCTCAAAAGCTAAATTCATCAGACATTTGCTAATACGTAGAAGAAAGGAGTTTTGAGGTAATACAAAGAAGAGGGAAATTGCGAGGGAGATTTTTTCCCCCTCTACTTTGCCAAATTCTCATTCTTTCTTCACTCTAGTAAAAAAATCTTAGTGTAAAAAAGTAATCTTATATTCTAGCTGGATAACTTCCATGAATTATAATACAACGCTATCTGAGAAGTAGTTCCGCGTATAAGCCACACAAAACACAACATCTATCTTAGGCTGATGGTAACGGTTTTCTCGTTCCCAAGAACGCTCTTTCTAAATCATCATGTCAGACACTGACTGCAGAGTCTTCAAGGAAGAAGAACAGAAGGGAAAGAAAAGAGGAAGTTATATAATGCACCAAGGAAGGGAAAACACAGTGCTATCATAGTTGGAAGTTATGCGCTGTGCAAAAAAGGAAGTAAATATGTTATACGTAATGTTATAAAGGAGCTTCCCAGGAACTGTAAGTTGTAAGAGAGACAAAAATTTTTGTCATCACTAAAGGGGGAAGGATTTTTTGTCACTTTTTACGAGTTTCGTCATATCAAGGACAGAAGGGAGAAAATCAAATTATAAACAGAACAAAATGCAACACGTCTCTGTAAGAAATCCAGTGTATATTGCAATAATTATTTTTCATATATAATGCCACGAGTGATTTCCAAATTATCGATAAATTCACGACTTACGAAGTGAAGAGTGAATTTATTTAGACTATTTAACTCATGCCCCACATGGGAGTCAACGACCAATCACGTGTCAATTATTTCTGTTTTACAACCAATCAGAGTCGTGTTTCACAAAATATTTATAAGTGTTATAAATACCATATTAAAGAAAGCTCCTCCTTTTTAATATTCTGAACAGGTCTGACCATTATTTTGCAGTGACTTGAGTCTATAAGAAATACGGCTACCAGATTGTATATATAGCGCATGGATGTCAACACATAGCGCTTGCAGGAGTTAATATAAAAACATTTGTAGCAATCGATTACGCCACCAAAAAAAGAAACCACTGTTTGCACTTTCTTAAATGTATTTTTTCCCAGGTAATAATCCAGAAAAATATAATTGTCACATTTACATCATACGACATCAGAAATGAATGAATATACTGTTTGATGTGTTTCATTTTTTGTCCACTAGAGAGCATTCTTACAATATTGTGTTCCTTTGGCAATAAATAGTATGATCTGGTTGCAGTGATAAACAAAAGAAGCGTACCAATCGTACCTATCGTTCATTTGATTTCAAACATAGCCGTTTACATTAAATATATAAATATTTTAAAATAACTATATTTAAATAATGATTTATGAGTAAACATCTTAATTTTATTCATTAAATAGTCCTAACAAATGCCACTCTTGATTTCCAAATTCTCTAGATAAATTCACTCCTCACTTCGTGAGTCGTGAATTTATCGATAATTTGGAAATCACTCGTGGCATTACTTATGAGAATTTGGAAATCAAGAGTGGCATTTGTTAGGACTGTTTAACGAATAAAATTAAGCTGTTTATTAACAAATCATTATTTAAATATAGCTATTTTAAAATATTTATATATTTAATGTAAACGGCGATGTTTGAAAACAAATGAGAAACGATTGGTACGCTTCATTTGCTTCTTTTGTTTGTCACTGCAACCAGATAATATTATTTATTGCTAAAGGAACGCAATATTGTAAGAATGCACTCTAGTAGAGAAAAAATGAAACACATCAAACTGTATATTAATTCATTTCAGATGTCCTATGATGTAAATATGACAATTATATTTTTCTGGGAAAAAATACATTTAAGAAAGTGCAAACAGTGGTTTCTTTTTTTTTGGTGGTATAATCAATTGCTACAAATGTTTTTATATTAACTCCCGCATGCGGTATGTGTTGATATTCATGCACTATATATACAATCTGGTAGCCAGCCGTACTTCTTAGTGAGTCAGTCATTGCAAAATAATGCTATGACCTATTCAGAATGTTAAAAAGGAGATGCTTTCTTTATTATGATAAACTTTAGTTGGTAAATTCAAGGCGAAACACGACTGTGATTGGTTGTAAATAAAAAATCATTGTAACGTGATTGGTTATTGACTCCCATTTGGGGCATGAGTTAAATAGTCAAATTAAATATAATAGTCTCTTCAATCCATATTAGGTTCGTCTTCCGGGCTTATAGGCCGTGGTCTGGTTGTCTTCTTACTCGACGTTTCGTCTACTGCTGCGGTATACATCATCAGGAGATACCGCAGCAGTAGACGAAACGTCGAGTAAGAAGACAACCAGACCACGGCCTATAAGCCCGGAAGACGAACCAAATATGGATCAAGACGCCGGCCGTGAAAGCCTACAATTATATATATAAGTCTCTTCAATGTTGTAACCTTCACTTATTCAATACTTCTCATGGGGAAACAGATTTAAGAATGAGTACTCTCAAAGAAAACACTGCAAAAAACGTTAAAAGAAGAAAGAAGTACCTAAATAATCACAATAATTCGCTAAGTAAAATAAAGGCAATTAATGTCACTACAAAGTCTGGGTAACCTTCTAGGTATTAAGAAATTAAGGCTACCGATATATATTTTTAGATAATGACATTAGAATGGGCAGGTCATATGGCACGAATGGGGTATGAAAGAGGAGCATGGAAGATTCGTGTAGGAAAGCCAGAGTGAAAACGCCCAGATGGTAGACCAATAATGAGGTGGGGGAATAACAAACCATTATTTGAAGTAAGTAGTTTATACAGGGGAACATTTAGGGATATATGGTGAACTTATGTTCGCGCGGCTATGAACTACAAGTTCGATAGTGCCAGTGAGTTACTTATCTGCCGGGTTGTCAGCCCTGCATAACGGCCGTTTTATCCCCATATGTTTCCAAGTAATTGTTTCCGTCGTAAGTTGGTTCTACCGCAGGATCAGAATGTCGGTAGAACGTTTAGGCCAGATTTAAAATGTTGACTCTATAGGGAATTGAACCCGCGTCATTCCGGCTTGTAGCCCATTACCTTAACCAACTATGCTACGATGTACCATCTCACAATCAGTAAGCACTAGATAAAATATAAGAAAAGTCAATCTTCAAAATCGATGGAAGAAAAGTGTCCGATTCTAGGAATGCTGTCCCTCACAATAATTTTCTTAAAACTAAATTTAAAAACAAAAGAAGATAGATGCCCCGAAAGGTCACCACAGAATACTTCTGACAGAATGTTCACTGTTCTCAAGAGACCGGCCCTCCTGTTCTAACAACCCAAACACTGCCCCAGATACTAAAGCAACCACGTCGCAGTGACTAACTTCATCTGCAACATCTCCCACACACTTCAAGCATAAATTCTAAACAATCAAATTACAGTAACACAACATATAAATGTACATGTAAATAAATGTAAAAAAATCCTGCGATATGCCCATGGCTAAACACGGGTTGAAAATATAATTTGAAAAAATGAAAGCTATCGATTAGTTAGGAGGCTGCAACAGACATTATAGGATTCGAGAATATTGAAAAATTAAATGAGGTAACTTGAAAATAAAATTGTTTTTAATAAGGTATTACCTTCAGAAGATGAAGATACCAAATTATTTGTATAACTAGCCTACTGTCACTATCGAACGCGGAAGTTCAGAGCCCTGCAGACATAAGTTCTCCATATATTCCTATCCTGTTCTAATGTTTTTCAATCAACCCCTATATAATTGAGGCGCTCTGGGTGAGGTTTTTATCGGGGTTTTTCCTCACCTGTAAGACAAATGTCAGGAAAACTTAAGGCCCAAACGGTCCCCGAAATCATATGGCCATCATCCTTATCATTATCATCCTTACCATTATCATTATCATCATCATCCTTCACCGGTGTGGAAAGCAACGGGAAGCTACCACACCTACACAATTCCCTAGTAAAGCTGCAAACAAAGCATGAAAATGCTATGATTGCAGTGAAGGACCTGCCTTCGGGCAGGAATTACTATGGACGGAGAATAATAACGGCAGATCCCAACCAACAACGAAAAATTGAGATAGAAGCATGGCCGTGCACAACTGTCATCTACCTATCAAGTGATGGAAGTATCAAACGAATTGGGTTATGCTAAAGCTCTCATTTTCAACCTTTAAAATTTGTCCGTAGTGAAAACGAACATATTCTCAGTGTAAAAATGACATATCCCAACTATGAGTGTATTACTTTATGTCCGCTACACGTTAATGGTTCATCGTTTAAGTTACAGCAGAAGTATAGTGAACAGAGAAAGAAATAAAAAAAAAAAGCTAAATACAATGACCTGATGAATTTATTGAGATATATACCATCCATCTATCATGATTATTACAACAGTCTTCGTCATGATGGTGTTGATGATGACGAAAAATGTGAAGATTTGGAAATAGAGCTGGATTAAGTATTTCGAGGCGTTAAATGAAGGAAAAGTCAATTTTACACCATTTTTTTCTGTTTTGTATATTTTTTGTTCTAATAAACAACACAAAATCAGGAAAACTATTAATCACAATGGTTCAAGAATTTGCACACATCCCATCATTTAAATACCCAGAAAATATCAAGTCATAATGTAAACTACTTTCCACGTTTTGGAAAGAAACAGAAAATTGCATTTATCTCAAGATGAACTTTGGTTGGGATCTGCCCTTATTATTCTAAGCGCCTCAATTTATTTCCTTCAAATTATTTATATATATATGTTACAAGAAATTTAGAAACATATTATTGTAATATTCAATCTCCTACGGTATTATTTGTTATTTACACAATAAACCTGAGACAAAATCATAAGATGCATAAATATGGCTTTTAATAATATATTAAGATGCGAGGTTGGGAAGTGGTTTTTATAGAAGCGAGGAAATGTTTGAAAGCAGAGAGATAGCCAAGTTTTTAATTTCCGAGATTCTGTAAAACACTTCACAAACGTGCATTGTACATTATTTTTTGCGCGATGGTGTTTTCAAAATAATAAATAATAGTAAAATAATAATATATTTGTTGGAAATATTTGCGTTCATTATAAACATTAGCTGAGACTACAGCAGGCCGTGACGCCAATCAGTGATAAAATGGCGGCAAGTAAGTATTTATTGTTTAATATTGTTTCAAGTAAAGTCCAGTTCATTTAATATGCAGTGATTAGTGATTAGTTTTGTATATGTATATTAAAACTATCTTAGGATATATTTTTGTATATTTTGTATATGCATTTTACGCAGTATACATAAAGGGCACGAGGTCTATAATATGTAATATTATAGTATAATTACTAAGTTGGAAACTCTGAAATGTAGGAAGTTGAACTTTGAATCATGGTCGCCATTGCTGTCAGTACGACAAAACGCCTATCGCAAAACAAAATTATGAAGCCGATTTTTTCAAACATTTTAAAAATCTGAGAATTAAGCTTGGCTATTCTACACCATCGTGCCCTTAGTGAATATTCAATCGGAGAACAAGAGACTTTTGGCGTCATGTTGGCCGATGTGATAACATATGTTCCCATTAGAGCCAATTATCAACATGTTTGCTCATATATAAGGGGATTCTATCCCACTTACATTAATTTTGGATGAGAAAATGGGCGAGTTAATACACCAGAATAATTTAGAATTCACTTGTTTGTTAGCGGGTTTTAGTGAAAAGTTGACTAAACTGTCTGAGCAATGGCTAACTCGTATTTCAGATTGCAAAAATATGCTAATTTTGGGTTATTTTGAGCTCAACTTCTCATTTTATACAATGGCATTTTTCACATTTTTTTTTAATCGACATATATATTTTTCTCAAGTAATTATTCACTTACTGCAATATTAAATTATGTGTTTTTCCGTTTTTTTATTTTCAAATATGTTGATGGCAAAGGTGGTACAGGATCCCCTAAATATTTTATAATAATAATAATAATAATAGCTTTATTTTACCTGGCAGAGTTAAGGCCTTAAGGCCTTGTCTACCACTCAACCAGGTTTAAAAAAAAATACAAAAGAAAAGTCTTAAATCTAAATTACAATATGTATATATAAACGATTACAAGTTATGAATACAATACAATTAATATTTATAATGTATTTTGATTTACTCTAAATTTAACGAATTAAATATATAATATGTACAAAATATATAAAAAACGAGGAAAAGATTAATGACATAGTATAAAATTAAATAAATAGAGAAAAATTAATTATTAGACAACAGGTAACTGTATAAGCGTGACTTAAAGGTGCCAAGTGTGCGGCAACCCCTGATATCTTGAGGAAGGAGATTCCAGGAGCGGGCGGAGGCTACTGTGAAGGAAGTAGAATAGGAGGAAGTGCTATGAAGAGGAATTGTTAGCAGACTGCTATCTTGTGACCTAGTGTCAATATTGTGGTAGGAGGATAACTTCTCAAATCTGGACGCCAGGTAAGTAGGAATGTAGGAATTCAGAAGCTTGAAAAGTAGCGAAAGAGAGTGCAATTTACGTCTGTCAGTAAGACGGAGCCAAGAGAGGTTATTAAAGTGTTCGGAAATATGGTCATAACGGCGGAGGATATTGAAAATGAATCGAATGCAAGCATTATGAACACGCTGCAGTCTCTGCGACAAGGCATAGTTTAGATCATTATATATAATGTCACAATAATCGAAGTGTGGTAACACAAGATTCTGCACTAGGATTTGTTTTTAACGAAACTGGGAGAAAATTCTTTAAACGTCTAAGATAATGTAAGATGGAGAAAGTCTTTTTACATATGTGTTTCACTTGTGTTTGCCAGGTTAAATTTGCGTCTAGATGTAGTCCAAGATCTATTACTGAAGAAGAATAAGGGATAATTATATTATTTATAGTAATGTTTGGAAGTGTAGATATGTCAAAGGTTGTAAGCAGTCTTTGTTGTCCCATTAGAATTACTTGTGACTTGTTAGGATTTAGATTTAGACCGATACTTGAAGACCAGTTAAAGATGGATATGAGATCGTCATTCATTTTCATCAAGCTGTTATAGAGAGAATGAGGAGGTGAATGTAGGTAAATTTGGAGATCATCAGCATAGAGGTGATAACGGCAGTGCTTTAGTACAGTTGGCAAATCATTTATGTAGATTGAGAAAAGAAGAGGTCCGAGAACACTGCCCTGGGGGACTCCAGCCGGCACGTTACGCCAAGTCGAAGATCTAGAGTTTAATGAAACGTATTGTTGACGACCGTGCAGGTATGAGTCGAACCAGGATACAGCGCTGTCAGACAAATGTAGGTGCTTGAGCTTTATCATAAGTAAGTCGTGGTCTACTGTGTCAAAAGCTTTGCTGAAGTCAAGTAAGGTTAAAGGAGTCAATTGACGTCTGTCCACGGCTTCACGAATATCTTCGGTAATTTTTAGCAAAGCTGTGGTTGTGCTATGACCAGATCTAAAGCCGGATTGATAAGGATCAAGGAGGTGATTTTCTTGGAGGTAATCAGTCATTTGCTTATGTACAATATATTCCAGGGCTTTAGATAATGTCGGAAGGATGCTAATCGGTCGGAAGTCATTACAGTTAGTAGGGTGTACTTATTTTTGGTATAGGCCGAACTCTAGACTGTTTCCATACAATAGGGAAGATAGAAGTTAATTATAAGGGAAGCATTGAAAATATGAGTCACTGTGGGTAGAATAATGTCAATGATTTTATTTAGCATTAAAATGCTGATGTTATCTGTTCCTTGCGCATTGGATTTAATCCGCTTGAGTGCAATTACTTTATATTTACCCAAATATTTCTTGTAATTCGACAAATCTTACTTTAATTTGCAATATATCTATTTTAAATTACGTACATTTACTTAGTAACATAGGTTTTTTTTTTCTTACCTAATTTTAAAGGTGTAAAGAGTTGTTTAAAACAATCTTAACGGGAAATTCAACTTTAGCTTTAAATATATATATAATCTAACTTTATATGTTAGCTCTCTAACCAACTGAGTTACTCAGGAATCGTATACTTACTTACTTACTTACTTACTTACTTACTCACTGGCACTATCGAACCCGTAGATTCATGGCCGCGCAGACATACGCTCTCCATACATCCCTATCCTGAGCTAATGCTTTCCAATCATCCCCTGTATAATCTACTTCCCTCAAATCATAGTTTAATGTTATTCTCCCACCTCATTCTTGGTCTACCAACTGGGCGTTTTCCCTCTGGCTTTCCTACAAGAAGCTTCCATGCAAGTCTTTCATTCTCCATACGTGCAACCAGGAATGGTAAAACAACAATTTATTTTTCTCACTCACACACAAACACACACATATATATATATATATATATATATATATATCCATCCATAGTAAATCTGCCCGAGGGCAAGTCCTTCACTGCAATCATAGCATTTTCATGCTATGCTTGCAGGTTTACTAGGGAATTGTAGGTGGGAATTGTAGGTGTGTGTGATAGCTTCCCGTTGCTTTCCACACCGGTGAAGGATGATGATGATAATGAGAAGGATAATAATGATGATGGTCATATGATTTCGGGGACCGTTTGTGCCGTAACGTTTTCCTGACATTTGTCTTACAGGTGAGGAAAAACCCCGATAAAACCTCGCCCAGAAAAACTGCCCCGACCGGAGATCAAACCCGGGCCCGCTGCGTGACATGGCAACACGCTACCTCGAGACCACGGCGGTGGACATAATTATATGTGTATACCGTATATAATACTCAATTTGCACGATAGGCAGCAGGTTATCGTTCCAACTGCCATCTAGTGGCTACTATAACAAGGAAGTATTTTTAAAGAGAATTATAAATATTAATCAGTCATACGAAGACGTGAAGTGAACTAAGGTGCAATAAGAAATAAGCGAGAAGCGTATTGCAGTAGTGTTTTTACAGTACCCACAACAGAAGTAAGTTTTCTTTAAAGTAACTACCGGAGAAGTCTAACTACACGATTCTCTTGTATCCCATTTCTTTAACGCAAGCTCTAATAAAATGAAACTCTTTTCCCGCATCTAAACTACACGTAATGTTATGGAAGGAAAACTGTAGCTTACAACATGTGTGAAACGATTTCGTTATTCCAAGATATAACCAATATTACCTCCTTATTAACCATTCTTACACAAAGCAAAGAGCAATCATACCTACTCTACCAAGTTGTGATATAAATATAATACATTCTTAAAATATGTTATATGCCAGGTGTTAGGCCAACTGATGTGTTAACATCTTCTTTTATGTCAATTTTTTGTCGTCTGTTAATGGTATATTTTCACTCACGGTCGATATGTTGGTACATGTAAAAGAGAGAAGAAAAATCGCCATTGTCTAATTCTCTTATTTAAGATCCTACACACCTTGATTCCCAATTATTTATTATCTCGTTTCCAGTATTTATCCTTAAACCATAACTTAAACACAAGATCACAACATAGTATCTTGCTTAATATACCGCAACATAGGGCATCACATCACTCCATGTCATATATTATCTTCACTTCTCGCAACTGGAATTCCCTACCATAAGAGAATAAGAGGCTGCCGGACATTGGCAACCTTTAAAAGAAATCTAAATTTATATTTGCTCTAACCTCGACTTCATCATTACCCAGAGTAAGATATATATATATATATATATATATATATATAAATTGGCGTTTCTCGTATAATTTATCACATTCATACTATTATTATTATAATTATTATTATCATCATCATTATATTATTATTAATCATTATTATAATATCATTATTATATTATTATGATAAGTAAAGTAAAGTAAAGTGATCCCACAACAGACCCGGAGGCCCTTGGGGTAGTAGGGGGTTAAGGCTCCCACTTTTTCTAGACATTTGGCACTTTTATGTCAGCCGGGTTGTCAGCCCTGCGTGACGGCCGCCTTTACCCCCAGAACAAGCGTCTGGTACTCATTTCCGTTAGAGGCTGAGTCGACCCCCAGGGCCATAGTGCCGCCAGAGAGTTTGGGTCTGTTTAAAAATCCTGACCCCAACGGGACTTGAACCCTCGACCCTCCGGTTTGTAGATCAGTGCCTTAACCACTACGCTACGGCGTGCCCCTATATTATTATGATTATTATGATTATTATTATTGTTATTATTATCGTATTATTATTGTTATTATCGTATAAAATGTTGTTTGTACCTGAAATTTACATTGTTACATTTAATGTATCTTTACTGTTTATAATTAGTATAGTGTATATCTATATTTGTCAAATATTTATTTGTATTTGTGCTTGTTGAGTGGAAGAGAAGGCCTTATGGCCTTAACTCTGCCAGAATAAATAAAACATTATTATTATTTTTATTATTTTTTATTATTTTTATTATTATTTTTATTATTTTATTATTATTGTATTGTTATTATTATTATTTTATTATTATTATTATTATTATTATTATTATTATATGTTAATATTGTTTTTTTGCAAATCTGATGTTGATCATTCTTTATTTTAATGTATTTTACTTTTTCTTAAGAACATTGCCTACAGCTATCTCTCATAATCTGATAAATTTCAATCACAGCACACTTACATGTAACTGATATTTTTCTAGTGACAACAGGAAATACGAAACAAAAAAAGCATTTCTACTCAATTTTATCCATCAGTGTCGGCTATTTCTGTGAACTTTCTAAAACTAAATTTCCTGGAAATTCAGCAAAAAAGTGGCTACATATTGTCACTAGTTTCTTTGTGATCCCTAAAGGGGAAATGTCTTCAGTGCGAGGGTCTTCTTTCTCTCTGGAATTTATCAAACGCTTTTATATGGAGTTCGTGACTGATTTTTGCCATGTGCTGCTAAATTACATTTCTCGCTTCTCAGAACGAGATTTTTTTACTGAATCATAAAATAATAGAGCTAAAGTCAAGTCTAGAAACTAATTCCAATCGGTTAAATCTCAAGAGGTATGTTCCCTATTTGCAAACATTTCATTTACGAATAACAGACACAGATTATTATAATTTTATTACAAAATAATAAAACTAAACCTCTATTTTCTCGTTCGGCTTTGCCAGGGCGATGGATAATATGAATACCCGAAATTCAATAGTTCCCCAAAAGATATCTAACCCACAAACATTCGAAAGTTGAGTTTTCAGTGGATTAGTGATCTATCCGGAGAGTATCACGCCATGGTGCTTGTAAAATTATTCATACTCTCTTCCAGATCTGTTTTATTTATTTTTAAAAGTTGACTTTCAATTATGTCCGTCGCCGTGGCGTAGTCGGTAGAGTCCCTACCTTCCACTCCGGCGACCCGGGTTCGATTCCCGGCGGGGTAGCGGATTTTAAATCTCCACCTTGGGTCTGGGTGTGTGTCCGGTCCTTGTGTTTATATGTGAGAATAAAATAAAAACTTAATAAAAAGGTAAAACGAAAAGGTATAAAACAAGAATGAAAAACAGTAGGCCTATAAATGAAAAGAAGGGGGAAAAAAGCGAATAGTCATGTATATGTAACAAAATGGCGGAAGCAGTCAAGTCATTAATAACAGTGCAGAAATACAATTGTCTCACATGTGCAATTAGACAAGGATTAGGAGTTAGACAAAGTTATCCACTATCAACTACACTTTTTAACATTTATTTTCACGACATGATAAGATCATGCAACCAAATAATAACTGGGATATTAAATTAGGGGATCTAATAATAAAACCATTAGCTTTTGCAGATAACCAGATTTTAATAGCAAAATCAGAAGACGAATTACAAAGAATGCTATATAAACTAAACGAAATATAGAAAAGAAATATAATATAAAAATGTCAGAAATATAAAAAAACAATGACTTTCAAGGGAAGTTTATCGGTTCGGACAAAGATATAATTAGAAAATAAATCAATAGAACAAGTGACAAAATATAACTTCCTACGTTGCGAAATATCATACACAACGGAAACAAATATAATTATATAACACGAACACTAAAAAGAACTTGAAAAAAATAAAGCCAGAGAAGATTCTATAATGAAATTATACAAGACAATGGCAGTTCGTATTATTACTTACGGATCCGAAACATGAACAGTGACAACATAACAATCTGCCAGAATACAAGCTGCCGAAATGAAATTCCTCAGACCAATAGCAGAATATCAAAGAACATAACACAGACATAAGACAGCAACTACATAAAAGTAGAGGAATTAAACTCAACAATAGTGACATACAGAACAAACTGGAAAGAATACTTAGCAAGGATGACTGAGAAAGAATACCAAAAACAGCATACAAGTATCCACCAAGAGGAAGAAACAGTTTGTGAAGACAAAAGAAAATACGGAAATAGCAGCAATTTGGAGCCGGAACAGGCTAGCAAAAGCCTAAATCGTGACGAAGAAGATGAAGTAATGTCACGATACGCATATTTTATTGGGAGTTCTTGTAGTATTTTAATTTTAAAAATGTGTTTTAAAATTTTATTTATTTGTTTTACCATTTTATTTATTTGTTTTACCTGATGGAGTTAAGACCGTAGGGTCTTTTCTTACACCACACATCATCGCCTAATTATTTATCACGCCGCTTCATCAGACTATCCGACACACATAATCTTGACACTCGATCCCATCAGCACATTGTCCTTTATATCCCTCCTCATCACACTGTATATTATTCATTATCTTTTACGGTCTCACTTACCAAAACATGGAATTCCCTTCCGCCCTATGTCAGAGACTGTCAAAGTATAACATCCTTCAAAAAGAAATTAAAGAATTATTTAATAACAAACTAACTTACACACCTCACTGATAGTATTCTTTTAACAATTAATAAATTTAATTATTTATGAAAATAATATTAAGATTAACAAATATTTTCTTTTGTTTTGTTTTATATATTTTACAAACGTAAAATTAGTTTTCTATATCTCATTATTTTTCTTTGTTTTTATATACACTAGACAGGGTCAATTTAATATGTCGTGATTGTATACATTTTATTATTAGTTTTAGTCTTAATTTTAACTAACATTAACTGATTGCATTATAGATCATAATATAATAGATATTATCTTTTTGATCAAATTTGTATTTAGTATTTAATATTAGAGTTCATTGTGATTGTTATATTCTGATGTAATATATGTTTGCCCTGGTGAGTGGAAGAGAAGGCCACATGGCCTTAACTCCACCAGGCTAAATAAATACATCTAAATTGTGTGTATATATATATATATATATATATATATATATATATATTCATCCATAGTAATTCTGCCCGAAGGCAGGTCCTTCACTGCAATCATAGCATTTTCATGCTATGCTTGCAGATTTCCACACCGGTGAAGGATGATGATGATGATGATAATGATAACGATGATGATGATGATGATGACCATATGATTTCGGGGACTGTTTGGGCCCTAAGGTTTTCCTGACATTTGTCTTACAGGTGAGGAAAAACCCCGATAAAAACTTCACCCAGAAAAAACTGCCCCGACCGGGCCCGCTGCGTGACAAGGCAGTACGCTACCTCGAGACCACAGCGGTGGATATATATATATATATATATATATATATATATAATAGCAATTATGAATTATCTCCATGATTAATGTTACATAATATATACAGTATATAGGCAGGCTACACAATATAAAGTTTACAATATAAAGAAATAAAAATTGTAATTATAGTAATAATAATATTAATATTAATAATAATAGCCTATCATTTCATTAACTAATGGCTTGGTAAAGGAAGTTGAAAATATGAAGATAAAAGTATACAGGGAAGACTGTTATATACTACATTGTCTAAGGAAATATGAAGTGAGTTTTGTTTTGAACTGTTTTTGAGTCGGGCAGTCCTTGGTATACGAGGGGAGGGAATTCCAGAGTCGGGTGGATGAAACAAGGAAGGATGAAGTATAGTGAAATGTTCGATGTAGAGGAACAGCTTACTTACTTACTTACTCACTGGCACTATCAAACCCGTAGGTTCATGGCCGCGCGGACATAAGCTCTCCATACATCCATATCCTGAGTTAATGCTTTCCAATCATTCCCTGTATAATCTACTTCCCTCAAATCGTAGTTAATGTTATTCTCCCACCTCATTCTTCGTCTACCAACTGGGTGTTTTACCTCTGGCTTTCCTACAAGAAGCTTCCATGCAAGTCTTTCATTCCCCATACGTGCAACATGGCCTGCCCAACGCAGTCTACGAGACTTAACTGTTCTTATTATATCTGGCTTCCTATAAAGACCATGTAGTTCATTGTTATGAAGTCTTCTCCATTCACCTGTCTGTTCATCTCTCTTTGGTCCAAAAATTTTCCTCCGATCCGATTGAGGGTCTTTCCACTTTTCAAGCGGTTGCCCTTTTACCAGCCGGCTGCTGGCCCTTCACATCCACATGTGTCAATCACAGAGGTAGATGATCAACAGCCAGTGTAGAGGTGACATGTGGTTAGCATGTCGAGTCCCCCAGCCGTTATAGCTGGTTCCTCAACCTGGAGCCGCTACTTATTGTAGCTACCCAATTGCCTCATGATGCTGGGTGGGCACCGGTCCCATACTGGCCGAAATACCATGAGAAAATTTCTTCCCCCATGGAGACTCGAACCAGCGCAAGTCCCGTAGCTCTGCGCCAAGGCTTCCTACCTTAACCGCTCGGCTACGGCGCGGGACTCCTAAGTACTTTATTCTCAAATACTTGTAATCTCCTTTCATCCCTTAAAGTAAGAGTCCATGTTTCGCACCCATATAATATAACTGGTAGAATAATAGTTTTATATATTTTCAGTTTAACGTTTTTTGAAAGGAGTTGAGACATCAAGAGTCTCTGCAATGCATAGTAGCACGCATTTCCAGAATTGAGCCTCTGTTTAATTTCTTTGTGCATCTCATTCATATTTGTGATTATTGTTCCTAGGTATTTGAATTCAGCCACTTCCTCAAAATTTCCCTCATTTGTCAATAGCTGTCCATTTCCATTATATAATGAATTTCTACGTGTGACCATATATTTAGTTTTATTAATATTTACTTCCAGTCCTAATTTCTTAGTGTTACTCAATAGTGTGTGCGTGTTGTCCTTTAGTATCTCCTCGCTATCGGCCAACAATATTACATCATCAGCATAAACTAACAGCTTATTAATAAGAGGAACAGCTGGAGTTACATTTTCTCTCGATCGTGTTGTACTCATGTTTAGAGGCACCTTGTAGTAAAGGGCGCTTAGCACTCTTTCAGCTCGAGCAGTTATCATCTCCCTGACTTTCTCAGTGAAACTAGAGAGTAATTTTATTCTGTCACATTTGCAGTAATGCAGTCTGCTACTAGCACTTTGACAACCGCGTGATGTTTTCCTAGCTATATACTACAGAGTATACTAGCAGTCTGTCTGAGAGTTCCCTCACATTTACAATGTAATTTCAAGTTAAATACCATGGCTAATGCACCATATGTCTAATCTCGTTGCCTCGTTCTTGCAATTGTGTTTTTGGCGGGAAAAAAAATGAATGAAAAATTCCTACCTGGTTACTGTAGCGTAAATGGAAAAAAATAAAAATAAATAAAATAAAAAATAAAAACATGATCTCCCAGCATGACATATCGATCAGGATTGATAAACGTGCTCGCCTCTGTAAGATGATTAAGACAATTTTACACCTGACTATTTATCTCATAGACCGATAACTTTGCGTCTTCTTTGACAAGGAAATCGATTCAACAATGTACGATCGATATGGTACAGCAAGAAATGCCTTCAAAAATTACCAAAAACAAAGGTTAGTTCCGTTGCTCTAAAAAAATTATTAAATGTTGTATAATGATTTCGAATTATTGTTCACAGTTATGCGGAACTATACGTAAAACATTAAATAATAAATCAAGAAGACATACTAGATTGAAGTTTTATAAAACATTGGCAGTTCCTGCATTACTTTATGGGAGCTAAACTTGGGTAATGACCAAAAAAACTGCAAAGTAGAATACAAAGCGCAGAAATGAACTTCCTTAGAAGAAAAAAAGGCTGCACAAGATTGGATCGGATAAGAATGAAGATATAACAAGAGAGTTAAATATATATTCCATTGGATGAGAAAATCAGAGAATATAGAGAGAAATGGTTTACACACGTGGAAAGAATAAATGTGTCAAGATTACCAAGAGCAGCATTCAACTACAAGCCAAGAGGTTCAAGGAATGTAGGAAGGCAACTGAAAAGATGGATAGAACAACTGTGAGGCGGAACAGGCAATTTGCCTAGCCTAAAGAAGAAGTAGTTAACAGTTATTTCTAATACAATCATCTGTTATTGATTTTTCTCAAACTCAAAGAGATTTAACAGTATATATGTTATGTACTATACAGCCGGCTTAGAAATCGCCCGGAAATAAGATCGGAATACATAACCTCACATTTGGTAAATATTAAACATTTTAATTATTTTTAGCTTCTGATGTTGTATTATTCGCTAAATAGTCGCTCCAAATCCAACGCGAGGTTGAGTTTTTCATTAGTAATTCTACTCTTCCAAAAAGTCTTGTCTTGCGCATCCTCTCTCCCGAATTCTATCACATACATACCCCTCCTAATCCAATTCATTAATTTTCCCTTTGGTTTTCTTCTTCACATTCTGCTTTCAGCATTCCATGTCAAAATTTTCGGAATTCTCCGTTCTCCCATTCTTTTAACATGTTCAAGCCATCTCAATTTTCGTTCTTCAGTTACTTCAAGAATATTTTTATCCACTTTCATCATATATCTAATTATTTAGTTTATAACTTTAACCATTTTTTATTTCCTTGCCCCTCTAGGTCAAAATACCATTTCTGTAGCCAATAATTTATTTGTCAATTGTCCAAATTTCAGATCTACGTAACATAACATATGAATTATAAATCATTATTTTTGTGTCATTTTTAATATTCTTGCTCCAAAGAACTGACTTCAGCAAACCAAGTTTATTTTTCCCCCTGGATTTATTCCTTATATATATATATATATATATATATATATATATTATTTTTTGCCGAATTTCTTCCATTAGCTTCCTAAATGGATGCCAAATATATAAATTAATTGGCCTTGTGAATTTCTTCTTAATCAATGTTCAGCACTTAATCACCTTTCATCTTCAAAATTATATATTCAGTTTTCTTAAAATTAATATTGAACCCCCAATTTTAATATTTTTCAATTAATTTTCTTCTCATAAATGAAGAATCCTCTATAGTATGAGTTTTTAGAATTTGGTCATCCGCAAAAAGTTATATAGAAAATATTGTGAATTCATTGGTATTCCTATAACATTTCATTCTCTGGATCACATCATAGACATCAATATAAGCCTATATTTTAAAAAAAGTTGCAGGGTAAACAACATCCTTATAACAGATTATTTGTTTTACAAAATTCCTGTGATAAGCAATATTCAATTTTAATTTGGCACCTATTATTTGAGTAAAGTATCTTAAAATTATATTATGTCTTGAGATGGGCTGAAGTCGGAACGGATCAACAGACCTAATACATGAATGCTGATGATGACAATTTATTTAAACTTTCTCTTACTTGTTTATAAGTGTCTGTTTTTATTACGTGATTTTACTATTAGAATATGTTTATTATTCGGATTGTTAATGTATATGTTAAATTAAATGCGATTCTATTCACCAGGTTACGTAGCGAACGCGTATCCTAAATAACTAAATGTTTACTCGCTGTGTTATTTTTTTATTCTTTTAATCTAATTTAATTTTGCTAGCCGAGTTCTCACGTTGTGTTTTGCAGATAAAGAGGAACTTGTGGCTGAAGAGATCCTAGAGTCGACCAACAGGAATGTTTGAAAACAATGCGAAGTGCTGAGGAAGTACAAGTAAAAGAGAGAGAATGAATGAATGTGACCCGTGGGATGATAATGAAAGTAAAAGAAAGTGGTGTGGGCGGGGGGGGGGTGCAACGGCTACCGCAGATGTCTAAAAAGCCCTGGCTTCCCATGGAATACTCAGTTTTATATAAAAAAACAACAAGAGACAGAAGAGCATGTTTTAAGCTATACAAGTTCCTGCACTTTTCTGCTTCGAGCTGGACAAACGTCTCTCAGGAAAAATGGACGCCAGGAAATGGATGAAGTTTATATATTTCCAAATAATGGCACAAGATTCCGTTATTCAAGTATATAAAGCATTAAATGGAAGGAAAAGTCAAATATATTATATTTATTTTCTAGATCTTATTTATAAAATCAACGTAAAAAAGTACTTGAAGATAATAAGAGAAAAGGAAAAGAAACGTCCAAAAAAAATTCTATGCTATATCCGAGGTAAGTTCCAGATGTACTGTAAACAAACTTGCCTAAGGTATTACTCCGCCGACTCCTCCTATTGGGGGAACTGTGATGCTACTTTTATCCGCCATAAAGTAAAATGTCTATGGAAGTGTCAATGATATAAATATTTTTCTTAGGTTTTGTCGTATTTTACGGGAATTAAGACTGAATACAAGATAAAATGGTACAAATAATTAGTAAATCCAATTTTCTATTTACTTATGACGACAAACTAAGATATATATATATATATATATATATATATATATATATATATATATAAGAAAAATGTATGTTTGTGTTGGAATACTTGGGTAGCTCAGGTCGTTAGAGCGCTAAACGTACAAATCCCGACTCAAGCATTAATTTTTCTTTTCACATCATATTTTCCTTCATTGCCAAATGTCAAAACTATAGTTATAACATCTACAAATACAAGCGTTACTGCTATAAAGTAAATATTCTCTTTAAAAATTTGCTTAACTGTTATGTTGGTTACAAGATGTCAGTCGGAACGATTTTCCGCTACCTCTTGTGTGAATTGAGAATACTACATATATAAGAAACATGTATGTTTGTGTTGTAATACTTGGGCAGCTCAGGTCGTTAGAGCGCTAAATGTATAGAGTTTAGAGACTTGGGTTCAGATCCCTACTCAAGTATTCATTTTTCTTTTCATATCATATCATATCATATCATATATATACCAAAAAACAAGTTTACCTTTTTTTCCATCATGTCGTTATATATCCGTTATTTGCAATTTAATTAGGCTTATGGGCAGAATATATGCTCAATTTTAACTCACATGTAAATTCTGCTGTAATTTTCACCACATCCTCATTAAACTGTTTGAAAAGATTCAAAATAATTTCTCTCCGCTTTTCAAAGGTTTTCCTTTTTGATGCTTCAAAAATAGTATTGGAGGAGCAGCCATTTGAAACAATTCAAATTCTTAAGAATTAAAGAATGAAATGTTTATTTATTTAATCTATTAAAATTAAAATTATATATTTTAAAATTAATCCATATAACGTATATGGAAAGTGCTAGATAATATATATACATTTTAAATTGGAAGTGCAGTACAGCCGATTTATTATACACCGTGTTCACAAATATAGTATCATACTTTGAACTACTACTGCGTCGCTTTGGATAATCGTATCTAAAAAAAAATTGGGGTAAAACTGCACTTAAACTAGCGTGAAATATTTTAAAAAATCCTATAGAACAACAGTGCGCATGCGCCATAGTTTATAGAGCCAGCGATAACCCACAATCGAATCACATATCGATTATCATAATCGATTACTATCCGTCGCTATGAAATTTAAATGTCCAATATTTGCAATAAATCTCCAAATCTATGTTAAAAATATATTAATAATATTAAAATTACCAAACGTTTATTAAAAATGGGTGTACACTTACTTATCACTCCCTAACGCTGATCCAACCAGCGATAACCCAAAACAGCGATAGAAAAATTGACTAAGTAATATACTCTGTGGAAAATAGCATTTCGCATCACATATTGTCTAACAAACTCATAATATTGTGATTTGCATATTTAAATAAATACTTGAAAACTGTCTAATAGTGTTATAAAAATTGTTTGAAAAAGTTTAAAATATTAAATAATGTTAGTTCATACAGTAGAAGAGCTATAGTTTACAACAATATAACTGAAAAAGCAAGCGCTAGTAGAAGTGGCAGTTGAGACGAAATGGGCGACAATAAAAAAAGAAACTCGAAAAATTTTGTGCGATGTTAACAATGGAGAATAATGGACAATACAGAAACTAAACCAAATTTAATCATATTTTTTGGGGTCGATATGGGTTCATTGTTGGATATTTAACAGGTCACTCGTGAGGGCCATATTCAATGTCTACCTTTTTGAGTTTCTCTTTTGATTGTCATCAATATAATTTAGATACGATTATCCAAAGCAACAGAGTAGTAGTTTAAAGTACGATACTGTATTTGTGGATACAATGTACACTGCTCAAAAAAATTAGGGGATATTGTAGAATAACCTATTAAGACTATGTTTTTAGGAACAGTATTAGATGCAATCACTTTCTATTACTCCAAAAGAATGTAAACAAGAATTTGAAGTCATTACGTAACCTCTGTACCACACCAGATGTCAAAGAGATCCTGATTAGGAATATGGCAAACTAACAAAGCAACATTAACATGGGTGAAAATATTTCTTTAGTATGGTGTATGGTCTCCTCGAACGACCAGCACTGCCTCACACCTGTGTGGCATTGATGCAATGAGGTTAGCAATGAGTTCTTGGGGGATACGTGGCCACTCTTCCATAAGAGCAATGTGCAGCTCTGGAACAGTTGTGGGAGGTGCTGGTCTGGCTGCAATGCGCCTGCCTAATGCATCCCACACATGCTCAATCGGATTTAAGTCCGGGGAGGAAGCTGGCCATTGCATACGCTCGATACCCTCCACTTCCAGCATTTCGTCCACCAAGCCAGTTCTGTGGGGTCATGCATTATCGTCCATAAAGAGAAAAGAATCACCTATGACACCAGCATAAGGCACGACAAAAGGTCGGAGACTCTCATCTCTATACCTTACCGCAGTCAAAGTACCACCTTGGATGACGTAGAGGTCCGTACGTCCACCACTAATGACTCCTGCCCACACCATCAATCCACCGCCACCATATGGGGATCTTTCACGTACAAAAGCTGGATTGTTTCGTGTCCCTTTTTCTCTCCAGATGAATACACGCCGACTATCACATTCCACGTTGAATCGCGACTCATCAGAAAAAAGAACTGTTCTCCATTCAGCATGCCTCCACCCACGATGTTCCTCCGCCCAGTTTCTGCGATCTCTAAGGTGTTGTGGAGTTAACCTGGTACACACCATGAGCCTACGGGCATAGAGACCACTTCCATGTAGTTGATTAGGGACAGTTTGAGTTGACACCCTGCGTCCTGTACCTGTTTGAAGTGTATTTCGCAGTTGAGTTGCATTCTGATTCTATTCCGACGGGCTGCTAACAAGAGGTAACGGTCATCCCTTGCTGTTGTTACCCTTGGTCGACCTTGTCCGGCTCTTCTGTGAACAGTATGTTCTTTGAAAATGATTCCAAAGTCTGGAAATCACGCTTTCAGACACCCCAATGGCTTGTGCCACCTCTTGTTGTGTCTGTCCAGCTTCCATCCTTCCTATGGCCCTCCAAGCCATTGGTTCAGGTAAATCACGTTGTCGAGGCATCACTGTCCCTAAGGCAAATCATTCACTAACTGAAAACTGGACTGGATTTAAAAACAGCAACAAAACATTCACCCCCAGACCACCCTTTCACATCAACGGTACAGACACTGCCCTCTGGTGTGGTACCGAGGTTACGTAGCAACTTCAAACTCTTATTTACATTATCTTGGAGTAATAGAAAGTGATTGCATCTAATACTATTCCAAAAAACATAGTCTTAATAGGTTATTCTACAATATCCCCTAATTTTTTTGAGCAGTGATGTAGTCCGCCATTTCTGTAAACAATGCTAAAGATCGCCAAAATAAAGTTTTGAGTTTACATTACTAAAACATTCTATACTCATTCTACTTCGCAGAACATAGTCCGTATGTATCTCAATTTTACACGCTTTGATCTTGGGAACTATAAAATTACGAGACTTGATAATTATAAAACCAAACCTTATAAAAATGGCAGCTGCGCTTGGATTTCTCGATTCTTTTTACTAGCAATTATCTTATATTTTACGTTCTATATAAAATCCTACTATTACTATAACATAAATAATAATATGGGCTCAACTGCACTTCTACTAGAGCTTAATTTTTCGGCTCTACTGCACTTCTACTAGCGCTTGATTTTTCAGTTATATTGTTGTAACCTTTAGCTCTTCTTCTGTATTTACTAACATTATTCAATATTTTAAACTTTTTCAAACAATTGTTATAACATTATTAGACAATTTATGAGTTTTTATTTAAATATGCAAATCACAATATTATGACATTGTTAGACAATATTGTGATGCTAACTGCTATTTTCTCCACAGAGTATATTACTTATTCTATGATTTTTCTATCGCTGTTTTGGGTTATCGCTGGTTGGATCAGAGTTAGGGAGTGATAAGTAGTAGTAGTAGGACTTTATTAGACAAAAAGTAAGATATTTACAATATTATTTACAAATATGGGTCGCACGGGCAGTAAGCCGTACGTGCTGTTGACAGTCCGTTACAATAAAGTAATAATTGGTACTAGTGTAAAGAAAAATAAACAACAAAAACAGCAATAACATTACAATTACATAAAGAAAACGCAATAATAATATTACAATTAATAATAACACAATAGCATTATACACTAAAACATTAACATTACAATTACAGTGATAAGTAAGTGTACACCAATTTTTAATACACGATTGGTAATTTCAATATTATTAATATATTTTTCAAACAAAGATTTGGGGATTTATTGCAAATATTGGTCATTTAAATTTCATATCGACGGATAGTAATCCAGGATGATAATCGATATGTGCTTCGATTGTGGGTTATCGCTGGCTCTATAAATTCTGGCGCATGCGCAGTGTTGTTCTACAGGATTTCGAAAATGTTTCACGCTAGTTTAAGTGCAGTTTTTCGGTATAATGAAATTTATATTATTTTCTAAGAAGGTAAAGATTATACACATGAAACAAATTTCCTCTTTTCTTTAGCGACAAATACAGTGCATTAACATTTCAATTATACTGTATCCTCCGTAAGATTAATACAATTAAGCAGACTTTTTTTCACGTACCTTGTGAAGCCAATCTTGCCAGAAAACACCACGGAACACTCACTCATTTCACTAACAATATAAAACTGACATCACTGAACACGAAAACATATGAAAGCCTTCAAACCTTGGAGCACTACTAAACTGATAAGACTAGGCGATCGCTTGATCACTTACTTCCCCCTCCCCTAGCGTGTCCTTCAACGTGCGCGATATAAAATTGCACCGTAAGCAAAAGACCAAAGCATATCTGTATAAAAGGAGAAAGAGTTAGTTCAGGCATAGCGTTCGATACTGGTATTCCGGAGGATCGGGATTAAATTATACTGCCGCCCAAACTCACGGATTTTACACGATTTTTTCTAGTACCAGGGAAATTCAGAGTTGTAATTTATTTACCAGAATTAATTTGTACATATTCGACATTTCATAATATATTTTTTTAATCAGTGAATATAATAAAACACAACAATACAAACAGTCGGCTGCAGACTGTTGAGGAGTTCACAGAGAGCACGCAGTATCTCCTGATGAGGTCTACCGCAGCAGTAGACGAAACGTCGAGTAAGAAGACAACCAGACCACGGCCTATAAGCCCGGAAGACGAACCAAATATGGATCAAGACGCCGGTCGTGAAAGCCTACAATTATATACAGATATTACTGATTGCCACTGAAGATCCCAGACACAACAGGACCTACTTATTAAATCGTATCTACGTAAAAAAGTAAAATAAATTACAAGGAACAAAAGTAATACTTTTGTATTATAGATATATATGGGTGTAACAGAACCTCACCAACAAATTTATAAGGATGGTAGGCCTTGCAGAGAGGATCATTTTTTTAAAGGAACATATAATCACAAACACATCGTTTATGAGTTATGCGCACATGAAGGGGTTCACCCATAAAGGTCGGAATTGAATAAAAACAATTGTACACGTATAATTTTATTGACTATTTAACCCATGCCCCAAATGGGACTCAATGGCCAATCACGTTTCAATGATTTCTGTTTTACAACCAATCAGAGTCGTGTTTCACGAAATATTTATCAGTGTTATATTTACCATATTAAAGAAAGCTCCTCCTTTTTAATATTCTGAACAGGTCTGACCATTATTTTGCAGTGACAGAGCCTGTGAAAAATACGGCTACCAGATTGTATATATAGTGCATGAATGTCAACACATGCCGCATGCGGGAGTTAATATAAAAACATTTGTAGCAATTGATTATACCACCAAAAAAAGAAACCACTGTTTGCACTTTCTTAAATGTATTTTTTCCCAGGTAACAATCCAGAAAAATATAATTGTCATATTTACATCATACGACATCAGAAATGAATTAATATACAGTATGATGTGTATCATTTTTTCTCCACTAGAGAGCATTCTTACAATATTGCGTTCCTTTGGCAATAAATAGTATGATCTGGTTGCAGTGATAAACAAAAGAAGCAGATGAAGCGTACCTATCGCTTCTCATTTGTTTTCAAACATCGCCGTTTACATTAAATATAATATATTTAAAATAACTATATTTAAATAATGATTTGTGAGTAAACAGCTTAATTGTATTCGTTAAATAGTCCTAACAAATGCCACTCTTGATTACAAATTCTCTAGATAAATTTGGAAATCACTCGTGGCATTACTTATGAAAAAGACATGTTTTTTACAATAAGTGTTGAAACAGTCGACCCTGTGCCTCATTGCATGTTTGATATCTCGCAGCAACGATCGGCCAGCACGGTCAATCGTGGCAGGATTCTTTTTGACGTCGTCAAAACACTTATTGTTTGAACACGTATTATAAAAACGTGTATTCTTCAATAAAATTATACGTGTACAATTGTTTGTATTCAATTCCGACCCTTACGGGTGAACACCTTCATCTGCGTATAACTCATACGACGTGTTTGCGACTATATGTTCCTTCACAAAAAAAATTATCCTCCCTGCATGGCCTATCATCCTTATCATTTTGTCGGTGAGGTCCTGTTACACCCTGTGTGTATGCTGTGGTCTCGAGGTAGCGTACTGCCTTGTCACGCAGCGGGCCCGGCTTTGATCCCCAGTCGGCAAGCTCGTCGAAGATATATTACATAGTGGATGTTTTCCTACAACGAATTTCCATCTCCAATTTTCATTCCTCATTCGTGACATATGTCCTGCCCATCGCAGTCTATAACTGTTTTTATTACATGTGTTATGTATCTTCTCCATTCACCTGTCTATTTGTTTCTCTTTGGTCTGAAACTTTTCCTAAGGAATTCATTCTCAAATAATCGGGTATTTTCTCTTCGCTTAAACTAAGAGTTCATGTTTTTTTTAGAGGAACTAAATCCAATGGGTACAACTATGACACTACACACACCCAGTCCCAAGATTAAGATTTTTATAATTCCTTACCCCGCCGGGAATCGAACCCGGGTCGCAGGAGTGAAGGTAGGGACTCTACCGATTACTCCACAGCGACGGACAGAGTTCACGTTTTGTATCCATATTATATAACTGAGAGATTAACAGTTTTATATATTTTTATTTGAAAGTTTTCGAGGTTAGTTGGGATAACAAAAGTCCCTATAATTTACAATAGCATGCATTTCCGGAATTGAGTTGAATCCTTTCTGTTTGTAATTAATGTTGCTAGGTGCTTCTTGTAGGAAAGCCAGAGGGAAAACGCCCAGTTGGTAGACCGAGAATGAGGGTGGGAGAATAACATTAAGCATGATTTGAGATAATTATATTATAAGGGGATTATTGGAAAATATCACCTCAGGATAGGGATGCGTGGAGAGCTTAGGTCTGCGCGGCCATGAACCTACGGTTCCATAGTACCAGTGAGTTAGCTAGTTAGGTATTTGAATTCAGCCACTTCTTCAAAATTAGCCTCTGTTTTCATTAACTGTCTATTTCCATTTTATAATGAATAGAACTATATAACTATATGTTTGGCCATAGTTCTATTCATGTTTAATTCCAGTCCCAACTCCTTGGTATTACGAGTATATATATATATATGTATCATCATCAATAACAACAAGGATTAAGCCCAATGGACTGTTCCGATCTCATTATAGGTAGAATTAGTCCTTCCATCTCTTGAATGGTCTTCCCAACAATCTTCTCCCTTCTTCTTCTCTTCTTCCTCCTTTCATGTGATAGACCTAGTGGACTGTTACGGTCTCAATCCAACGTTTGAAGGGTCTGCCCAAAGATCTCTTGCCTGGTGGCTGGTAATTTAAGATCTGACGTGGTATTCTTGTTCTGCTCATTCTTCGTACGTGAGATTTCCAGTTGTTTCTGTATTTTTGTACATATTCCATGACTGATTCTGTTTGTAATTCTTTGAGAATGCCAGAATTCCTTTTATGGTCTGTCCTTGAATAGCCCGCAGTACGTCTCATAAATTTCATTTCTGCCGCCTTTTGGTTTATAATTATACATTCTTCTTGGTATGCGCTGTTCATTCATTCGTAATACGTGCTGAAGATAAACATTTTGATAGTATTTTATTCTTTCACAGAGATTAAATATATTAAGTTCTGTTCTTATATATTTGTTTTTCATTTTATCGGTCCTTGGTATCCTGCTATTGCTCTCAACATCTTCATTTCTGCAGCCTCTATTTGTTACTATCTACCTTTGTTGATGTCCAGGTTTCACATCAATAGATAAGAGATGGAAGTGCCAATACTTAGTAAAATTTTAAAATGCTTTCTTTTCTGCTTTTATCCAATGAATACGTTTAATTGTGAAACATAGATAATTGAATCGTTGTATTTTAGTGTGTTTATCTAAATTTCTGTCATTACCTAAATGACATCCCTAATAATTAAAATTATATATTATATATATATATATATATATATATATTGGTTGTACAAAATACATTTTGAAATTTTAGAGAGAAATTAAGAAAGAGATACAGCAAATCGTTTATTAAAAAAGAAGAACAGGTTAGAAGGAGAAAGAAGAAAAATTATTTCTCCCTAGAATCTCTTCAACCATTTTAATCCAATTGACCTGCCCCCTCCCCATTTTAAATCATTACGTCGACATTTTTATTTCAACTTTCATCGTAAAAGAGTGAAAGAGAAGAAACTGACTGTTATCCAGCATTGAAGGGGGTTTTAGAGTAAAAGTGTTTTAGCCGGAAAAAAAAAAACCGAAATATCATGTCTTCTCATTAGCTAATATTGGGGAGTTTTCAGCTATAGTTCCTTCATCCATTACAAGAAAGAGACTGGTGAAAATGTATTGTCGCGCGCATTTCATCGGAACACTCCCTACAAACTCCTGTTAGAGGTTTTCCTCTGCTCTCTGACTCCTATTAGGGAGGGTAAAAAATATTAACTCGCTCACATGCTCGCTATTAGAGCGAACTTCTCGGCACATCTCACTAACTGGACCAGATATTCAAGGGGGATATCGAATTCTGGTATTCCATGAAGGTTCAGTGATACTATAATTGAGCAGAAATATCAGAATTCCTCTCACTCGTATATTCCATTAGAAATAGCGTTATTAAACCGAGGCTGGGATCAAATTTCCTCATTCCCCAAGATATTTATAAAAATTTGTCAATTATTCAAAATAAATTATGTATAAGCTACCTATATAACCCTAGTATGATATAAAATCGTTTAAATTTTATTCACAGCTCTATAAAATAAATGTTGCCCTGGATATCTCAGCGAATTTCTATGTTTTCAAGTGCACAGTTTACGAATATATTCATGAAAGGGCTGAATGTGTTCTAGTTTTTATGATTTTTGCGTATCTTATATCTTAAAAGAGTAAACGGATTGTTAATATAAAAATGTATGTTTCCAGTCATGATTTGATTTCTGCGCATTTTTTTCACGTATACATACAAAAAAAAAACACCCAAAAATAGTGATCCCCACTCTTCACACCCCTCACTCCGCCACATCGACCGTGATCTCATTTATTTAACGAAATTAAAGTACTCACGACGTGCATCTGGATATGATAAAACAATTCATCAAAGCGTTGGACAAGGAAGGAAAATGTTTCAAATACATTTGTAGAAAATTTCCCAAGCTCAGTACGTAAAAGTTAAAAGGCGGAATATTTGATGGTCCTCAAATTCGGCAAATGATGAAATATGCAAATTTTATCAAAGTTATGACTGTTCCGGAAAGTGATACTTCGAAGGGTTTTGTATTGGTAGTAGCAAATTTCCTTGGTAACTGTAAAGCACCAAATTATAAAGAAATTGTGCAAAACATGTCGATAAGCTTCAAGATTCTGGGAGCGAATATGAGTATAAAGTTACACTTTCTCCACAGTCACCTGGATAGATTTCCGGATAATTTAGGAAATTATAACGACGAACAGGGAGTGCGTTTTCACTAGGATCTAAAAGTAATGGAGGAAAGGTATCACGGTAGATGGGTCCGTCACATGAGGGCAGATTACTGCTGGTCTTTAAAAATAGATTCTCCCCTAAAAAATGATAGAAGAAAATTTTATAAAAGGCATTTCACTGAAGTATATCATGGGGTTTTCAATATTTTTCTTTCTATTTACGTCAGTGCAAACTAAATTTTTCAAAAAACAATTGACATTATAAATATATATATATATATGTTATATTTTTTCATATTTTCCGATTTTTGTAGTGTAAAATGAAAATAAAGATTAAAAAAAAACCAGAGCAAATCTTCCAAAATCATTGATTGCTTCATGAATTGTGAGCATAAATATACCCGAAATTAATCTTATATCAAGGACAACAAAACCACTGTTGACCAGTGTTATTTTTATTAATTGCCGCTTTAATTACAATGTTGTTATCGCGACTTAAGTGTTCATAATAATAATAATAATAATAATAATAATAATAATAATAATAATAAACTATTAATAGACATGTGGCACGGATGGGGAATGAAAGGCGTGCATGGAAGCTTTTTGTAGAAAAACCAGAGGTTCATGGCCGCGCGGACATAAGCTCTCCATACATCCCTATCCGGAGCCAATGTTTTACAATCATTCCCTGTATAATCTACTTCCTTAAATCATAGTTAATGTTATTCTCCCACCTCATTCTTGGTCTACCAACTGGACGTTTTCCTTATGGTTTTCCTACAAGAAGCTTCCATGTAAGTCTTTCATTCCCCATTCGTGCCACATGTTCTGCCCATCGCAGTCTATGGGGCATAACTGTTCTCATTATATCTGGCTTCCTGTAAATACCATGTAATTCACTGTTATGCAGTCTTTACCATTCACCTGTCTGTTCGTCTCTCTTCTGTCCAAAAATCTGCCTAAGAACTTTATTCTCAAATACTCGTATTGTCCTTTCCTCCCTTAAAGTAAGAGATCATGTCCACTTTATCCTTAAAGTACAAAAATCAATAGCAGAAGAGATTATATTAAGTTCACAGGTAAATAAATTTAATCTAACTAAAAGTGTATTTAACCGTTTATATATTTTTAAATATTACAATAATACGAGAGTGCACAATATAATAAAAACAAGTGTAGATTATAACTCTAAACTATTTTGAATTTAGTAAAAGAAATAATAATAATAATAATAATAATAATAATAATAATAATAATAATAATAATAATAATAATAATAATAATAATAGCTTTATTTTACCTGGCAGAGTTAAGGCCTTAAGGCCTTGTCTACCACTCAACCAATATGCAATGCTATTCACAATTACAATATCTTTCTCTTGAGATCACTTTCGAGATATTTTTCTTTTTTATGAAAGCTATCGAAGTAATTCCCAGGTTCCCACTCGCAAGATTTCAGATGGAAAAAATGGAAATATTCCAAATCAAGATTTCAATGGTTTAAGTTCCTTGTCACGTTTCAAAAGAATCTGTGTATATATATATGTTGCACTCTTGAGCAATAAAAACACAGATACAAGAGAAACCAATGTCTTTATTGTGCTAAACAAAGTACAATATTTTATAATAGTCCCACATGTAAATTGTCATGACTAAATTATTCTTCTTCCTTAAGTCGTTTCTCGTCGTTTGGATAGATTACTACAAAGATACATGAAGCCTAATCTGTCCTTCCATGTTTTTAGCGACTTCCTAAGATATCAAGCTGTTAAAATTGTGCCGATTAAAATATTCTTTAAAAATGTATATATTTTCTTCGATATAGGTATATATATATATATATATATATATATATATCCATCCATAGTAATTCTGCCCGAGGGCAGGTCCTTCACTGCAATCATAGCATTTTCATGCTATGCTTGCAGCTTTACTAGGGAATTGTGTAGGTGTGGTAGCTTCCCGTTGCTTTCCACACCGGTGAAGGATGACGATGATGATGATGATGATAATGATAAGGATGATGATGGAGATGATGGCCATATGATTTCGGGGACCGTTTGGGCCTTAAAGTTTTCCTGACATTTGTCTCACAGGTGAGGAAAAACCCCGATAAAAACCTCACCCAGAAAAACTGCCCCGACCGGGGATCGAACCCGGGCCCGCTGCGTGACAAGGCAGCACGCTACCTCGAGACCACAGCGGTGGGTATATATATATATATTTATTTATTTATTTATTTTATTTATCAATAGAAAGGAGGAAAAGAGGAAGACCGAAGAAAACTTGCATAGAAGGGGTACAAGCGGCTATGATTATTTATCAGAGTATTGGAGGAAGATCAATGGATGGACAGAGAGGAATGGCGTTTGGTATGATGATGATTATTTATTTATAGTCTGTTAATGCTCGTAACGCTCTAGTGACATCAATTTTTTGTTTCTTTTGAACCAAACTCAGCATATAGCATTGAATTAAGAAAGTAAGTTTGAATTGGTAAAATAGTAAAATCGGCCATTAAGAATGGGGTCGACCTGATCGGAAATTTAAAATCTATATAACGGGCGTAATTTGCAATTTTTGGAAAGAAACTCGATAAAGGGGCCCTAAAATAGTTAAATATGGTAATTGAAAATAATGAGATGAAGATAAATGGTATTCCTTTATTAATATTATTATACCCAAATAACATTTTATATTCTTAATGAAGGAATAGTAAGATTAAATTTCATAAAATTAAATTTCGCGAAGGAATTAATCAGAATGTTGAGGGAATTGGGTATTGAAATGAAACCCCGAAGAATTATTTAATAATAAGCTTATATTCGATCATTAAAAATGGTAATTTTGCTGAAAGACGAAATTTAATAATCGCTCTAACAAGCGCCGTATTTTTTCTTAACGGACTGTATATATATATATATATATATATTGGGGTATAAGAGGTAGTGATGTGCATTCTATAACCTCTCCTATCTAATTCTCAACCTCACCTGCACGTGGTACACCCTGCTTTTAACTAACGAGGTAATGGGGACCGAGTCACGGCGGTATAACCGTTCCATCAAATATGGAGAAAATTCCATATTTTGAACGCCTGACTAGTGGCTATAAGGTAGCAGCCCTACCACTAGTCTTGCTCTGTGGATGGCTGGTAAGCCATATATATATATATATATATATATATATATATATATATATATATATATATATACACCGCTGTGGTCTCGAGGTAGCGTGCTGCCTTGTCACGCAGCGGGCCCGGGTTCGATCCCCGGTCGGGACAGGCTCCTGAGTGAGTTTTTTTCGGGGCTTTTCCTCACCTGTAAGACAAACGTCAGGAAGCTTAGGGCCCAACAGTCCCCGAAAATCATCCAGCCATCATCATCCTTATCATCATCATCCTTCACAGGTGTGGAAAGCAACGAGAAGTCACCACATCTATAATTCCCTAGTAAAGCTGCAAAGCATAGTATGAAAATGTTATGATTGCAGTGAAAGACCTGCCCTCTGGCAGAATTAAATTTAGAAATTAAATTAATAAATTTATTTGTTGAAATTCTTTCAATAACAACTATGGATATATATATATATATCCATCCATAGTAATTTTGCCCGAAGGCAGGTCCTTCACTGCAATCATAGCATTTTCATGCTATGCTTGCAGCTTTACTAGGGAATTGTAGGTGTGGCAGCTTCCCGTTGCTTTCCACACCGGTGAAGGATGATGATTATGATGATGGCCATATGATTTCGGGGACCGTTTGGACCTTAAAGTTTTTCTGACATTTGTCTTACAGGTGAGGAATAACCCCGATAAAAACCTCGCCCAGAAAAACTTCCCCGACCGGGGATCGAACCCGGACCCGCTGCGTGAATATATATGATTGAATTAGCAAATGAAATATATATTCCGTGACCAGAAACATTGAGTTATATAGCCTGACCAATGGATCTGTTCCCCCGTAAGATATGCCAACTAATCACTTATTCCTCTTCTGCCTTGGTAAATAATTTGCCTCTCTGCATTCCTATCTCTCTCTCTCTCTCTCTCTCTCTCTCTCTCTCTCTCTCTCTCTCTTTTCTTTCGCCCCTCCCACAACTCACAATTTTGAGCCTTCTCGGGGGACAGGTTATTTGCACATTTGTTCCGAACCATATAGTAGTGTTGGAACTGCCATTGTTTTATAAAATATTAAACATGACTTTATTTAATGGAGGTTTATAAGTTCGTAGATAAATTTCAACATACAATACATTAATATTTATCGATAACTACTCATGGAATTAACTATGATATCGAGAAACCACAACGAATGGAAGAAAGAAATAGTATTTCTATAAAAGAACAAAGTAGTGTTAAGTGAATTATATTTTAAAGAATGCCAGGCACTGCTGTAGCTAAGAAAATCTATTTTACAGCTACAATATGGTAGCAAACGTTCCCAATACTTAGAGCACAATAGGAAAAATGAGGTTGAACCGCATTAAACTATGAAACTTTTAGAGTCAAATAAATTTTAAAGCACTTAAATTTCTTGTGTCCTTTTTTATACTCAAAAAAGAAAATCAAATATTGAGGTGGTTGAAGCGCTGAAACGAACATAATGAAATAAGAATTACAGCTTGAGATATGGGAATTTATTGGATGTGATCCAAAGTGTCGGAATCTGATGTTACCATTCTCTTCAATGAAGTGGATGATAATGATTCAACTGTCTACATAAAGTCGGGGAGGGGGACGAGGAGAAGTGATAGTAGGGGATGATGATGAGAAGAGCGGGGGTTGGACCACGCCTCCATGTACGGATAATGAACACACCCTAATTCTGTGACTGTTGTTAACATTGTATGCTTATTAACCCAAAAGCTACTACTATAATATCAACTTGTATGTGTGTGTGTGTGTCGGAACGACATGATCACTCAGGATAATTAGAGGGCCAGACATTTGTTTGGAATGGGACTCAGACGAGCCATTCTAACCAAAAGGCACAAGCTTTTCTCAAAGTCCTCTCCCCTACATCTTTTCCCCAAAACTCCGAGAGTAGTACGGTTGTACATTTTCTTGTATAAAAGCCTAAGGGTGAGTTGCATTCTATTACATAATAAAGTTGTTACATTAGTGTTGTGTAAGGAAAACTAACACAAACTACTAACTGAATTAATATCCTTTTAGGAACAAGATAGGTATAGGAATGATACTGCAATGCAGGCAGTCTCAATGTAATAAAAGAATATATATATGTTTTTTCTTTTCATGAAATAAGTCACTTAATTCTTCTTTTGGCTACTCAAGTTACAAAGACTGGAAACGAAAAAGCAGAAGTGGGGATGGACAAGAAAATAAACATTTAATTTCACTAATTGAATTCACTCCCACCATTTTTCCTTTTTTTTTTCTTTTTATGCTTTATATCAAGTAGAATGGAACATAGTAGGCCTAATAAAGACTTCCTATTCAAGAAATTATGTCCTAAAGGGGAGAGAACAACTGAATCCTGATGTTTTGTGTTGCGTTACTTAGTGAAATTACGGGCCACTCCTCATTCCATAAGTCATGTATTTAACACCTGAATAATCCACAAAATTTAATCCTTTCAATTAGTTAGTTGAATATAAACATAATTTTGGTAGATAAACGGTGACATTAGGATAAATTATCATAAGTAATGCCACGAGTTATTTCCAGATTATCGATAAATTCACGACTTACGAAGTGAGGAGTGAATTTATCTAGAGAATTTGGAAATCAAGAGTGGCATTTGTTAGGACTATTTAACGAATAAAATTAAGCTGTTTACTCACAAATCATTATTTAAATATAGTTATTTAAAAATATTTATATATTTTATGTAAACGGCGATGTTTGAAAACAAATGAGAAACTTTATTTTTCATTTGTTCATCACTGCAACCAGATCGTATTATTTATTGTCAAATAGAATCGCAATATTGTAGTAATGCATCCTAGTGGAGAAAAGATGAAACATCACTACAGGTTATTAATTAATTTCTTACGTCCTATGATGTAAATATGTCAATTATATTTTTCTCCAACGTTAATTCCTGGGAAATAATACGTTTAAGGAAGTGCAAACAGTGTTTTTTTTGTGGTATAATCAATTGCTACGAATGTTTTTCTATTACATCTCGCAAGCAGAATCTGCTTACATTCTTGCACTATATATACAATCTGGGACAACATGAAAGCGATAAAATGAAAGTGATAAAATCGAGGTGAAAAACGACTGTGATTGGTTGTAAATCAAAATTCAATGAAATGTGATTGGTGATTGACTGCCATTTGGAGCATGAATTAAATAGTAATTCATATTATTAATTTTCTCTATCTGTATACCCCGTACTTCCCCGGGTGGTGATTATACTGATCTCTAACCAAACTAATTTAGTTAAGCTCATTTACCCAGAAATATATACGAGTGATAAGGGTCGGCATATCGTCTCAGTGAGACACCTAGTGGATAACATAGGTATTACTTGGGTGGATAACTGTCGGTAAATTTTGCAACATTCTGATAATTAATTACTAAAAAATATGGAACTAACCCATAACAATCCCATCCAATTAAAATTCTGATTATATTTGGCAGAAACCTCTTTATCCAGGCTTGCTGTTCTTTAACGAGTCCGAAAATCTTTACACTCGTAACCCATGGCTTAAAGTGGTCCGGGAGGACTTATTTCTTGGATTTTCCATCTTAATAATTCATCGACCCCAGCCAAGTTTGAACCCGCGTTCCGCGGAACTAGAGGCAAGGAACATAACCGCTAGCCCACCGCGGCCGACATTATTATTATTATTATTATTATTATTATTATTATTATTAAAATAAGAGCAGTTAAGTCTCGTAGACTGCGATGGGCAGGACATGTTGCGCGTATGGGGAATGAAAGACGTGCATGGAAACTTCTTGTAGGAAAGCCAGAAGGAAAACGCCCAGTTGGGAGACCAAGAATGATGTGGGAGAACAACATTAACTATAATTGAGGGAAGTAGATTATACAGGGAATGATTGGAAAGCATTAGCTCAGGATAGGGATGTATGGAGAGCTTATGTCCGCGCGGCCATGACCCTACGGGTTCGATAGTGCCAGTGAGTAAATAAGTAAGTAAGTATTATTATTAGAATGGGAAATGAAAGACGTGCATGGAAGCTTCTTTTAGGAAAACCAGAGGGAAAACGCCCAGTTGGTAGACCAAGATTGAGGTAGGAGAATAACATTAACTATGATTTGAGGGAAGTAGATTATACAGGGGATGATTGGAAAACATTGGCTCAGGATAGGGATATATGGAGAGCTTATGTCTGCGCGGCCATGAACCTACGGGTTCGATAGTGCCAGTGAGTTAGTTATTATTATTGTTATTATTATTATTATTATTATTATTATTATCATCATCATCATCATCATCATGAACAAATTCATTTTAGGCCATGTGGCCTGTACGGTAAACCTAGCGAAGATGGTCTTGATCTTTCCACCGATGTTTTGGTCTTCCTTGGTCCCTATGTCCAGTTGGGGTATATTGGAATGCCAATTTTGGAAGTCTATTCCTTGCCATTCTCCTCAGATGATTTTTCCATTCTTGTTGGTATCTTTGTATATCTTCATTTAGACTTGTTACTCCAAGTTTTCCTCTGATATATTATTATTATTATTATTATTATAGTATTTAAAAAATATAAATCCAAACTTCTCAATCACTCCTAAATCATGGAAGATTTATCTGATTTAATTGGATCACTTATTTTCCAATTTATTGTAATGAAGTGGCTGTTATGCTAGAAAAGAAGGGTTTGCCTCTCGTGAATTGGGAATTATATATAAAGAAGAAAAATAAATGTGTGTGTGGAATCCCAAGTGGCGCAGTTGTTAGCGCGCTAACGTATAGAGTTAGAGGTCTGGGTATTTAGAGGTCAGGTATTTATTTTTCTTTTCAAGACATAATTGGCCTTCATTGCTAAATGTCAAATATTTAATAATAACATATAAATAAACAAGCATTGCTGCTATTCAGTAAAAATTATTTTTAAAAATGCTTTTTGGCAGATCGACCGAGATCCCGCCGCCTCTCTTGATTTGAGAATTATATATCATCCTAAGGCGCGACAACTTCAAATATGAAAGGTTTGTCATCTCAACAATCCTCCTCCATGCCAATCTGTCTCTTGCCATATTCAAGTTAGTCACTTTCATTTTCTTTAGATCGTTAATTATATGTCATCCTCCAATATTATCTTCGTCTTCCAACTGCTCTGCTTCCTATAGGTTTCCATTTATAGAATTTCTTAACCGATCTCTGATCATCCATTCTTATTAAATGTCCCAGCCAACCGATTCTGAATTATTTATTTGGTTTACTATATTCTGATTTTTTATTAATTTGATTAGTTCGTTATTTGTTGTGATTCTCCAACAGTTATAATTTCCCCTATTTGGTCCAAATATTCGTCTTAGAATTTTCCTTTCAAAAATTAATAATTTCTGTTTTATTGTTTATTTCAGGACAGCATATGTAACTACTGCTCTAATGAGTTTTGTATAACCTTATTTCTGCTGTTTTTGATATTAATTTGCTTTTAAATAAGGTTCTAATTCCATACATTTCTACATATATAAGGAAGAAAAATAAATGTTTCTGCTGGAATACCCGAGTGGCGCAGACGGAAGTGCGCTAACGTATACAGTTATATGTCTAGGATTCAAATCCCGGCTCACGCATTTATTTTTATTTTCATGCCTCGCATATATATATATATATATATATATCCATCCATAGCAATTCTGCCCGAAGGCAGGCCCTTCACTGCAATCATAGCATTTTCATGCTATGCTTGCAGCTTTACTAGGGAATTATGTAGGTGTGGTAGCTTCCCGTTGCTTTCCACACCGGTGAAGGATGATGATGATGATAATGATAATGGTAAGGATGATAATGATAAGGATGATGGCCTTATAATTTCGGGGACCGTTTGGGCCTAAAAGTTTTCCTGGCATTTGTCTTACAGGTGAGGAAAAACCCCGATAAAAACCTCACCCAGAAAAACTGCCCCGGCCGGGGATCGAACCCGGGCCTGCTGCGTGACAAGGCAGCACGCTACCTCGAGACAACAGCGGTGGACATATATATATTATAATTAAATGTTTAACATTGAGCAATGCAAGCTTGATATGGTATGATAAGAAAAATAAATGCCTGGACGGGATTCGAACCCGGATCTCTGAGTCTGTACCTCAGCGTGATATCCATTACACTACCAGGCGAATCCAATTCAAATACTTATTTTTCTTATATATGTATTATATTCTCCATTATTACTAGATGTCGCGAGAACTCGGTGTTCACTGCCATCTAGTAGCTGACTATAACAAGTAAGCAAATTAAAGAGAATATTTTTAATGGAGAATATAATACATATATAAGAAAAATAAGTGTTTGGATTGGATTCGCCTGTTAGTGTAATGGATATCACGCTGAGGTACAGACTCAGAGATCCGGGTTCGAATCCCGTCCAGGCATTTATTTTTCTTATCATACCATATATATATATATTTATATATATATATATGGATATTTTCGGTTCCTGATAGATATGATCAGCAAAGATCTGTAAAAATTAAAATATAATAATAATAATAATAATAATAATAATAATAATAATAATAATAATAATAATAATAATAATAGCTTTTTTTTAACCTGGCAGAGTTAAGGCCTTAAGGCCTTGTCTGCCACTCAACCAGGTTTTAAAAAATACAAAAAAAATAGCCTTACATCTAAATTACAATATACATAAACGATTGATTACATGTTATAAATACAATACAATTGATATTTATAATGTATTTTGATTTACTCTGGATTTAACGAATTAAATATATATAATATGTACAAGATATATAAAAAACGAGAAAAAAATATTAATGGTATAGTATAAATTTAAATAGGTAGAGAAAAACTAATTATTAGACAACAGGTAACTGAATAAGCGTGACTTAAACGTGCCAAGTGTGCGGCAACCCCTGATATCTTGAGGAAGGAAATAAGGAGCGAGCAGAGGCTACTGTGAAGGAAGTAGAATAAGAGGAAGTGCTATGTGGAGGAATTGTTAGCAGACTGTTATCTTGTGACCTAGTGTCAATATTGTGGTAAGAGGATAACTTCTCAAATCTGGACGCCAGGTAAGTAGGAGTGTAGGAATTCAGAAGCTTGAAAAGTAGTGAAAGAGAGTGCAATTTACGTCTGTCAGTAAGACGGAGCCAAGAGAGGTTATTAAAGTGTTCGGAAATATGGTCATAACGGCGGTTAATGAAATTCATTCCTTCGGAATTCGCTAACACAGAGCAAAAACGTTTTCCTAAAATGAACAAAACTTAATGTTGATTAAGTAAAGGAAACAAAAAAACAGTTCTAAATCCCCACGTATTAAGTTATGTAAATTCCGGTAGAATTACGAAGTGTATAAAACAATCAAATAACAATTGAAATCTGTGTAATGGCAAAACATCTACTAGTTTGTCTGCACTAATCTAACACATCACGCGTGATTCGGTAGCCATTTCAATCAAGAGAGTGAACGACTATTTGAATGTTATAACCCCCAGGATTTCAATTCAACGGGTTAGTACGTAATTTATCCTCAATTTGCATTTCATTGGTATTAACACCAGTCCTGTTAAAGAACTTTACAAATCGACCCATTCAGTTTGGACGACAAGCCATAAGCAACATAATGTCACAAGGCTAGTGCGTGGGGAGGTGACGACAAAATTACGTCAATTTACAAGCATCCCTAGCAGTGACGCATTAAATCTATAGATATCTTCAGAACTAGCACCACATTCAAAATCCTTTACAATATTTTAATGAAAACTCGATAAATTATTGAGCAATTGTTTTATATCATACTTTGCTTCAGTAATTTACGATTTCGTGAAAGATCGCAAAATAGTACATTACAATGTTAGGTTCGGAAATGGTTTTTACAGAAGCGAGGAAATTATTAAAAAAACGAACGATAGCGAGGTTTTTAATTTCCGAGATTCTGTAATACACTTCTCAAACGTGCGTTGTACATTATTTTTTGCACGATGGTGTTTACAAAATAATAAATAATAATAAAATAATAACATCTTTGTTTGAAATATTTGCGTTCAGTATAAAGAACTGACTTACGTTAACAGTCCAGCCAATGTTTATACGGTAAATGCCGAAAATAATTTAGTTGATATTACAGCAGCCGTGACACCAATCCGGGAAAAAATGGCGGCAAGTATGAATTTATTGTTTTATATTGTTTCAGGCATGCCGTAGCGTAGTGGTTAAGGCACTGAGATACAAGCCGTAGGGTCGAGGGTTCAAGTCCCGTTGGGGTCAGCATTTTTAAACTGACCCAAACCCTCTGGCGGCACAATGGCCCTGGGGTGGACTCAGCCTCTAACGGAAATGAGTACTAGACGCTTGTTCTGCGGGTAAAGGCGGCCGTCACGCAGGGCTGAAAACCCGGCTGACATAAAGTGCCGATTGTCTAGAAAAAGTGGGAGCCTTAACCTCCTACTACCCCCAAGGACCTCCGGGCCTGTTGTGGGATCACTTTACTTCACTTATATTATTTCAAATAAAATTGAGTTAATTTAAAATGCAGTGATTTTTTTCGTATAATATACATTAACACTACCTTTTCGAAATATTTCTATATATTCAATGTACGTAGTATACATAAAGGGCAGTGGTTTTACTTCTCGCACGAGGTAGATAATTTGTAATATTACAGTATAGTTATAGTTCACAGTAATATAATATACGGTTAAAAACTATAATATAGTTACCTTGTAGGCCCGTCTCCTCAACTTAAGTTCTTTTAAAACTCTGTAGGCCTTTCGGGACTAGTCCCATCATCAGCAGAATGCATTAGGTCCGTTCTGTTGACCCTTGTTGAAGCACTGACTTGGTTGTGAGAATTTTGTACAGAGGATTGTGTTGATTAGGTGTGTATTCATTGAGAATCAGGTTGTTGTTGATTTCTCTTAGGATTGCGATTTCCTCCAGTATATTTATTCTCGTTGGAATGTTTTCTCTATGTACTATTGTGAGGGTGTTATCGAAGTTATGCATATGGTGTCCAGCTTGAATTACATGTTTTGCGTAACTTGATTTTCCTCCATTGTAAATGAAATCTCTGAAATATTCTTTGAATGTAATGTTGAAGCTTCTGTTAGTCTTCTTCCCAATGTAGAATTTATTGCAGTCTGTACATGGTCATTTGTAGTTTTTAACCGTACATTATATTACTGTGAACTAATACCTCAACGGAAAATCACCATAAATTTTACTAGTATCGATAGTTATAGTTATTTATAAGTTGGCAACCCCGAAATTTAGAAAGTTGAACTTTCAATCATGGCCGCCACTATTCTAAGTAACGACACACTATCGTGCAAAAAGGAATATTACAATAGTCTACTATGTAATTAACATTCACAAAAAAAGTACACGATGTTCGATAACAAACCATGTTTCGTCAAAATTCCGGCCTCAGACACGACTCAATCGCTAACATCAATAAATCCTTGTAGCATAAATAACTATTCTAGTATAAATTAATGAATAGATAAATAAATACAAATTTATTTTTAAAATGCATAATTTTGTATTAACAAATGTATTTTGCGGCTGTAAAACAGTCATGTTTATTATTAAGACTAGATTACTTTCGTAACATGAAATGAAATTCAAATTCCTAGTTCAAAATATAACTAACATACGCTCAGTCGGTCGTACTGGACTAGTGATACCATGCCCAAGTTCCAAGGTTTTCAGGTTCACATCCATCTGGGTATGGGTACGTTCTGAAAGGAACTAAAGCCGAAGGTTCCGTTAATAGATTTAGGGGATATAAAAGATTCCCAAGCCTGAAAATAAAGAAGCCTCTCAGAAAAAAAATCTACCTGTCACGCGCAGATTTAAAACATGATCCCATTGACACTATATATTATACAGTGTCATTCAATTTCATTCCAGGGTAAATTCTTTACAGTGGTCTACTTCACAAATAACCATAATTTATATTTTATCAAAATTTAAATAAGTAAAATTAAAAGACAATACGAATAATGGTTTACAGTTAACCTACAGAGTGATTCAGACATATGGCTATACGTTTGATCGCATTTTGTGACGAAAATACCATTATTAAAGGAAATATGATATCATTGGAAAGGGAATCCTTCAAATTACAACAATAGAACAAAACACAACAAATCACTGCTCACGTGCAGTTGGCGGGTTGATTTTTGTGGGCTAGCGCCGAACGCCTCCACAATTCTCTTCGTTGTTTCTGCATCCGTGCTAATGCGAGGCCTTATAGGTGGTTTGATTTTCTGCATCCTTCCCATTCCCAGCAGTCGTTTTTCTCCATTTCCCCACAGTCGACGGCTGCAATGCTACGTTAAACTCACGTCTTGCCCATCTTGCAGCCTCACGATCATTAACATACGTTATTGCCCATGTAGCAATTGTAATTTGCTGTTGCATATTCAATGTCATTTTGACTAATGACGTAAGTTCTACACTGTTTTGTTTTATTCCATTGTTGTAATTTGAATAATTGCCTTTCTAACGGTAATTTCATATTTCCTGAAATGGTAATATTTTCATCACACACCGCGATCAAACGTATAGCCATATTTATGATTCACCCCGTATAGTGCACCATGTTTATGGTCACTAGGATTTGTATTTTTTATTCATTTTTTAGTTTTATATTTTGATTCAAGGAAATATTAAAATGTTTATGTATCTCAAAGCAAAACGTAATAAAAATATATGTTAGAAAGGTATACAAATCAATGGTACCAAACGGGTGTTGATATATGCTGATAATTTAGTATTTATTAGGTGATAGCGAGAAATACTAAAACTCAACATACACATTATATTATACAACACTAAAAAATAATATGGCTACATGTGGATACCAATAAAAATAAGTTTATGACCACACATAGAAATGCATATACAATAAAAATGGGCAGTTAATGACAAACGAGGAAAAGTTGAAAGAAGTGACTGAATTCAAATACCAAAGAACAATAATTCAAACAACAATGAGCTGCAGAAAAAGATATTAAACTGAAAATACACGTACATGAAACTGTTATTCTGCCAGTTATATTAGGTATATGAATGCGAAACATGGACTCTCACTTTAAGGGAGGAAAGGAGATTATGAATGTTTGAGAATAGAGTTTTTAGAAAAATGTTGGACCAAAGAGAGTTGGACAGGTGAATGGAGAAGACTACTTAACAATAATCTACATCGTCTTTATAGAAAGCCAGATATAATAACAGTTGTCTCGTAGACTGCGATCGACAGGACATATAGCACGAATGGAGACTAAAATATGTGCACGGAAGCTTCTTGTAGGAAAGCTGAGGGAAAACGCCCAGTTGGTAGACCAAGAATGAGGTGGGAGAATAATATTAACCATAATTTGAGGGAAGTAGATTATACTGGGGACCATTGGAAGATATTAGCTCAGGAAAGGGGATGTGTGGAGAGCTTATGTCCGCGTGGTCATGAATCTACGGGTTTGATAGTGACAGTGAGTTAGTTAGTCAGATTGTTTGTTATAATCTGCAGAAAGAAATTAAACTTACATTCAACTTTGGAAATTCAAGCTAATGTACAATACAGGGCGTCTTGTCATCGCAACTTCTGTCACAACAGACTGAAGTGAAAATGTATAAGAAATATATAGTACATTAATGAATTTAGGTCATTTGTTGACCTCTTTTGGTCTCAAGATAAACACCATTCAAAAGTCCTTTGAGTGGACGTCCTGGCCTTCTTCTTCCTGCAGATTATATGTTAACATTTGTTTGGATATCCTGTAATCTTTCATTCGATGAACATGTTGCATCCATCTTGACTTATAATCAGAAATTTTGTTTCTGAAGGTTGCATGTGTAATTCTTTTAAGATGGCTTCATTTTTTTTTTGTGATCTAGTAGTGTGTATCCTGCAGTCCTCCGAAGGTATCTTATTTCTGAAGATCTAAATTTCTGTATATCCTTCTGTTTCAGTATCCATACTTCGCTACCATACAAAATAATTGAAAGAGCCAGTATTTTATACACTGTTAGTCTTGAATGTTTTTGGACTAACTGTGGCTTGAAGATCGAATTTATTAACCCCAAAAGTCTTAAAAAATTGATATTTTTGCATTTACATAATAAATATATAAAGAGATTATACAGACAATAATAGAAAGTATACTTACATATGGATCAGAAAACTGGACAATAAATGAAAGAATGCAGAAAATAATCTTGGCGACAGAAATGGATGGATTACGGAGAAGTATGAGAATATCCAGGCTACAACATATTCGAAATACATATATTAGACAAGAAATGGATGCACAAGAAACTGTTATCGAAAGGATAACAAAGAGAGATTTACAGTGGCATGGACATGTACAACGGATGTCGGAAGACCAGTGGCCTAAACATGTTTTAGATTGGATGGTACCAGGCAGATGGAAGAGAGGGAGAAGTAGAAGAACATGGTGTGAGGGAATATATGATGCCATGATGAAGAGGGGTATGGAAGAAGGACAATGGGAAGATAGGAATCTCTGGAAAGCAGGAATTAAGGGCAAACTGCTGTAAAGTGGAAAGTCTTTATTAAGTATTAAGTAACTACAATGAATATACACAGGAAAATCAAGGATTGTCTTGTTCCGAATGGAGAGAAGCGATTAAAATGCAAGCCAATGTATCGGCGGTGCGTTCTTTGCCGGGCAGGTCTAGGGACGACACCCTCTGTAGACGTTGTCGCAGAGAGCACGAAACCCTTGCACACGTCCTTGGGGCCTGTCCGTTTGGAGAATCACTGAGAAACATTCGGCACCACACTATTCGAAATATGATGGCAGATGCCTTGCGAGATTTGGATACACAGTTTATGAGGAAGTTCATGGTGTGGCCACTAATGGGAGTAGAACAGACGAATAGATATTATTGCATTTAGACCATCTCTAAAATTGGTATGATATTAGATCCCACAATTCGTTTTGAGACTCATAGCGGCCAACCTGAGGAAGTTGAATCTGAAAAGAAAGCCATATATGAGCCAACAATTGACTATTGCAAAGATAAATACCAACTAGATAGTGTAACTGTCACAGGATTGATGATCGGGGCAAGAGGTATTATACCAGGATTTTTAACCAAATTTTGGAATTCCTTAGATTTGGACAGGGTGTATCTTTCTAAAATTGCCATCGCTGCCATTAGAGGATCAATTTCAATTTTCTTCTATCTTCTTCCTTCCAAGTATTAGGCCAAGGCCTGTTACGATCCTATAGAAAATTTTCCCTCCAGCGTTTCATAGGACGGCCCAGTGATCTTCGTCCTCTTGGTATATAATTATAAACAGCTTTGGGGATCCGATTTGAACTCATTCTTTCAAGATGGTGATTCCAATTTAGTTGGTACTGTTTAATATATTCCAAAATTGGCGTAGTCTTCAATTCTTTTGAGATACGAGAATTTCCCGGAAGGATCAATTTCAATTTTAAGAAACCATATTTACAAAATTACTACTTTATAGCATGTATACTTCAATCAGGCCTATAAGTTGAATTTTTTTAATGTATATCAAATATTTAGAAAATTAATTGTCTGTATCACTTTTTCCTTGAGGCAATTCTCTAATGAGGAAAGGTTTATATAATAAAAAAAAATATATATATATATATATGAAGAAAAATTAAACATAATAGATATATTCAATTTTGAAAAAAAAAAAGCTGCTCATTTAGATCCATCACTGATTTCCCTTCCCCTTTTTGTACGACCACGTCATACATATTCAGGAAAGTGTAGTCGTCGCGTCGGTGGCAGAATGTACTTGTTGGAAAACCATATGTGGTAGTGTGTGTATTTCTTTTTTAGCACGACCACACGTTGTAATTTGAGTAATCGCGTGTCTCTGCCCGCCTAATGAACTGACTCTGACTGACTAAGCTGAACGTCGTCGTACACTTGCATTTGAATAATACTATCTGCACACGAGAAAACATCAAGCCGGCGCTCTTGCCTCTTCAAACAAAACCCAAATTTCTATGCTTGAAACTGAGGCGTGCAAATCATTTTTAGTTTAAAATTCATGTACTACACTCAGACAGATTACATTATTTTGTAGCTATGTTTCACAAGTAATGTAAAATGCACAGATATGAACTTCGTTTACAATGAAAGTGATACAACTTTGAAAATATATGCAAATTTTAATAGTTAACCGTATACTACGTCATATGACATATGGTAAACGGTGTTAAGGTATGTTATACGACATAAAGTGTGCATGAGACACTAAACGTAATTTGGAATATAATTGATTAAATAATAATAGCAATTATTGATTAAATAATAATAACAATTATTATCAATATTAATATTATTATTGTTGTATTTGAAGAGAAAAATTATACGCTCAGACCGGGACTTGAACCCGGGACCCTTGGTTCTCTAGACCAAGTGCTCTACCAACTGAGCTACCTGAGCAAGTACCGATCCAAACGCAAATCTTTCTCTATATACATTGTAATTCCCATCCACCAAATGCTGTGAAGCCATGCTTCTATCTTGCAAATGGCGGCTCCTTTATTAAGAAGACATATTTGGGAATTATACATTACAGCCAGTACGAAATCAATAATAAAAACTTGGAAAAGCCGTACTGGCTGTAATGTATAATTCCCAAATATGTCTTCTTAATAAAGGAGCCGCCATTTGCAAGATAGAAGCATGGCTTCACAGCATTTGGTGGATGGGAATTACATTGTATATAGAGAAAGATTTGCGTTTGGATCGGTACTTGCTCAGGTAGCTCAGTTGGTAGAGCACTTGGTCTAGAGAACCAAGGGTCCCGGGTTCAAGTCCCGGTCTGAGCGTATAATTTTTCTCTTCAAATATGATTTATCCATCATTGAGATGTACGAAATCAATAATAAAAACTTGAAAAAAAAAGCCGTACTGGCTGTAATGTATAATTCCCAAATATGTCTTCTTAATAAAGGAGCCGCCATTTGCAAGAGAGAAGCATGGCTTCACAGCATTTGGTGGATGGGAATTACAATGTATATAGAGAAAGATTTGCGTTTGGATCGGTACTTGCTCAGGTAGCTCAGTTGGTAGAGCACTTGGTCTAGAGAACTAAGGGTCCCGGGTCAAGTCCCGGTCTGAGCGTATAATTTTTCTCTTCAAATATGATTTATCCATCATTGAGATGTACCAAATCAATAATAAAAACTTGGAAAAAGCCGTACTGGCTGTAATGTATAATTCCCAAATATGTCTTCTTAATAAAGGAGCCGCCATTTGCAAGATAGAAGCATGGCTTCACAGCATTTGGTGGATGGGAATTACAATGTATATAGAGAAAGATTTGCGTTTGGATCGGTACTTGCTCAGGTAGCTCAGTTGGTAGAGCACTTGGTCTAGAGAACCAAGGGTCCCGGGTTCAAGTCCCGGTCTGAGCGTATAATTTTTCTCTTCAAATATGATGTATCCATCATTGAGATGTACGAAATCAATAATAAAAACTTGAAAAAAAAGCCGTACTGGCTGTAATGTATAATTCCCAAATATGTCTTCTTAATAAAGGAGCCGCCATTTGCAAGATAGAAGCATGGCTTCACAGCATTTGGTGGATGGGAATTACAATGTATATAGAGAAAGATTTGCGTTTGGATCGGTACTTGCTCAGGTAGCTCAGTTGGTAGAGCACTTGGTCTAGAGAACCAAGGGTCCCGGGTTCAAGTCCCGGTCTGAGCGTATAATTTTTCTCTTCAAAATACGATTTATCCATCATTGAGATGTACGAAATCAATAATAAAAACTTGAAAAAAAAAGCCGTACTGGCTTGTAATGTATAATTCCCAAATATGTCTTCTTAATAAAGGAGCCGCCATTTGCAAGATAGAAGCATTGCTTCACAGCATTTGGTGGATGGGAATTACAATGTATATAGAGAAAGATTTGCGTTTGGATCGGTACTTGCTCAGGTAGCTCAGTTGGTAGAGCACTTGGTCTAGAGAACCAAGGGTCCCGGGTTCAAGTCCCGGTCTGAGCGTATAATTTTTCTCTTCAAATATGATTTATCCATCATTGAGATGTACGAAATCAATAATAAAAACTTGGAAAAAGCCGTACTGTCTGTAATGTAAAATTCCCAAATATGTCTTCTTAATAAAGGAGCCGCCATTTGCAAGATAGAAGCATGGCTTCACAGCATTTGGTGGATGGGAATTACAATGTATATAGAGAAATATTTGCGTTTGGATCGATACTTGCTCAGGTAGCTCAGTTGGTAGAGCACTTGGTCTAGAGAACCAAGGGTCCCGGGTTCAAGTCCCGGTCTGAGCGTATAATTTTTCTCTTCAAATATGATTTATCCATCATTGAGATGTACGAAATCAATAATAAAAACTTGGAAAAAGCCGTACTGGCTGTAATGTATAATTCCCAAATATGTCTTCTTAATAAAGGAGCCGCCATTTGCAAGATAGAAGCATGGCTTCACAGCATTTGGTGGATGGGAATTACAATGTATATAGGGAAAGATTTGCGTTTGGATCGGTACTTGCTCAGGTAGCTCAGTTGGTAGAGCACTTGGTCTAGAGAACCAAGGATCCCGGGTTCACGTCCCGGTCTGAGCGTATAATTTTTCTCTTCAAATATGATTTATCCATCATTGAGATGTACGAAATCAATAATAAAAACTTGGAAAAAGCCGTACTGTCTGTAATGTAAAATTCCCAAATATGTCTTCTTAATAAAGGAGCCGCCATTTGCAAGATAGAAGCATGGCTTCACAGCATTTGGTGGATGGGAATTACAATGTATATAGAGAAAGATTTGCGTTTGGATCGGTACTTGCTCAGGTAGCTCAGTTGGTAGAGCACTTGGTCTAGAGAAACCAAGGGTCCCGGGTTTCAAGTCCCGGTCTGAGCGTATAATTTTTCTCTTCAAATATGATGTATCCATCATTGAGATGTACGAAATCAGTAATAAAAACTTGGAAAAAGCCGTACTGGCTGTAATGTATAATTCCCAAATATGTCTTCTTAATAAAGGAGCCGCCATTTGCAAGATAGAAGCATGGCTTCACAGCATTTGGTGGATGGGAATTACAATGTATATAGAGAAAGATTTGCGTTTGGATCGATACTTGCTCAGGTAGCTCAATTGGTAGAGCACTTGGTTTAGAGAACCAAGGGTCCCGGGTTCAAGTCCCGGTCTGAGCGTATAATTTTTCTCTTCAAATACGATTTATCCATCATTGAGATGTACGAAATCAATAATAAAACTTGAAAAAAAAAGCCGTACTGGCTGTAATGTATAATTCCCAAATATGTCTTCTTAATAAAGGAGCCGCCATTTGCAAGATAGAAGCATGGCTTCACAGCATTTGGTGGATGGGAATTACAATGTATATAGAGAAAGATTTGCGTTTGGATCGGTACTTGCTCAGGTAGCTCAGTTGGTAGATCACTTGGTCTAGAGAACCAAGGGTCCCGGGTTCAAGTCCCGGTCTGAGCGTATAATTTTTCTCTTCAAATATGATTTATCCATCATTGAGATGTACGAAATCAGTAATAAAAACTTGGAAAAAGCCGTACTGGCTGTAATGTATAATTCCCAAATATGTCTTCTTAATAAAGGAGCCGCCATTTGCAAGATAGAAGCATGGCTTCACAGCATTTGGTGGATGGGAATTACAATGTATATAGAGAAAGATTTGCGTTTGGATCGGTACTTGCTCAGGTAGCTCAGTTGGTAGAGCACTTGGTCTAGAGAATCAAGGGTCCCGGGTTCAAGTCCCGGTCTGAGCGTATAATTTTTCTCTTCAAATATGATTTATCCATCATTGAGATGTACGAAATCAATAATAAAAAAAATTACTATTGTTGTTTGCAGATGATCAAATAACTTTTGCAGGGGATGAAAGTGATATGAAATATATGGTAAACAAACTAACGAAAGGATATAAAATATGGGGACGGAATATAAATTTACAGAAAACAGAATGTATGTGTTTGGGAAAGGGTGTGGATGACCTCATACTCGAAACAGGGAAAATAAAAAAAATGTGAATTTTTTTAAATATCTTGGGTCAAGAATTAAAAGTTCAGGTACCTGTGAGAGAGATGTACAGACTAATATTGCAATGGCAGAGCAGAAAATGCAACTAAGACATTACATGGAATAATTTGGAACAAAAAATATCACAAAGTAAATTAAAATGAATATTTATAAGAGTATAGTACACAATATTTTGTCATGTGGAAGTGAAACTTGGTATTTGACGGAATTACAAAAAAATAAAATTATAACAGTTGAATTTGATTATTTTATAAGAAGCCTCCAAAAAAACAAGACAGGATAAAATAAGAAATGAATTCCTTTGGAGAGAAATGAATGCCACCACATCGGTTGTTAAGAGGATTGAAAATCAAACGCTTAAATGGTATGGACATGTACAAAGAATGGAAAAAGAAAGATGGCCAAAAAATATATACCAGTGGTCACACCCTGGAAGAAATAAACGTGGCAGACCAAGATGGAAATGGAAAACCTACGTCAGAACTATAATGGATGATAGTAATTTGGAAGAGGGAGATTGGAATGATAGATATAAATGGAAACTGAAGTCGGCAAACCTATAAGTGGGGGAATGTCGAAGAAGAAGATTATTATTATTAATATTATTATTATTATTATTATTATTATTATTATTATTATTATTATTATTATTATTATTCAGCATCAAGGATTAGACCCGCTGGTCTGTTCCGATCTCATGTTAGAATTGGTCTATCCAACAAGGCCTTTAGCCTTGAAAATTACAAGATTATTTACCCGGCCCAACTCCTATATGCAGTTGGGTAACTCTTGACAGGCGCGTTCTCGTCGCGGGGTGAACACTAATTACTAGTGACAAAGTTCTGTCAAGGACCCAGTCTCCCGGGGTATAACGAGAGCCCCTGCCCAGGGATACGGGTGAAGACCTAAACGGATAGTATAACTACGCGGAAGAGGCACCTATTCTTCAGGGGACAAATGTGAAGACCCATCTCCGGGGTAACAAGGAAAAAATCCTCAACGGTCAGCAGAGCGGAAGAGGGATTAATACAGCAGACGCCTTGATATTGAGTCGTAGATGGCAGCCCCATCAGATATCTTCCCTGCGAGACGCCAGAAATGTCTTCAGGGAATATCAATATTTATATTTTCAAGTCTCATGGAAGAAAATGCCGGCAGATTCAACCTTTGACAACCAAAGCAAAGAATAGGTATAAAGATTTAGGTGTAGCGAGTTTTATGAAAGAAGGTGTATGGAACGTCAGAGGAGTTGGTAACAAAGAACCGATACTGGAAATTATTATTATTATTATTATTATTATTATTATTATTATTATTATTATTATTATTATTATTATTATTATTATTATTATTATTATTATACGTCCACAGCTGTCACGAGGTAGCGTGCTGCCTTGTCACGCAGCGAGCCCGGGTTCGATCCCCGTCAGGGCAATTTTTCTGGGTGAGGTTCTTATCGGGGTTTTTCCTCACCTGAAAGCCAAATGTCAGGAAAACTTTAAGGCCCATACGGTCATCATCATCATTATCATCATCACCACAATCCTCCTTCACCGGTGTGAAAAGGCAACGGGAAGCTACCACACCTACAAATCCCTCGTTTAAAGCTGCAAAGCATTAGCATGGAAAACCTTGCTACGATTGCAGTGAAGGGTGAAAGACTAGATTAGAATTACTATGGATGGATTACTATTATTATTTATTATATTATATTATTATTATTATTATTATTATTATTATTATTATTATTATTATTATTGAAAAAGCTTATGAGGGCATACCAAAATAATTGCTATGGATATTATTGCAAGATGTTCAGATACGTAAAAAAAAGGTTATAGACATATTAAAATCAATATTATTTCAAAACAGATGTCAGGAGAAAATGGGTACATATTTATCATAAGTAATGCCACGAGTGATTTCCAAATTATCGATAAATTCATGACTCACGGAGTGAGGAGTGAATTTATCTAGAGAATTTGTAATTCAGGAGTGGCATTTGTTAGGACTATTTAACGAATAAAATTAAGCTGTTTACTCAAAAATCATTATTTACATATAGTTATTTCAAAATATTTATATATTTAATTTAAACGGCGATGTTTGAAAACAAATTAGAAACGATTGGTACGCTTCATTTGCTTCTTTTGTTCGTCGCTGCAACCAGATGATATTATTTATTGCCAAAGGAACGCAATATTGTAAGAATGCACTCTAGTGGAGAAAAAATAAAATATCAAACTGTACATTAATTCATTTCTGATGTCCTATGATTGAAAATATGATAATTATATTTTTCTGGAATGTTATTACATGGGGGAAAAATACATTTAAGAAAGTGCAGACAGTGGTTTCTTTTTTTGGTGGTATAATCAATTGCTACAAAGGTTTTTATATTAACTCCCGCATGCGCTATGTGTTGACATTCATGCACTATATATACAATCTGGTAGCCGTATTTCTTGGAGGGTCAGTCACTTCAAAATAATGCTATGACCTATTCAGATTGTTAAAAAGGAGGTGCTTTCTTTATTATGATAAACTTTAGTTGGTAAATTCTAGGCGAAACACGACTGTGATTGGTTGTAAATCAAAAATCATTGTAACGTGTTTGGTCATTGACTCCCATTTGGGGCATGAGTTAAATAGTAATCTCTAAAGGACTCCTCCAACAAGGTTGCTTATCGCCAGCTTGTTTAAATTTATTTGGATGTAAGTTTAAGTCTCTGGTCTAGGACATGTCAGATCATTGAAATCCGCATTGAAAATGATTACGTACATAACCTATTTTTCGTAGATGATCAAATGTTAACAGGTTAAGTTTACAAGAATGTATAAATGTAATTTTTTCTAGTATCTATAACATACTCTTCAAATAGGTTCAAGCTATGATTGTAAATTAGCTGATTCTCGCAGTGGTGGTAATTTAAGGGGGATCCAATTAAACAGTTACATAATACCAACCACTATCCCTCGCTTGGAGCGTCTGGTTACCTGCCCTGGCTTTTGTCTGTGCTTAACATGTATATTCAAAGGCATGGAGAAGGACAATTACGAGAGATGTTCACTATGTTTTACTAATGAGATAAACATTTGGCGCATGCCTTTAAATCATTCCGTGGAAACCTGTAAGTAATGGTTAGGTATGAAGTTGTTTGTTTTATGATTGTATTTTGCAAAGTTAGAAACATTGCAACATTGAGGAAGATAGTATATCATATACAGGGTGATTCATAATTCCTATTACAAACTTCTAGTGGTTGTAGAGAGGTAACAACAGAGGTAACTATATTACGCTAGTTTCTCCCTGTATAAAGCATAGCATAAACTGGCGTAATGCAGTTACCTCTGTTGGTGAAACCTGCCATAAGTGGATAAAGTTTTGATAAGGAACCCAAGTCCGGAAACGTACCATTTCGATGTAAAATAAATTTGTAGATCGAAACACAAAGGGCTGATATCGTGTGTCTCGTGTTTCATAATAAATATTACAGACTTCTAGGGGCTCTACAAGTGTGGTTCCACGTGACGACCCTGTTTATCGTTGCACAAAGTGTACCTGCGAAACATGTTTTCATACACACGCCCCACAAGACCTAGAGTGTGCTCAATAATTTCTAGGGTCGCCACAATTCATGCAAGAAGCTCTTCCTCCGACTCGACAGTTGTAGTGCAACCTCTAGAAGTCTGTACTACTTACTCTGAAACACAAGACACACGTTATCAGCCTAATGTGTTTCGATCTTCAAACTTATTTTACATCGAAATGGTACGTTTTCGGACATGGGTTCCTTATCAAAACTTTATCTGCTAAGTCCCCTCTACAAGTTCGAAATTTTGTAATAGGAATTATGAATCACGCTGTATATCAAAATAAGATATTTTTCTTTGAGTATCTTCCGAAATACGATCAACTGGATATTATCAGCTCCCTAAACTTTAGCTTTAAGATAACAATTATCATTTGTTTGACATCAAACATCAAATGAAAAAAATGTGCAGCCTGTTGTTATTTGCCACTTTCCTGCAACATACTATACCTTCCTTTGTTTCTATACAAAGAGGATGTTTAAACAGATCCAAAAAGTACGAATTTATGGTTAGCATAGACACGGGGTAGAATTGGGATTCCTTGTCAATAGAGGTAACAAGAACAAATGAGAAACAATGCAGTTATGAATTATATATATATATATATCATCATCATGAACAAATTCGTTTTAGGCCATGTGGCCTGTACGGTAAACCTAGCGAAGATGGTCTTGATCTTTCCACCGATGTTTTGGTCTTCCTTGGTCCCTATGTCCAGTTGGGGTATATTGGAATGCCAATTTTGGAAGTCTATTTCTTGCCATTCATATATATATATATTTGATGTAGCATATATTTCATCGTGTCGGTATTATGAAAATACTTGAACAGATCCGTCAGGAATGAATGTATGATTATATCATACAAAGAGTAGAATTATGGATTACACTGGTCAACATGATTTTTGTCTCATGAGTACCAATAGATGTACTTAATGCAATTTCTCCAACATCCACAGTTTTTTATTTTTATTTCAATTAATGGATTTAAATAAATATTTTTAAATAAACGTTTTTTCGCTCATTTGTCTATTGTAGAATAAAACGGGGAACACTTTCATCAGGAGATTTCAGCTATGGAAAGAGATATCAAGGCAAATAGAATCCTAACATGCTGGCCGATTATTGTTGGACCATCAAGAGGGATGCTCTACAGGCGAAATATAGCAGAAAATCGTCATTTCTTACTTTCTAAGTGAGACGGAATATTCGAATATTATGTAGTTACGAATGTAGAAAATATTAATGTGTTTGAAATTATAAATATCTCTCTTTCGGGAACGGAGAAACCCCGATATCATATTTGAATTCAGGCGAAAAAATGCTACCAGAATCACATATTTTTCTTTGTGAGACAAAAAAACAGTTTCTTTTTGTTGCTCAGCGTAATTTATGAATAGAGGTGACAAATAATAAATGAAGAGAAATAATCCAGCCATGAGTTTTTGTCTCTTACAGAATCATGTTTTTGATTTTGTTTATATAATGTGAGCACTCAATAATTTTAGTAGAAATTTCTTTAATAACTATATCCGGATACCGGTACTGGAATAGACGAATAGTCTAAACGTCTTAACGTCTTAACTAATTGTCATTAGAAATTAACTAACAATTTTTAAAAATTGTTTCCTTACTTCTTAATATCGCTATATCGGCGGTAGCATTGCTGCCGATAGGGTTATGCCGGACTGGTCCAAGGTGACAAGCCAAACGAAAAAAGTACCTTGGTCGAAAGAGAGACGATGTTTCATCGTAAAAAATACAACCGTCAAGAAATGCGGATATGGGTTCCACTGGGATAAACTTTTCCGGAGGTCAAATAATTCCCCATTCGGTTCTCGCGGGGACTACTTCAGGGAACCCATGCCAAAGGCTCAAACTCAAGAATGAGGCGGAAGAATAACATTAACTCTGATTTGAGGGACGTATATTATACAGGGGGTGATTGGAAACAATAGCTCAGGATAGGGATGTATGGAGAGCTTTATATCCGCGCGGCCATGAACTTACGGGTTCGATAGTGCCAGTGAGTTAGTTGGTTACTTTTTAATATCGTACAAATAATTTGGTCGGCCGCGGTGGACTAGTGGTTATGCTCCTTGCCTCTGGTCCCGAGGGTCGCGGGTTCAAACCCGGCCGGGGCCGATGGATTTTTTAGGACGGAAAAATCCAAGGAGCAAGTCCTCCGGGGTCCCGAGTCTGAAGATTTTCAGGCTCATAAAAAACCTTAAGCTAAAACCTTAAGCTGAATGAAAAGGCCTCTAAGCAAAATTTACCGAATTTTCCCGTCCTATTACTACCTTGGTTTCCTAGATGTCAGTATGAGGCGGAATGCTGACCGCTGACCACAGACCACTCAAAATAACATCTATACGAAAACAAGTGTAACTAAATTAGTATGGTTCAAATTCTTCCCTGTAGGGGGAGAGCGCCTAAATCTCTGTAAAGGGAAAAACATGGGCTTACAATACAATACAATACAAATAATTTGAAATTATTGTTAAATACGGAGGCTAAACATTCCGAGAGTCGTTTATAAATAATGTGATTAATGTGGGGCAAATTGAATTTTGCAATAAATTTACCTAATAAACCATACGTAAATGACTTTCTAATTACCATATTACGTTTATAAAACACTTTGGCTAGACCATTGTTGACCTATGGTAATGAAGCATGGACACTAAAAAGACAACATGAAAGCAGAATAACGGCTTGTGATTCATGCGCAGAACAGCGAGTTACACCAGATGGGATCGGAAAATGAACACCTATATCTTAAAATAATTGAAGACTACGCCAATTTTGGAATATATTAAACAGTACCAACTAAATTGGAAACATAATCTTGAAAGAATGAGTTCAAATCGGATCCCCAAAGCTGTTTATAATTATATACCAAGAGGACGAAGATTTCTGGGCCGTCCTATGAAACGCTGGAGGGAAAATTTTCAATAGGATCGTAACAGGCCTTGGCCTTATACTTGGAAGGAAGGAGAAGAAGAAGAAAGGCTTTCTAATTATAATAAAATAGATTTTTCATAATATTATAATTACATTGTTTTAAATGTTCAATTAAAATAAACCTAGTGCAAATGATTTGTTATGCAACAAGTAAGAAATTTATCATTTTTTGCTCGCATGGAGAAAATTTTAGAACGAGTTACTGAAAGTTAATAAGTAACTAAATAACTGGCACTATAGAACTCTAGGTTCATGGACGCGTGGACATAATCTCTCCATACATCTCTATCCTATGCTAATGTTTTTAAATCAAACCGAACATAATCTTCTTCAGTCAAATCGTGGTTGATACTACCTTGATTTCCTAGATGTCAGTATGAGGCGGAACGCTGACCACGGACCACTCAAATGACATCTAACTAAATTAGTATGGTTCAAATGTTTTCCTGTAGGGGGAGAGCGCCTAAATCTCTGTTAACGGAAAACATGGGCTTACAAGAAGAAGAAGACCGTTTTACGTACACTGATAGCACTGTGCAAAAAAAAAAAAAAACTTTTTTGTCTCAGAAAGAAAAATATGTGATTCTGATAGTATTTTTTTCTCCTGAATTCAATTATGATATCGGTTTTTCTCCATCACGCAAGGTTTCCGAGAGATAGGAATTTATAATTTCAAACACTTTAATATTTTCTACATTCTTAACTACATAATATTCGAACATTCGGACTCACCTAGAAAGTAAGAAATGACGATTTTCTGCTATATTTCGCCAGTGGAGCATCCCTATTGATTGACCAACAATAATCGCCCAGTATATTAGGATTCCATTTGCCTTGATATCTCTTTTCCATAGCTGAAATCTCCTGAGTTAGCTCATTTGGTTTTATTTTACAATGGACAAATAGACGAAATAACGTTTATTAAAAATATAATTATTTAAATCGATTAATTTAAATTGAAATGGAAAAAATGTGGATGATGGAGAAACTCCGAATACATATTTGAAAACACGGTAAAAAAACTGCATTAAGTACAACTATTGGTACTCATGAGAGAAAAATCATGTTGACCAGTGTAGTCAATATTCAAGCAATTACTATCAATAAGGACACATCTCCAATTCTGTTGGATACAGCAGTTAATATCCCAGCGTAATTAAAATTAAATGACCGGGAATAATATCATATATGAATTTTGAGAAAACAAAACACTAATCAATTAAACTGTTTGTTTGAGTGTATGTTCTAATACCACTCTACGAGTTTCGAGTTCCGCACTGGGATGGTAGATGGCGTTAATGTGGATTATTTTCAATTTTCAATTTACGCAGCACTTCGGCAGACCACTTCACGTAGATAATGTATTCTTGTATTGTGTACAGAGAGGGGTGTAGGATGAGTGTATGTTTATGTGTTTGTGCAAAGTGTCCTGTACGAGGGATGTTGATAAAGGATTGAAGCGGAAATTAAAATGCACTTAATAATACAGAAAGGTAAAGAAGTCATAGTAAAAGCGACATTAGAATAGAGTCCTCAGGGGCAGAGACGAAGGCAAAAGTTACCAACAGAATAATCGTACTGGAGGAAATTAGAGGAAAGGAATAACTTGGAAATAATATTTAGTGAACTAGGGGGCACGCCGTAGCGTAGTGGTTAAGGCACTGAGCTACAAGCCGGAAGGTCGAGGGTTCAAGTCCCGGTGGGGTCAGGATTTTTAAACTGACCCAAACCTTCTGGCGGCACTATGGCCCTGGGGTCGACTCAGCCTCTAACGGAAATGAGTACCAGACGCTTGTTCTGGGGGTAAAGGTGGCCGTCAATCAGGGCTGACAACCCGGCTGACATCAAGTGCCGATTGTCCAGAAATAGTGGGAGCCTTAACCTCCTACTGCCCCAAGGGCCTCCTGAGGCCTGTAGTGGGATTACGTTACTTTACTTACCTAATACCCGGCGTGTGCTGCTACGCCTAAATAAATTAAAATTAATGTGAATTTATGTTTAGTTCAATAAATATAGGGAAAAATTATGTAGATACCCCGTGATGATTACCCGGCGTTGTCCGGGAATCTACTCATCCAGATCTTCTTGACATAAATGAGCAGAAAGACATAAATTAATGTACTTATAATTAGTTGAATAAGTAAAATGAAAAATAATTATAAATGTACTGTATATCGTACTTATTTTAAGATTCCCCGTGCTGATTACCTGGTGTCGCCAGGGAATCTACTTGTCTCGATCTTCTTGGCATAAATGAGCTGAAAGATAAAATTCGTTATTGTGAGTTATCCGTAAAACAATACCCGCCATATGCTGCTATGCTTGCACAGGAATCTACATACTTGTCTCGATCTTCTTGGCATCAATGATAGACAAGAATGGTTATTGTCAGTTATCCGTAAGAGATAAACATATGCTGTCGAGGACTTTTTTGTACAGCTTTTAGAGATATTTAATTATGTGTACATTAATTTTGTGTATTTGTTATGGTTTAGGCAGCGTAAGCCAATTAAACGTCCAAAGAGCTTCTTTTTTCACGTTTTCCACTACAAATGGCAATTTTTAAAGTTGTAGGAGTTGAGTGTCATAATCACTTATAGCCTATGTTCATCCCGGGAACCTCCTGGACATTTTGCAAAAAGCCCCATCACAATCTGATCAACGGTATGGTCGCGCATAAAGTACGAACAAACAAACAAACATTCATTTTTATATATTAGATATCACAGAATAGTATCCATTGGAGAGGCATTGTGGAAACTCTATGCTCCCGTTGAGGGAGATATTAAATGGTATCGATTCACATGAAGTTTATTCACGCGTTAGTCAACAGAAATATGGGAAATACACATAAGGAATTTAGTACACAATTGATCTTCTTGGTGATACAATATTAAAATATATATACAGTCAATATGCCCATTTCACCAATAAATATTTAAAATGGTCAACTAGTTTCTACAGCCAAGCTGTCATTCTCAAGACCAGATATCTGGTCTTGAGAATGACAGCTTGGCTGTAGAAACTAGTTGACCATTTTAAATATTTATTGGTGAAATGGGCATATTGACTGTATATATATTTTAACACATAAGGAAATTCATTCAGAGTCATTTCATAACTAACTAACTCACTGGCTCTATCAAACCTGGAGGTTCATGGACGCGCAGACATTGTCTCCTGACATCCCTATCCTGAGCTAATATTTTCCAATCATCCCCTGTGTAATTTATCTCCCTCGAATCATGATAATTATTTTTTATCCCATCTCATTTTTGGCCTACCAACTGTTCGCTTTCTCTCTGGTTTTCGTACAAGAAATTTCTATTTCCCCTCTTCCATTTCCCATTCGTGACACATGTAATAGGCATTGCAGTCTATGAGAATTATTCTTTACTACATCCAGCTTCCTATAAAGATAATTTAGGTAATTATTATATAAAGTTTTCCATCCACCTGTCTGTTCGTCTGTCTTTGGTCCAAGATGTTCCATAAAAACTTTCTTCTCAAATATTGGTAATATTTTCTCCTCTCTCAAGCTATGTCTCCGTGTTTCGAATCCATATAAAAGTAACCGGAATAATGACAGTTGTATATGTTTTTATTTGAATGCTTTTTGACAGATGTTAGGATGATAAGAACCTTATAATTTGTATTAGCATGTATTCTGATATAATCTAACTCGCTCCTAATCTAACCTACATAAATAAATTACATACCTTATGACATCCGTACCTGGCGCAAGCGATTAGACTCTCGCTTCTCAGTGATCGCTTCTGAAGATCAATATTTCTGATTAATTACATTTTCCAATAATTATTCGAAATTTTGCACATGACAGCATACAAAAAATGTTTTTCTTTCCATTTTTAGAAGATCTGGACTGCAAATGTGCTTTGTATCACAGGTACCGTATGTTTAAAAACAGTACATTTTTGTTTGCCTGTAAGCTTATTTGAAATACCTAATTTAAAATAGCAGATATCTGCATTACTTGTCAATAACAGTTAAAAGATTCACAGTTTTACATTTTGAACTTAGTTTACATTAGTTCCACTGTTCAGTTGTATAGTCACATTTAAAATTATTGCTAGAAATGAAAAATAATTATCATAAATAACGCCACGAGTAATTTCAAATTTATCTAGAGAATTTGGAAATCAAGATTGACATTTGTTAGAACTATTTAACGAATAAATATTAAGCTGTTTACTCACAAATCATTATTTAAATATAGTTATTTTTAAATATTTATATATTTAATGTAAACGGCGATGTTAGAAAACAAATGAGAAACGATTTGTACGCTTCATTTGCTTCTTTTGTTCGTCACTGCAACCAGATCATATTATTTATTGTCAAAGGAACGAAGTATTGTAAGAATGCACTCTAGTGGTGAAAAAATGAAACACATCAAACTGTATATTAATTCATTTCTGATGTACTATGATGTAAATATGACAATTATATTATTCTGGGGGAAAAAAATACATTTAGGAAAGTTCAAACAGTGGTTTATTTTTTTGGTGGTATAATTAATTGCTACAAATGTTTTTTTATATTAACTCCCGCATGCGGTATGTGTTGGCATTCATGCACTATATATACAATCTGGTAGCCGTATTTCCTAGTGAGTCAGTCACTTCAAAATAATGCTATATCCTATTCAGAGTGTTAAAAAAGGAGGTACTTTCTTTATTATGATAAACTTTAGTTCGTAAATTCTAGGCGAAACACGACTGTGATTGGTTGTAAATCAAAAATCATTGTAACGTGATTGGTCATTGACTCCCATTTGGGGCATGAGTTAAATAGTCCGAGAAACTGTCTCAAAAGAAATAAAACTCGAAATAAAATAGGAAAAATGGCAAATTGATTAAAAAGAACGGTTCTACTGTAATTTCAGGAGGCAAAATAATAATAATATTCTAACTAACTGGAACTATCGAACCCATAGGTTCATGGCCGCGCGGATATAAGCTCTCCATACATTCGTATCCTGAGCTAATGTTTTCCAATCATTCCCTGTATAATCTACTTCCCTCAAATCATGGTTAATGTTATTTTCTCACCTCATTCTTGGTCTACCAACTGGGCGTTTTCCCTCTGTTTTTCTTACAAGAAGCTCCCATGCACGTCTTTCATTCCCCATTCGTGCTACAAGTCCTGCCTACTACAGTCTACGAGACTTAACTATTCTTATTATATGTTGATTCCTATAAAGACCATGCAGTTCACTGTTAAGTAGTCTTCTCAATTCGCCTGTCTTTTCATCTTTCTTCGGTCCAAAAATAATAAACATCATCTATATGATTTATTTTTGTTGGTGTTCCCACATAAGGATTTTTAAAGCAAACTTCCCATCGTCTGATAGGTTTTCTTAGAGCAGGTATAACAGTTGAAACCGGAACGAACCAAAAAAAGGTTTAATCCTTGCAAGAAGAAGAAGACTAAGATATCATTATATATAAAACTGTACAATATTTATGTGAAAGGACATACAATATTTGTGTGAAAGGACACATAGTGAATATTTTAAACGATAATTACATTAAATTTTAATTAAAAAATCCCAAAGTCACACTTTACGAAAATGAACTGACGTCGCAAAGTGTTTTAAAAGTATATTGCAGTAGAAAATTCCATAATTAGAGAAGATGGATTTTAAATATGTATGTCAACATTAGAGAGGCTGCAGTAAATACAAAATCCGCATTCACGTTTTCAATATTTAATCAGCAATTAAAACATTTAACGCAGACTGCCTATTAGCTTCGTTGTCAAACAAACCGATGTGTTATTCATGCAAAATAACGACATAAACTGCATTTAATTTGTTATTAAACGCTTTAGGGATTAGTGCGAACAAATTGTTCATGTAATTAACATATACTGCTCATAGATAAATTTACATTTTACGGTAATTCTACTAATTTTGTTTGTTTCGCTTTTATATTATTATTTTATATTAAAATAATCTCATCTATGCAGATTAATATGTCATTTTCCTAGCACAAGGTTGTTTAAATCCTCTTACTTTTACTTACTTTTACTTTTGAGGGTCTCTCCACTTTTCCAGCCGGTTACCCTGTATTCCCATTCGCCATTCTTGCCGAGCACGCAATTCATCCTGCTCCAGACCTCGGTCGTTCATCAATCTCTGGATCTCTCCTCTCCAAGTTGTTCTTGGCCTGCCCCGTTTCCTTCTACCAGAAGGTGACCATTCCATTCTCCATTCTCCTGACATGGCCATACCACTGAAGAACTCGTCTATCGATCCTTTCCAGCCACTGCCTCCTCCATATCCATCGTCTGCCTCACTTTCATCATTTCCTTCTTCTTTCCAACCTGAACACCCTGGCACTGCGTCTTATTCCATCCATCTCCACTGCCAAGATCTTAGTTTTTTGTCCCCTCTACCAAAGTACATCCCTCAGTACCATAAGTCATTATGCTTTCCACAACAGACTTCAAAACCCTCTTCTTCGTGTGGTTTGACATGGTCCTACTCCACAGTACTCCATTCTACATTTTTATAGCTCAAGATATCAAAAGGTGGTCCCACTATAGATATTATGAAATCAGCTCATGATATCAGCTAGGTTGTCAGTCTGTGTGACTGTCGCATTTACCCGCAGAACATAACTTTGTTACTCATTTCGCTTAGAAGATGAGTTGAACTAGGGTTATGGTACAGGCAGAAAGTTTAGTTAAGTATAAAATAATAGATAACATTGGGACCTTGAACCTGGTTTTCTCTTCCGGTTAGTTGCGTATTGTAATAAAACCACTATGCTATGGTGCCCCCCACCCGATATCAAGTGAACCAATTAAAATGCGTGTTCTGAATAAATAAATAAAAAAATATATCATCATCATCATCATCCGGTATCATGACAGCTACCGACATCTTCCACAAACCAAACATCATTCCTCTCTGTCCATCCATTGATCTTCCTCCAATCCTCTGATAACACTGAGCAACAAAAAGGAAACTTTATTTTGTCTCAGAAAGAAACATGTGTGATTCTGATAGTATTTTTCTCCTGAATCCAAATATGATATCGGTTTTTCTCCATCATGCAAGGTTTCCGAGAGACAGGAATTTATAATTTCAAACACTTTAATATTTTCTACATTCGTAACTACACAATTTTCGAACATTCGTACTCACCTATAAAGTAAGAAATGGCGATTGTCTGCTAAATTTCGTCTGTGGAGCACCCCTCTTGATGGTTCAACAATAATCGGCCAGCATATTAGGATACCATTTGCCTTGATATATCTTTTCCATAGCTGAAATCTCCTGAGTTACCTCATTTGGTTTTATTTTACAATGGACAAATGGACGAAAAAAGTTTATTAAAAAAAATAATTATTTAAAACCATTAATTGAAATTGAAATAAAAAAACTGTGAATGATGGAGAAATTCAGAATACATATTTGAAAACACGATAAAAAACTGCATTAAGTGCAACTATTGGTACTCATAAGACAAAAATCATGTTGACCAATTTAGATCATAGCCCCTTACACATCTTCCCTCAGATTTTGGTCTTCCTTTCTTTCCCCTTTCCATTGGGATCCATTCCGTAATAAGTTTAGGCAATCTTTGCTCTGAAATTCTTTTCACATGGCCATACCACTGTAATCTTTTCTTTTCTATATAAATGATGTCCGGCTCCTCTTGAACGCCCATAATTTCCCTTATATATATATATATATATATATATATATATATATATATATACATAGGTGTAACTGAATTTCCACTATAGATTTTGAGGACGTGTAGTGGGGATCAAACGGTTACGTTTATTATAGAAACTTATGTCTGAAAACATACCGTTTTCTCGATACGAAAAATAACACAGCATACTGTTGTGTGTCACATAACGCCGTTTGAATTGCGCGGGCTGATCGAGAATCGCGAGTTAGAGGACCCGCATAAACCGGCCGAAGTGTCTGGAGTGTCTTACCAGACGGTTTAACAGTGTCTCCCTCCCCTTTCGGGAAAGATCCATGGCAAGAGGCTTCTGGAATTCGAAGTGTCTCGAAGCTGTTTCTAGAAGTTTCCTCACGCCTATAAGGGGGGGCCGTAGGCGAGACCACAGTCAGTCTTACGTTAAGTGAACGAGAAATTGTGGCGAACTTATTCAGCAGTGACTGTGATAAAAATTAAAAGAAGATTAATTGTGACCAAAAGTTTAATGATAATCGTGGAAAGAAATAGAGTGTCAATGTTAGATTTTAAACAAATTTAGTGTGCTTATTTACGCTCAAAATAACGCAGGAGAAAAACCGTGGTCATATACGACATCACGTTTAACGCTCCCTCGTTTTGGGTGCCATATATCCTGCACTTTCTCCCAAGACAACTACTTGTAAATCAGACCACATAACTCCAGTATTTGAAATGTGTCTTGGTTCCGATTGGAAGAAGGCGAAAGATCCATAGTCTCTGCCCCCCCTTTTTTCTCTACACACTTTGTCCACCTCATCACTCCTTTATATTTCTACTCGCTTTCATTCGCTATCCTCCCACCAGAAGTTGAACACACGATCGAGAGAAAATTTAACTCTAGCTGTTCTTCTACATCGAACATCTCACTATTCCTCATCCTTCCTTTTTTCAGCCACCCGAATCTGGAATTCCCTCTCCTCGTATATCAAGGACTGCCCGACTCAAAAAACAGTTTAATAAATAATAGTTTAAAAACTAAAACAGCACGCTTTATTAGAAAACCGAACTAAAAAATGAAAAATAATTTTAATTTCCAACACGCTTGGGATAAAATTAAAGTGGTCAACAAAAAAATAATCTCCAACACATCTAGAATAAAACTAGTGTTATCTACAAAAAAATAATTTTACCATCAAAAGCGTGGGGTGCTTTATATCAATTAATATATTTGATAATGAACAGATATTGGTAAAAAGTAAAGTCTCTAAGAAGAGAATGTAAAAAAAAATTTCATTTTTTAATTCGGTTTTCTAATAAAGCGTGTTGTTTTAGTTTTTTAAACTATTATTTTTTTTAGTTTTAATATTTTGCAGAATAAGATAAAAATGTAAATATCTTCAAATTCGATACTATTGTAGTATGAGCTAAAAGTAATAATCTTCTAAAAAAATCCTCCGGGCCAGATTTGAACCAGCGACCTACAGTCTACCGCTCTACCAGCTGAGCTCTTACAACGATTGACTAAAAAAGTTGATAAGTCCGCAATCTATTATACCGGTTTTTATTATTTTGATTTTCCGATTATTCTGGCCTGGATTTTAGAAAACATGTATGAAAGTATTGTATTGTCATTGGTCCTTTACAAGTATACAAAGTTTCAAGTCGATTTAATATTAATAAATGGGTGAAAATCGTGTTGAAAAATTCCATACATAGATACACCGGCAGGTTTTTTGATATCCTGATGATCCTGGCCAGGATCTTAGAAAAAATTATGAAATTATTGTATTGCCACTGGTCCTTTACAAGTATACAAAGTTTCAAGTCGATCCAATGTTCCGAAGTGGGTGTAAATCGTGTTGAAAAATTCCATACATAGATACACAGCCACTTTTTTTGATATCCTGATGATCCTGGCCAGGATCTTAGAAAAAAATTATGAAATTATTGTATTGTCATTGGTCCTTTACAAGTATCAAATTTTCAAGTCAATCCAATGTTCCGAAGTGGGTGAAAATCGTGTTGAAAGATTCCGTTACATAGATGGACAGATACAGGTCAAGCTAATATAAAGCGTGTTAAAAGAAACTCACTTCTTTATTTCCTTAGACAATATAATATATAACCGTGTTCCATATATACTTTTATTATTCCTTTATATTTTAAACTTTCTTTACTTTGCCAATTACTTAATATAATTATATGTTATTATTTTTGTTATTATTTCTGTTATTTTTTTCTTTCTTTCCCTGTCAACTTTATATTGTGTAGTCTGTGAATGGAGAAGACTACATAACAATGAACTACATGGTCTTTATAGGAAGCCAGATATAATAAGAACAGTTAAGTCCCGTAGACTGCGATGGGCAGGACACGTTGCGCGTATGGGGAATGAAAGACGTGCATGGAAACTTCTTGTATGAAAGTCAGAAAGAAAACGCCCAGTCGGTAGATCAAGAATGAGGTGGGAGAACAACATTAACTATGATTTGAGGGAAGTAGATTATACAGGGAATGATTGGAAAGCATTAGCTCAGGATAGGGATGTATGGAGAGCTTATGTCCGTGCGGCAATGAACCTACGGGTCCGATAGTGCCAGTGAGTAAGTAAGTAATAATTATCTATTATGTATCATTCATCATAATTCTTATTGTGTGTATAATTTAACCCTAGTGAAGTGGAAGAGCTGACCTTACGGTAAAATAAATAAATAGTGTGGGGTCACATGAAATCTCTGATTTACGAGACCCCTTAGGCACTCGACAAAGACCTCTCGCGCGGGTTGTGGCTGCGGCGGATATTACAGGACCATTGATTGGTGGTCGTGTGTTCTAGAACGTGGTGCGGAAGTACCGTATCCGTGTTGAACTAAGTGGTCGTCACATCGAGCCCTTCTTGTGGACCCAGACGACAAGCAGCAGGCGCCAGAGAGAGAGAGAGAGAGAGAGAGAGAGAGAGAGAGAGAGCAACGTGTGTTGTGGTATTTCGCTTTAGCTCAGGAAAGCGATGCATGCAAAGCTTATGTCCGAACGGCCATGTTCGATAGTGAGTTAGTTATTTAGCAATAATAATTACAATTATATATACTGTATATGACATTAAAAGAAAAATCAATTCCTGAATCGGGATTCAAACCCAGTTTCTAAATGTTGAACGTTTAGCGCTCTAACCATCTAAGCTAATCAGGAATCCTAACGCAACACTTACTTTTCATATATATACATGATTCTCAATTTACACGAGAAGTAGCGGAATATCATTCCAACTGTCATCTAGTGGCCACTATGACAAGTAAGCATATTTAAAGAGATAATTTACTTTATAGCAGTAACGCTTGTACGTTTAAATGTTGTTACTAAATTTTTGACATTTAGCAATGAAGGCAAATATAACATGAAAAGAAAAATAAATGCTCGAGTCAGGATTTGAACCCGAGTTTCTAAACTTTGTAGTTTAGCGCTCTTACCATCTGAGCTACTTAAGAATGCTCACTTACTTACTTACTTACTTACTCACTGGCACTATCGAAGCCGTAGGTTCATGGCCGCACGGACATAAGCTCTCCATACATCCCTATCCTGAGCTAATGCTTTCCAATCATTCCCTGTATAATCTACTTCCCTCAAATCATAGTTAATGTTGTTCTCCCACCTCATTCTTGGTCTACCAACTGGACGTTTTCCCTCTAGCTTTCCTACAAGAAGCTTCAATGCACGTCTTTCATTCCCCATACGTGCAACATGTCCTGCCCATCGCAGTCTACGAGACTAAATTGTTCTTATTATATCTGGTTTCCTATAAAGACCATGTAGTTCATTGTTATGTAGTCTTCTCCATTCACCCGTCTGTTCATCTCTCTTTGGTCCAAAAACCTTCCTAAGAACTTTATTCTCAAATACTCGTAATCTCCTTTCCTCCCTTACAGTAAGAGTCCATGTTTCGCACCCATATAATATAACTTAAGAATCCTAACGCAAATATTTATAAATAGATAAATAAATATAATATTCCTTTTTTATTGGAAATGCAGTAAAATTCTGATGTTGGAGTCGTTAACAGTAAAAAAAAGTAAAATATTTGTTCTAAGAAATTTATACAATAGAGTTTGAAAGTATTTGAAATAAGAAAAAAGAAACATTTGCAGCTAAAATTATTTTGTTAAATGTTAAGACTACGTGACTCAAAATGAGGTGGAATCTAATTTGTTTGTCAGACACACAATTAAATTACTTGGTGTATGTGCACCATCTACAACATGTCGCGTTTTTACACCTGGCTGCTGCATTATATGCAAATTAAATATACTTGTTCATTAACCCAGAACACCAGATACCAAACAAAATTCTATTAGGACGCTTCTTCCAAACTACTTGTAATCATCATTATTCTTATCTTTAATTAGTATTACTAAATAAATTTCAAACAAAATAAATCGTTGATTCTACTGTATATACGTAGTGTCTGTATTAAGATTTACTAAAGTTAATTTAGGTCTACAGCAGATGGGAAGCAGGAAAAGTAAATGAGATCAAAGATAAACTCAGGAAAATATGTAATATCTGCCCTAAATGGAATATTATGGGATAAACATATCAAAAATAAATTAAAGATAAAATTTTTAAAACAGTAGTTGGAAGTATTATGACTTATGCTTCAGAGGTTTGGACTATAAATTATTATCAGATGAAAAGAAAATTAATGGTAGCAGAAATTACTATTGGAGAAAATCTGCTAGGATATCAAGGAGAGAGAAAATTATAAATGAAGTTATAAAGGAGAACATGAATGTACAAAACTAAATTTTAGAATTTATCATAAGTAATGCCACGAGTGATTTCCAAATTATCGATAAATTCACGACTCACGAAGTGAGGAGTGAATTTATCTAGAGAATTTGGAAATCAAGAGTGGCATTTGTTAGGACTATTTAACGAATAAAATTAAGCTGTTTACTCACAAATCATTATTTAACTATAGTTATTTTAAAATATTTATATATTTAATGTAAACGGCGATGTTTGAAAACAAATGAGAAACGATAGGTACGCTTCTACTGCTTCTTTTGTTTATCACTGCAACCAGATATCATACTATTTATTGCCAAAGGAACGCAATATTGTAAGAATGCTCTCTAGTGGAGAAAAAATGAAACACATCAATCTGTATATTAATTCATTTTTGATGTAGTATGATGTAAATATGACAATTATATTTTTCTCGATTATTACCTGGGAAAAAATACATTTAAGAAAGTGCAAACAGTGGTTTCTTTTTTTGGTGGTATAATCAATTGCTACAAATGTTGACATGTAAGCACTATTATATACAATCTGGTAGCCGTATTTGTTATAGGCTCAGTCACTGCAAAATAACGGTCGGACCTGTTCAGAATATTAAAAAGGAGGAGCTTTGTTTAATATATGATAATCCTAACACTGATAAATATTTCGTGAAACACGACTCTGATTGGTTGTAAAACAGAAATCATTGAAACGTGATTGGTCATTGACTCCCATTTGGGGCATGAGTTAAATAGTCCAAGAAAAGCAACTAAAATGATATGGGCATATTAGGCGAATAGAGGATGAAAGATTACCGAAGAAAATAATGGAATGGACACCATCAGGAACGAGAAAGAAAGGACGACCAAATCTAACGTGGATCCAAGGGATTAGAGAAACTTTGAAAGACTGGGAAATAGAGGAAGAAATGTGTTGTAACAAAGACGAATTACTTACTCACTGGCACTATCGAACCCGTAGGTTCATGGCCGCACGGACATAAGCTCTCCATACATCCCTATCCTGAGCTAATGTTTTCCAATTATTCCCTGTATAATCTACTTCCCTCAAATCATAGTTAATATTATTCTCCCGCCTCATTCTTGGTCTACCAATTGGGCGTTTTCCCTCTGGTTTTCCTACAAGAAGCTTCCATGCAAGTCTTTCATTTCCCATACGTGCAAATGTCCTGCCTATCGCAATCTACGAGACTTAACTGTTCTTATTATATCTGGCTTCATATAAAGACCATGTAGTTCATTGTTATGTAGTCTTCTCCATTCACCTGTCTGTTCATCTCTCTTTGGTCCAAAAATTTTCCTAAGTACTTTATTGTCAAATACCTGTAATCTCCTTTCCTCCCTTAAAGTAAGAGTCCATGTTTCGCACCCATATAATATAACTGGTAGAATTATAGTTTTATATATTTTCAGTTTAACGTTTTTTGAAAGGAGTTGGGACATCAAGAGTCTCTGCAATGCATAATAGCACGCATTTCCAGAATTGAGCCTATGTTTAATTTCTTTGTGCATCTCATTCCTATTTGTAATTATTGTTCCTAGGTATTTGAATTCAGCCACTTCCTCAAAATTTCCCTCATTTGTCATTAGCTGCCCATTTCCATTATATAATGAATTTCTACATGTGACCATATATTTAGTTTTATTGATATTTAGTTCCAGTCCTAATTTCTTAGTGTTACTCAATAGTGTGTACGTGTTGCCCTTTAGAATATCCTTGCTATCGGCCAATAGTACTACATCATCAGCATAAACTAACAGCTTATTAATACCATTGAGTTGTAAGCCAACAAAGACGAATGGGAGAAAATTATAATGCGAAATTTATTGAAGACAAATCATTGGTGTCGGAAAAATGTATAACATTGTTAAACCGAATATATATATATATATATATATGTGTGTGTGTGTGTGTGTGTGTGTGTGTGTGTGTGTGTGTGTGTAATATAGGTTTACATAAAATATGTTTTTGCTTTTTGAATATATAGAGTCACAATTTTATATTTTGCTAAGATATGGAACAAGACTAGAAGCCGTACGAGCAGTTACATAATTTATATTGTTGTCTTAACACTGTCAAGGTTATTTAGTTTACGAGATTGAGACGAATAAATCATATAGCTGGATTACGTGACAATAGAAATTCTTTCAGATTTTTATTAGGAAATCCAGGAATAAAATAACATTTGGAAGGCTTAGACGTAGATGGCGATGTGGAATAAAATAAAACTGGATGTCCAGCTATGAATAAGACACGTTACACTGTGGACAGGGACCTTGGAGCTCTACATTACATAGAATTGGTTAATTTATTTGAACTATTAAATTGCGATGGGGAGGGCATGTATGCCGAATATGGAATGAAAGAGGGGCATGGAAGCTTCTTGTAGAAAAATTCCAGCTGGTAGACCAAAACATGAGGTGGAGAATAATATCAACAACGTTTGAGGGAAATAGAATGTACAGGGGATGATTGTAAAACATTAGCTGAGAAATAGGGGCACGTGGAGAGCTAATGTACGCGCGGCCATGAACCTATGGGTTCGAAAGAGCCATTGAGTTTGTTAGTAATTGCAACTATTAAAATACAGTTTTCATTCACATAGCCTGCGAAGGTTAGGGTAGACGTGTCATCAATGGGGAATGAAAGTGGGGCGTGGAATTTTGTTACAAGGAAACCAGAAGGAACGCTCCTAGTAGGTAGGCCAATAACACTGGTCAACATGATGTTTGTCTCATGAGTATCATTAGTCGTGCTTCATGCAGTGTTTTATCGTGTTTTCAAATATGTATTCAGAATTTCTCTTCCACCCACAGTTTTTTTATTTCAATTTCAATTAATGGATTTAAATAATTATTTGTTTAATAAACCTATATTTCTTCCCGGAAAATATTGGCGCATTGAGCGATGAGCACGGGGAACACTTTCATCAGGAGATTTCAGCTATGGAAATGAGATATCAAGGCAAATGGAATCCTAATATGCAGGCCGATTATTGTTGGACCATCAAGAGGGATGCTCCACAGGCGAAATATAGCAGAAAATCGTGATTTCTTACTTTCTATGTGAGTCAGAATGTTCGAATATTGTGTAGTTACGAATGTAGAAAATATTAAAGTGTTTGAAATTATAAATGCCTGTCTCTCTCGAAAACCTTGCCTGATGGAGAAAAGCCGGTATCATATTTGAATTCAGGAGAAAAAATACTATCAGAATCACATATTTTTGTTTCTGAGAAAAAAAAAAAGTTTATTTTTTGTTGCTCTGTGTAATTAGTTAGCAGAATAACAATATTCACAATTTAAGAGAGGTGAAATGTACAGAGATGGTTGGATAATATTGGATAGGGATATAGGCCCTAATATATTTCTATATTATAGAAATGTCAAGTACTCGCGGTCATGAACCCTTGGGATCGATACTGCCAGTGTGTTAGTGATTGTAATACAATTTCAAAAGTAAATACCAGTAATTCATAATTCATTTTATGTGACTATTTAATTTATGCCACAAATGCTAGTCAATGACTAATCACGTTTCAATGAATGTTGTTTTACAACCTATGACAGTCGTGTTTCACCTCGCTCTTTATCGATTTCCCTTTATCAGCTCCTGCTTTTTAATGTTCTGAACAGGTCAAAGCATTATTTTTCTCCAACAAATACATTGAATATAGCAAATAAAGAAAAGATTCCTTGATTTTACTGAGTTGTTTACTAAAAAATAAATGAATAACCGGTAATGTTGATTATGATATATAGTTTGATGTGTTTCATTATTTCTCCACTTGGGTGCACTCTTACAATATTGCGATCTTATTTGGCAATAATTAATATGATCAAGCAGCAGTGAATGAACATAACCTCATATTTTTTTTGTTTTCAAACATCGCCGTTTACATTAAATATATAAATATTTTAAAATAAGTATAGTTAAACAATGATTTGTGAGTAAACAGCTTAATTATATTCGTTAAATAGTCCTAACAAATGCCACTCTAGATTTCCAAATTCTCTAGATAAATTGGAAATCACTCGTGACATTACTTATGAGAATGGTTGGAAAACACTGGATAGGGATATAGGCCCTAATATATTTATATATTATAGAAATGACATGTCCTCGCGGTCATGAACCCTTGGGTTCGATAATGCCAGTGTCTTAGTAATTGTAATACAATTTCAGAGAGTAAATGCCGGTAATGGAAGTTGATAATTAATTTAATGTAATAAACTACTTACTTTAATGATATATCTTAATTTTGCGGGTAATAGTTTAACAAAGAATATGAAATTCGCATGTTCCATTCATAGTTTGTTTTTCTATGAAGTGGTACCTTACATAATTACATTTAGAATATTATTTTCATAACTAGCTATTCAATTTCACAGGAGGAGACATGTTGGTGAAACGAGTTTATTAAAGATATTAGGTCACTTACTGTGAAACCAGCTAACCAGCAATAATAATACCAATTACCATTACATTCATTCATACATTTACATCATTTCCTCAATGATGATAAACTAGTGAATGATTTTCAAATTAATATGTAGGTTAAAAAATCAGAATACTCTTTTTGTAATTTATGATGTAACTCACTGGTAATATTAAATCCGGATGTTTATTTTTGCAAGGACATATCCACTCCATATATTTCTATCCTATGATAATATTTTCCAATTATACCCTGTAATGTTCACTTCCGTATAATCAGATGTAATTTGATTCTCTTGTCCCATTCTTTCAATATCTACTAGGCGCTTTTCCTAGGTTATTCAACAGATTATTTACCTATCTACTACTAGGAGCTTTCGCTCAGGATTTCCTAAAATAAGTGTCCATGTCCCTCTTTTGATCCTAATTCGTGCCACTGCTCCTGCTCAACGGAATCCATCAGACTTTGCTGTTATTATTAACTAACTAATTCACTGGCACTATCGAACCCGTAGGTTCATGGCCGCACGACATAAGCTCTCCATACATCCCTATCCTCAGCCAATGTTTTCCAATCATCACCTGTATAATCTACTTCCCTCAAATCATAGTTAATGTTATTCTCCCACCTCATTCTTTGTCTACCAACTGGGCGTTTTCCTCTGGTTTTCCTACAAGAAGCTTCCATGCACGTCTTTCATTCCCCATTCGTGTCACATGTCCTACCCATAGCAGTATACGAGACTTAACTGTTCTTATTATATCTGGCTTCCTATAAACACCATGTAGTTCACTGTTATGTAGTCTTCTCCATTCACCTGTCTGTTCATCTCTCTTTGGTCCAAAAATTTTTCCTAAGAACTTTATTCTCAAATATTCGTAATCTTGTTTCCTCCCTTAAAGTAATAGTCCATGTTTCGCACCCATATAATATAACTGGTAGAATAATAGTTTTATATATTTTCGGTTCAACGTTTTTGAAAGAAGTTGGGAAGTCAAGAGTCCCTGTAATGCATAAAAGCTCGCATTACCAGAATTGAGCCTATGTTTAATTTCCTTGTGCATCTCATTCCTGTTTGTGATTATTGTTCCTAGGTATTTGAATTCCGCCACTTCCTCAAAATTTCCCTCATTTGGCATTAGCTGCGCATTCTCATTATATAATGTATTTTTATGTGTGGTCATATATTTAGTTTTATTGATATCTACTTATCAGGTATCAAATGAAGATCGTAGGTTACTATTGCCTGATTTTCTTCTTTCACCTGTCTGTTCGAATCTCTTTGGCCCAAAACTTTTTTTTCAACATCATTCTCAAATACTCGTATGTTCAAATGTTATTCTCCCTTGAAGTAAGATACAGTATTTTGCATCCATCTAATGTAACTAGAAAAATAATAACAGTTTTTTCAAAATTCTAGTCAATATATTTTGAGAGAAGTTTGGATGACAAGTCTCCCTACAATGATAATGCATGATAGTGTGTGTTTCCATACTTGGTAAGGGAAAAGCGATCCCACTGCAGACCCAAGAAAGCCCTTGAAATATTAAAAAGTTAAGGTTCCTAGCTTTCTGGAGAATCGTCACGAGATGTCAGTGGGGTTGTCAATCCAGGGTGACGGCTGCATTTATTCCCAAAACAAATGTCTGATATCACTGGTGAACATAATTTTTGTCTCATGAGTACCAATAGTTGTACTTAATGCAGTTTTTTATCGTGTTTTCAAATATGTATTCGGAATTTCACTATCACCCACAGTTTTTTTATTTCAATTTCAATTAATAGATTTAATTAATATCTTTTTAAATAAACCTAGATTTCTTCCCTGTAAATCTTAGCGCATTGAGTGATGAGCACAGGCAACATTTTCATCAGGAGATTTCAGCTATGGAAAAGAGATATCCAGGCAAATGGAATCCTAATATGCTGGCCGATTATTGTTGGACCATCAAGAGGGATGCTCCACAGGCGAAATATAGCAGAAAATCGTAATTTCTTACTTTCTATGTGAGTCCGAATGTTCGAATATTGTGTAGTTACGAATGTAGAAAATATTGAAGTGTTTGAAATTATAAACCCCTGTTCTCTTCGAAACCTTGCGTGATGGAGAAAAACCTATATCATATTTGAATTCAGGAGAAAAAATATTCACATATTTTTCTTTCTGAGACAAAAAAAAAGTTTTTTTTTTGCACAGTGTATTCATTTCCGTTAGAAGTTGACTCGAACTCAGGACCTTGATGCCACTAGAAGGCTTAAGCTAGTTCAAAAATCCAGCCTGCCGGGAGTCGAACCTGTGATCTTCCGGCTTGTAGTATATTGTCTTAACCCTACACTACGGTATGTTAAAAAAAAAACAATAATTTGGCAACAGTAAGTGGTGTTCCCTAGCGATCATCCATGGAAGTACTAATCGCGCCCAATGTTCCCTAACTTCGGCGATTAGATGAGAATCGGAATTTTCAAAATTGCTGGCCGATGACTTCCAGATTTTAGATGTAGTTTCTTTCTGCACCACCATAAATATACTCAGATGTGAATATATTTAAGTAATTTATCTCACTACGTTATTTCCATGGGAGAAAAATAAATATTTTTTTTAAATACACGATTCAAGGATATTTTGAGGGATGACTTCGGGGCAATATACCGGTAAAAACGTGTCACATTTAAGTCCCGTCTTTTGAAATGGGAACTCTAAACATTTATGCAAACAATTCTTATTATTTCGTATTTGTTATTTTCATTATTTCCACTTTCAGTTGTTCATTGTTTAGCGTTTTAAAATATTTAACGTATCTCTCAAATTGAGTTTTGTCATCTAACATTTAAGGTGCGACGCTAATAGCCCTAGTTGTTAAAGAGCATCGTTTAATGAAATACTAACTTCAGCTAATATACAAAGTTAATCAAGATAAAGGCCAGTACGTACACACTACTGAGTAACAGTAAGAAATTGGGACTGGATGTAAATATCAATAAAACTAAATATATGGTCACACATGGAAATACATTATATAATGGAAATGGACAGTTAATGACAAATGAGGGAAATTTTGAGGAAGTGGCTGAATTCAAATACCTAGGAACGATAATCACAAATAGGAATGAGAAGCACAAAGAAAATAAACATAACCTCAATTCTGGAAATGCGTGCTATTATGCATTGCAGATACTCTTGATGTCCCAACTCCTTTCAAAAAACGTTAAACTGAAAATATATAAAACTATTATTCTACCAGTTATATTATACGAATGCGAAACATGGACTCTTATGTTAAGAGAGGAAAGGAGATTACGAGTGTTTGAGAATAAAGTTCTTAGGAAAATTTTTGGACCAAAGAGAGATGAACAGGCAGGTGAATGTAGAAGTCTGCATAACAATGAACTACATGGTCTTTATAGGAAGCCAGATATAATATGAACAGTTAAGTGTCGTAGACTGCGAGGGGTAGGACATGTGATAAGAATGGGGAATGAAAGACGTACATGGAGGCTTCTTGTAGGAAAACCAGAGGGAAAATGCCCAGTTGGTAGACCAAGAATCTGGTGGGAGAATAATATTAACTATGAAGTAGATTATACTGGGGAGGGTTGGAAAACATTAGCTCAGGATAGGGATGTATGGAGAGCCTATATCGGCGCGGCCATGAACCTACGGGGTTCGATAGTGCCAGTGAGTTAGTTAGTTAATCAAATAAGTTAATTTGATAAGCGGAAAGAAAATCTAAATGTTAATATTTTCTTAAGCGATTAATCACGTAGGCCATTGTTGAGTCATAGCCTCTCCTTTGTCAGAGGTTTATAGACAAAATTCATTTTGGTCACCTTATTTGCCGAAAGATGTCATGAGTGAAGTGCTGTCAACACACCGACTCAATGAGACATCTAACAGGTAACTATGGTATTACTAGGATGTTTGAGATAGATAAATTTTCTTAGAGGCCTCTTTGTTCAGGCTTAAGGATGCTTACGAGCCCAAAAATCTTCAGATTCGTGACCCACGGCTTAAAGTCACTTCCCGGTGGACTTGCTCCTTCGACTTTTCAATCCTAAAAAAATCCATCGACCGCGGCGGACAATATTTTCTTAAGAAGATTGAAAATTCCCTAAAATATCGTATACAGATTTATCCCCGAGGAATAATCTCAGGATACTATCAAGGCAAATCCATGGAATTGGTCACCGTGTCCCATTCAAACCTCCAACATTTTAATTAATCATAACTCTCGAAGTATGCGGAATTATAAAATGAGGTTGGTATTAAAATAAAGAGAAACTCCAAGAACTTTTGTTTTCATTGTTACAATTAATTCATCTGTCGCATGTTGGACAATAATAACATAAAATCACGTTCGCCAGACATCACTACACTGGACTTCTTCCTATGGGGGTATATAAAAGACCGTGTGTTTGCGACTCCAGTACAAGATCTTCATGATTTACGAACCCGTATCATTGAGAAAATTGCAACAGTACCAATGGACATGTTGGACAGAACGTGGCACGAAATCAAATACAGACTTGATATTGTTCGTGCTACTAATGGTGCACATATAGAGGTGTTTTAGTATGTGACAATGAAAATTATTTGAGTTTATGTTTAGTTTAATTCCGGTCTCATTCCATTATTCCGCATACATTGTTAGTTATGATTAATTACAATGTGGGAGGTTTGAATGGGACACCCTGTATTTCCATAGACCTACTGTGCCTTTCCCTCAGCAATGTTGATCGTTCATGATAAGAATATATTCAAACAGATGAGTGTGGAAATTAGACATTACACTTCCGAGTTCTCAACTTGAATGATTTTATTTACATTTTTGCAAAACTGAATTTGATAGAAATGCAATTTTTCTTGATATCCGACAATTTTAAAACGTAGTACGAACTCATAGTGTGATTCTGTTTTCAGTAAAAAAAAAAGAGAGACACTGAAATGGACCAACTTACATATCAGTACACCTCCTAATCCTGCGTCCATTGTTAAAGTTACACGAGTTGTGTTTGGTAGTCATTTATTTCAGCACAAATCCTACAATAACACTGTCGTTTGTCTGTTCAGTCAGGTGATATTTATCAGACTAACAAAACACACTCAACTGGTCACATATAGTTTACAAGAGGCCGTATACAAGAATGTACAGTATATAGGTATTTCCTATTTAAATATTCAATGCAATTTGCTAGCACAAATTCCATTCACTATTTAACTCATGTCCCAATTGGGAGTCAATGTCCAATCACATTTCAATGATTTTTTATTTACAACCAATCACAGTCATTTTTCACGTCGATTTTATCAGTTTAATTTTATCACTGTGAAATAAATCTCCTCCGTTTTAACATCCTGAATAGGTTATATATAACATCGTATTTTGCAGTTACACGATGTGGCTACCAGATTGTATATATAGTGCACGAATGTAACCTTATCGTGGTTGCGGGAGATAATATAAAAATATTTGTAGCAATTGACTATACCATCAAAAAAAGAAACCACTTTTTGCACTTTCTTAAACGTATTTTTTCCCAGATAATAACGGTCCAGAAAAATATAATTGATATATTTACATCATAGGACATCAGAACTTAATTAACACACAGTTTGATGTGTTTCATTTTTTTTCTCTCACTAGGGTGCATTCTTACAATATTGCGATCCTTTGACAATAAATAATATGATCTAGTTGCAGTGACTATTTAACTCATGCCCCAAATGGGAGTCAATGACCAATCACGTTTCAATGATTTCTGTTTTACAACCAATCAGAATCGTGTTTCACCAAATATTTATCAGTGTTATGATTACCATATTAAAGAAAGCTCCTCCTTACAATATTGCGTTCCTTTGGCAATAAATAGTATGATCTGGTTGCAGTGATAAACAAATGAAGCAGTAGAAGCGTACCTATCGTTTCTCATTTGTTTTCAAACATCGCCGTTTACATTAAATATAGGCTATAAATATTTTAAAATAACTATAGTTAAATAATGATTTGTGAGTAAACAGCTTAATTTTATTCGTTAAATAGTCATAACAAATGCCACTCTTGATTTCCAAATTCTCTAGATAAATTCACTCCTCACTTCGTGAGTCGTGAATTTATCGATAATTTGGAAATCACTCGTGGCATTACTTATGATAAACAAGTGAAACAACGTTTCTCATTTGTTTTCAAACATCGCCGTTTACATTAAATATATAACTATTTTAAAATAATTATATTTAAATAGTCCACCGCTGTGGTCTCGAGGTAGCGTGCTGCCTTGTCACGCAGCGGGCCCGGGTTCGATCCCCGGTCGGGGCAGTTCTTCTGGGTGAGGTTTTTATCGGGGTTTTTCCTCACCTGTAAGACAAATGTCAGGAAAACTTTAAGGCCCAAACGGTCCCCGAAATCATATGGCCATCATCCTTATCATTATCATCCTTACCATTATCATCATCATCCTTCACCGGTGTGGAAAGCAACGGGAAGCTATCACACCTACAGAATTCCCTAGTAAAGCTGCAAGCATAGCATGAAAATGCTATGATTGCAGTGAAGGACCTGCCTTCGGGCAAAATTACTATTGATGGATATTTAAATAATGATTTGTGAGTAAACAGCTTAATTTTATTCGTTAAATTGTCCTAACAAATGCCACTCTTGATTTCCAAATTCTCTAGATAAATTCACGACTCACTTCGTGAGTCGTGAATTTATGGATAATTTGGAAATCACTCGTGGCATTACTTAAGATAAACAATTAGCTAAAATTAAACTTTCAATTAATAATTAAATAAAAATGTCAAATTAATTCGAAATTATTAGCGTTTATGGAGTCTCAGAAAGAAGAGCTGTAATTCCATTACGTAGCACAAATACTTTAAATATTTTTCCTTCTCACGGACAATATCAATTGTAATTTTATTTTTCTATCTTCTACTATCTAATATGGCATAGCCCATTGTTGAGCCATTGTTTCTCCTCTGTTAGGAGTTATTAGACCAAGTTAATTTTTAGTTCCCTTATTTGCTCATAGATGTGTTGAATGGTGTACGGTTATAGCACCGACTCAATGAGATATCTAACAGGCAACTAAGGTATTACTAGGGTATAAAGATCGGTAAATTTTGCTTAGAGGCCTTTTTATTCAGGCTTATTGATATTTTTACGAGCTGAAAATCATCAGTTTGGGACTCACTACTAAAAGTCCCTCTCGGAGGGACTTGGATTTTCCGTCCTAAAAAATGCATAATTTTTAACTCTATTTTCCGAAATAGTAATTATGTCAATTAAATATTCTGATTATAAATAATTTTACTTTAATAATAATAATAATAATCATAATCATAATCATAATAACAATAATCATGATAATGTTTTATATATTCTGGAAGAGCTAAGGCCACAAGACCATTTCTTCTACTCATAAAGCACAAATATAGAAATTCATATTTAAAATAAAATTATATATATATATATATATATATATATATATATACAATAATATAAATATATAAACAATATACTATACATAATAGATTAAAAAATATTTAAAAAATTGGAATTTAAATTTAATGCAAACAGAGTATTTCATATGATAATAATAATAATAATAATAAATAATAATAATACAAATAAATAATAATAATAATAATAATAATAACAGAGTCCACCGCTGTGGTCTCGAGGTAGCGTGCTGCCTTGTCAAGCAGCGGGCCCGCGGTCGATTCCAGGGTGAAGTTTTTTTCGGGGTCTCACCTATAACAAAAGTGTCAGGAAGCTTAGGGCCAACGGTCCCCGAAAAACATCCGGCCATCATCCTTATCATTATTATCATCATCCTTCACCAGTGGGGAAAGCAACGGAAAGCTACCACACCTATAATTCCCTAGTAAAACTGCAAAGCATAGCATGAAAATGCTATGATTCCAGTGAAAGACTTGTCCTCGGGCATAATTACTATGGAATGGAATAATAATAGTAATATAATAAATTTAATGGGAAATACCAATTAATGTATGTACGTACATTACATGGGGTAATTATCAACTCAATATTAGAGCAAATATAAATTTAGATTTCTGATTATAACGTCCGGCAGCCCCTGATTTCCTGTATTAGGGAATTCCAGTTCCGAGCAGTGTAGTTAGATATGACGTGGGTTAATTTATACATAACTAGACATTTATTTATATTATAAAATTATTAATAATAATTAAAAAAGAAAGTTTGTATCCAACATATATATTCTTACTTTTAACATGAAATCATTATTTTCATAAACACAATTAGAAATGTAGCTTATCTGCCTACATAGATAGTCATGAGTAACCATGTCGCTATTTAAAAGTTTCTTGTTTATAATGGATTTCAAAGCAAAGGTAAAAACGTATGCTAGGAAACTTCGACATTTAAAGAAATGTGTGAATCTTTTTTACCCGAAAAAACAATCTTCAAACAAAATATTGTCAATGTATTCCACATATTTAGTACCTTTACTCGGTATCTGATCGCGAGATAGTAACTAAACTAATCGCCTTGCTTAACTTCTTGTGCGGTAGAACCAGTAAGTAGGTCTCAGATTCCAAGGTTCGTGGGTTCAAACTCGGCCGGGTTGCATAGATTTCCCAGAGCGTAAAAATTATGAGAATGGTTTCCTTCGGAAATACATCTAAATCTGCGAATCAAGTATCTTAGAATTATGGCACGTAAAATAACTACATGCCTAAAATTTAGCCCTCTGAACAAAATGTATGTAATCTTTTCATCCAGATTAGAATTGCAACACTAATAATGACCTTACCTGTTAAAATGTGTCCTTAAAAAAAATATATGACTTCAATATGAAATTAAAGTCATGGGTCCCATATCGTAGATTTACGGCACGTTAAAGAACCTTACACCTGAAAAAATCTATAAACAATATGTGTCGGTTTTATTTGCCAAGTGTTGAATCGCATCGTTAATAACCTTATCTGTTAAAGATTACACTGGTCAACATGATTTTTGTCTCATGAGTACTAATAGTTGTACATAATGCAGTTTTTTTAAAGTGTTTTCAAATGTGTATTCGGAATTTCTCCATCACCAAAAGCTTTTTTTAATTCAATTTTAATTAATGGATTAAAATAATTAATTTTTAATAAACGTTTTTTCGTCCATTTGTCCATTGTAAAATAAAACCAAATGAGCTAACTCAAATGATTTCAGCTATGGAAAAGAGATATCAAGGCAAATGGAATCCTAATATGCTGGCCGATTATTGTTGGACCATCAAGAGGGATGCTCCATAGGCAAAATATAGCAGAAAATCGTCATTTCATACTTTCTAGGAGTCCGAATGTTCGAATATTGTGTAGTTACGAATGTAGAAAATATTAAAGTGTTTGAAATTATAAATTCCTGTCTCTCGGAAACCTTGCGTGATGCAGAAAAACCGATATCATATTTGAATTCAGGAGAATAATACTATCCAAATCACATATTTTTCTTTCAGAGACAAAAAAAGTTTATTTTTTGTTGCCCAGTGTTAGTAGTGTAGTGGTACTAGTAGCAGCCGTAGAAAGAATAGTAGCAGTAGTAGTAATAGTATTGTATTCCATTCGTCCTCATATGGAGTGCTCCTTAGAGGGAGATTTTTAACCATGCGAATTTATTTGAGCTTATTTCCGCACAGATGTTACGATCGAGTAACATGTAGTCAGCACATCGCCTCAATGTGACATCTGGTAGGGAAATAATGTACTACTTGGGATGAGGAATTCCGGTTACAGTTTCCTCAGAGGTACAAATTTAGGTTTGAGATTCACTTACGAACCTGGAAAAACTTAAAATCGGGGACTAACGTCTTAAAGTCCCTGCCGGTCGAATTGTGACTTGGATTTTTCTATCCTAAAAATCCATTGACCCCGGCCGGGTTTGAACCCGCGACCCTCGAGACCAGAGGCAAGGAACATAATCCCTAGACACCGAGGGCTACATATATTAAGGTAAGTAAAGTAAAGTGATCCCACAACAGGCCTCAGGAGGCCCTGGGGTAGTAGGAAGTTAAGGCTCCCACTTTTTCTAGAAAATCGGCACTTTACGTCAGCCGGGTTGTCAGCCCTGCGTGACGGCCGCCTTTACCCCCAGAACAAGAGCCTGATACTAATTTCCGTTAGAGGCTGAGTCGACCCCAGGGCCATAGTGCCGTGAGAGGGTTTGGGTCAGTTTAAAAATCCTGACCCCAACGGGACTTGAACCCTCGACCCTCCGGCTTGTAGCTCAGTGACATATATTAAGGAGCGTTGTTAAATACAAATACTTCTTTTTTTCTATTCCATTAACACAGTTTAATCTCTCGCCTTATCGGTACTTTTACGTGCCACACGCTATTCCGGCCTTACAGTGGTACTAGATATCGGAAGAGGGAGTTGTGACTATACATCTCACATATACTTTTGGCCACACAAGGACATGGAGGACCTCCCCGAATGAATGAACTGCTCAATGTCAGCAGCGCCACCTCCGAGACAACACAACATTAAAATGAAACACACCTTTTCTCATTCACACTCACACACATATTTATACTAAACATGGCGAATATGAAATTATGATTATGATGGCCGCATGATATGTGGAACTACACATAAAACATTAAAGAACAAAACAAGAAGAGATACTAGATTGAAGTTTTATAAAACATTGGCAGTTCCTGCATTACTTTATGGGAGTGAAACTTGAGTAATGACCAAAAAAATTACAAAGTAGAATACAAAGTGTAGAAATGGACTTCCTTAGAAGAACAAAAGGCTGCAGAAGAATGGATCGGTAAAGAATGAAGATATAAGAACAGAGTTAAATATATATCCATTAAATGATAAAATCAAAGGATATACAGAAAAATGGTTTAGACATGTAGAAAGAATGAACGTAAGAAGATTACCAAAAGCAGCATTTAACTGCAAGCCAAGAGGTTCAAGGAATGTAGGAAGGCCAGTGAAAAGATGGACAGAACAACTGTGAGGCGAAACAGGCATTTTGCCTTGCCCGTGAAGTGAAGAAGAAGAAGAAGAATAAGATGGCCGTATGATATTTGGAAACCGTTTGGGCCTTAAACGTTCCTGACAGTTGTTTTTCTGCTGAGGCAAAACTCTGAAAATCCATAATTCATTAAATTTGTTCAGACGGGGAATCGAATCCAAGCCCGCTGCGTACGCGGCAGCGACGCTACCCCGAGACCACAGCTGTGGATTAAATAAAAAAATTAGCATAATTGTATCAAAAATTGCGAGCAAACAGTGATAGACAAGAGTAGGAAGGATGCAGACCCGGACATATGGGGCGTGGCAGTTCCATACCGCAGTTACAATTATTAATATTCAGGGGGAGGACAAACAAAACACATGAGATAAGTGCGGCCGGGCGTCGCCCTGACTAGCGGTCCCCCTGGTAAAAGCTTCATTAAGGTCACTTGACTTGATTGCATTATGCAGTTAGAAGGTCCCTGTAAACACAAGCTCTGGACAGTGCTTCTGGCTACTTCCAGTCGCCCTCATGGGGCGCGCAAATGAATAACACGGTTTCCCTCTCTCTTTCAAGAAAATTCTCACTAGTACCCTGCAGTGATCGCTCATTCCCAAAGCAAACGCTGTGCCAACACTTTTTAAATAATCAAGCGACAAAGGTAAACCTAGATTCACATACGGAAATGTATCACCTTTAATATAATTTATAAAATAACTCCAATATGTAATTCTTCTTCTTCTTCTTCGGTTTTCCCCCACTTAGAGGTTTGCCGTCTTCAGTTTCCATTTATATCTATCATTCCAATTTTCCTCTTCCAAATTCCTATCATCCATTATAGTTCTGACGTAGGTTTTCCATTTCCATCTTGGTCTGCCACGTTTATTTCTTCCAGGGGGGTGACCACTGGTATATATTTTTTGGCCATCTTTCATTTTCCATTCTTTGTACATGGCCATACCATTTAAGCGTTTAATTTTCAATCCTCTTAACAACAGATGTGGTGACATTCATTTCTCCCCACAGGAATTCATTTCTTATTTTATCCTGTCTTGTTTTTTGGAGGCTTCATCTAAAATAATCAAATTCAACTGTTCTAATTTTATTCGTTTGTAATTCTGTCAAAGACCAATATGTAATTAAGAATTAAATTTTGTCCCTAAAATATGAAAATAAAGCTGAATAATTTAACTATACAGGGTGGACCGCTCGAATGGACCTAATTTCAATTGCTTGTTACTGGCAAACGGTTGAAGATAGAAACTTAAAACAACGTTCATATTACAGAAAAACTCACCAAGTTTTGATATCCAGATCACCACATCTCTATATGAGCCCCAGCAGTCACTGTGACGATATCAAAGCGATGAACAATTTCTTGCCAAGTACGTTGGAGTATGTCTTCTGGAATGTTCTCAATAGCCTCTATGATGCGCTCACGAAGATCACGAAGGTCTTTGACTGGGGTGGTGTAAACTTTATCTTTGACATAGCCCCAGAGAAAGAAATCCAGTGGTGTTAAATCGGGAGATCTCGGGGGCCACGCGATTGGTCCTCCCCTACCAATCCAACGGCCAGGGAAAATGTTGTCCAAAGTCGTACGAACTTCATTGGACCAGTGGGGAGGAGCACCATCTTGCTGGAAAACGATGTTAGGCTGCAGTTGTTCAATTTGTGGAAAGAAGAACTGCTCCAGCATGTCAAGATATGTGGTACCACGAACAGTTTTCTCGGCGAAGAACGGTCCAATGACCTTATTATGTGACAAACTGCACCAAACATTCATCTTCGGACTATCACGAACATGCTCTTGAATAGCGTGAGGATTCTCCGATCCCCAGATCCGCACATTATGCCGGTTTACCTTGCCTGACAAATGGAAAGTGGCTTCGTCCGAGAAGAAAATCTTGGTCATGAAGTCAGGATCAGCGCCGAGACGGTCCAGCATCGTATTGGCGAATTCCACTCGTTTCGTCCCTAAAATATGAAAATAAAGCTGAATAATTTAACTACATCTCATACACCATAATTTTGCCTCTTCCTGTTGATAAAATTCTCTTTTCCTGTTCGAAATTATAGATATATCACAAATTAACTTCTTTACTTCTTTGACAAGGAAATTCTAAAATAAAACAACTTCTAAAATTACAAAATAAAAAAAGGTTAGATCTGTTGCTCTAAAAAATATATTAAATGTTGTATAATGAATCTGCATTATTGTTAATAGTTATTTCTCATACAATCATCTGTTATTGATTTTTCCCCAGCCCAAAGAGGTTTAACACGAACGATAAGCTATTTATAACTATCCAGCCGGCTTACAAATCGCCCGGAAGTAAGATCGGAATAAATAACCTCACATTTGGTATATATTAAACATTATAATTATTTTTAGCTTCTGATGTTGTATTATTCCCTAAATAGTCACTCCAAATGCAACACGAGGGGTGAGTTTTTCATTAGACAAAATCACAATCTCTTGTCAGATTACTGTTGACAAAACAATTACAGTGCATTGCAATGATGTGTGCTGTAGGGTGTAACAGAAATGCGACAATTTTCCGGGCTGAAATTTTCTCGGGGATTTTCTTCACCTTTATAAAATATGTCAGGAAACGTTTAGGCCCAAATGATCCCGGAACATCATCTGACCGTCACTATCAGTTTCGCATTCATTAGTATGAATGTATAAATGAATGGCGTGTCTTTTCGTAAATGCTTATGTTGATCGGAGGTGGCCTTTGCATTAACCTGACTATTTAACTCATGCCCCAAATGGGAGTCAATGACCAATCACGTTTCAATGATTTCTGTTTTACAACCAATCACAGTCGTGTTTCACCAAATATTTATCAGTGTTAAATTTACCATATTAAAGAAAGCTCCTCCTTTTTAATATTCTAAACAGGTCTGACCATTATTTTGCAGTGACTGACCGAATCAGAAATACGGCTACCAGATTGTATATATAGTATGGATGTCAACACATAGCGCTTGCAGGAGTTAATATAAAAACATTTGTAGCAATTTATTATACCACGAAAAAAAGAAACCACTGTTTGCACTTTCTTAAATGTATTTTTTCCCAGGTAATAATCCAGAAAAATATAATTGTCATATTTAAATCATACATCAGAAATGAATTAATATACAGTTTGATGTGTTTCATTTCTTCTCCACTAGAGAGCATTCTTACAATATTGCGTTCCTTTGGCAATAAATAATATGATCTGGTTGCAGTGATAAACAAAAGAAGCAGATGAAGCGTACCGATCGTTTCTCATTTGTTTTCAAACATCGCCGTTTACATTAAATATATAAATATGTTAAAATAACTATAGTTAAATAATGATTTGTGAGTAAACAACTTAATTTTATTCCTTAAATAGTTCTAACAAATGCCACTCTTGATTTTCAAATTCTCTACATAAATTCACTCCTCACTTCGTGAGTCGTGAATTTATCGATAATTTGGAAATCACTCGTGGCATTACTTATGATCACTTATCTGGATGTCGTTGTGTGGTCAAAAATGTGTATGATCCAGTGTTTAAAATCCCCTCCCAACAGATTAAGTATCGTGTGGCGTGGGATACGTAAAAGTGCCTACAAAGAAACTGTCAAGCATTGCATGTCAAAACCTACCTTGAAATTTCTCCCAGAGTAACGTTATAATATATCCTAAAATTATCTGCAGCTTTTAACTGCAAGGCACTAAAATCCAGCGCCAAATCTCTCATTTAAATTTGGGGAAGTACTACAACTCCTGAATAGGCAGATTGGATAACCTTCACAACCTGCGCCCCACCACACTGCACTCCGTTTTACTCGTACAGTGATTCCACTATTACTCGCATTATTTTTATCCTTCCTTGTCAACTCTATATTGTTTAGTCTATGCCTATTATGTATTATCTCTTTAAATTCATATTAAAGCACCGTTGAGGTTATGTAATAAGATGAAGTAGTTTAATAATTTAATTGAGGACGACTGACGTATCAGGTACCAATTTTATAATTAACACCTTATGCATTATCTATCAATATGTACATAATCCATTGTTATTATATGTACAATTTAATCCTGGTCGAGTGGAACAGAAGAGTCTGCGGTCTTAACTCAATCAGAAAAAATAAATAAAGTAAATTAAAAAATAAATAAGTTTGGCACAGTGGGTTGCCATTTCGGAATTTTGGCTTCGGTTTTATGTGCATTGTAGTTAAAAACGGCAGATTATGTTTAGACACGGTCTTGGTACATAACAATGCTTCTCTGAGAGAAATTTCAAGGAACGTTTCGGCATGCAATGTTTGACAGTTCCCTTGTTAGTAAAGAGAGAGAGAGCACGAGAGAGAGAGAGAGAGAGAGAGAGAGAGGGAGGGAGAGAGAGAGAGAGAGGTATTCAGTAGTTCTGTAAGCAATTTATTATATTACTGTCATGTTTCTTAATGATTTAGCATAAACGATTACTGTTTAATTTCCTATATATCCATCCATCCAGAGTAATTCTGCCCGAGGGCAGGTCTTTCACTGCAATCATAGCATTTTCATGCTACGCTTAGCAGATTTACTAGGGGATAATATGTGTGGTAGCTTCCCGTTGTTTCCCATGCCAGTGAAGGATGATGAAGATAACGATAAGGATGATGGTGATGGCAGGATGATTTTCGGGGACCGTTGGGCCCTAAGCCTCCTGACATTTGTCATACAGGTGAGGAAAAACCCCGAAAAAACCTCACCCAGGAGCCTGTCCCTACCGGGAATCAAACCCGGGCCCGCTGCATGACAAGGCAGCACGCTACCTCGAGACCACAGCGCTGAACTTCCTATATAACTAACTAACTCACTGGCACTATCGAACCCGGTGGTTCTAGGCCGCGTGGATATAAGCTCTCCATACATCGCTATCCTGAGCCAATGTGTTCCAATCATCCCCTGTGTAATCTGCTTCCCTCAAATCATAGTTAATGTTATTCTCCCACCTCATTCTTGATCTACAAACTGGGCGTTTTCCCTCTGGTTTTTCTACAAGAAGCTTCCATGCACGTCTTTCATTCCACATTCGTGCCACATGTTCTGCCCATCGCAATCTACGAGACTTAACTGTTCTCTTATATCTGGCTTCCTATAAAGACCACGTAGTTCACTGTTATGTAGTCATCTCTATTCACCTGTCTGTTCATCTCTCTCTTTGGTTTGTAGGGCTAATTTATGTCATTTATTTATCTTTATTCTGATTACTGAGCTCTGAAATTTATGTCCGCCAATTTTTGTTTAGTTTAGAAAATGTCTGGAGTGTATAAGGCTGGCACAGTATCCACAATACGTAATCCTCCTTCACATGCCCTACAACATCCTGGCGACTTATACAGTTTTCATATCATGTATCCAGTAATACGGTATACTGTACTCTTACAGCTATCACTGCCTTTACCTTATTGCATTTTATGGTTCCTAGGGACCATATTTAAGTGCAGAAGCTATAAAATAGAGTTCATACATAAATGATGTGATGATTCTTTGAGCGTTCTAAACTTGTATATTCGGGAGGTGCACACCCCTCGAATGTCATGCTTTAAATAAACATTACACTACACAGCAGAATTGTCACGTTTAACACTTGACCAACGTTCACTACAGAGTCAGCAATTCCCCCTAATCCGGACTACCCGACCATGCATATTGTATGTTTCAGTTAAAAGCACAAATCTGTTAGTAGTATTCACCATATATATATAACATACACATTCATTCCAGAACGGAACTGCATTTTTCTACAGTTATATTCACGTACTTTATAGCACAGTAATAAATGTATACTTTATGTCTTAGTGCCTTCATTTAAAACTAGATGTAGTGACATTTCAATTTTATGGGTAGATTGGCGTTTTATTTAAGGACACACAAAATCGTTAGATTTAATAATATGTGTGAATTCAGTGCTTATTTACATATTTTACAGGGTTTAATTATTTAATATGAGTATATATTTATTTTTGCTTTAACTATGTACAAACACAGAATCCGCAGAAACATTCCGTGGTTACAATCTGGTACAGCACCGCTGTTAGTTGATGGATGTGGGCCTATATGTGCTTTGTGCTCTGGTCTCCAGGTGGTGTGATGCCTTGTCACGCAGCGGGCTCGGGTTCCATCCCCGGTTGGGACAGTTTCCTGGGTGAGGCTTTTTCGGGGTTTTTCCTCATCTGTAAGACAAATGTCAGGAAATTTAAGGTCCAAACGGTCCCCGAACATAACATGGTCATCGCAATCATCATCGTGATTCATATTCATCTTAGATTAAGCTTAGGATTAAGGACTCTCCTGGCGCACAACTCTCAGCATCGTCATCATCACCCATCATATTATCGGGGCAACGTAACCCCGTCTTCCAGGCGCTCCAACCTCAGAAGTGAGTTACAATTTCGCCAATGTCAGTAAAGAACACCAGAAATGTCCAGAAGGACAACCTGGGGCATTAAAAAATGTATATTTGAAACTGGTGTCATTTGAAAGAAAGAAGTAAAAAAAATTATAAATGGAGGGGGGAAGAAATAGAGAGGAGGAGGATGAAATAGTAGTAGTATTAGTAGGACTTTATTAGACAAAAAGTAAGATATTTACAATATTATTTACAAATATGGGTCGCACGGGCAGTAAGCCGTACGTTCTGTTGACAGTCCGTTACAATAAAGTAATAATTGGTATAGTATAAAGAAAAATAAAAAAAAAAATACAATAACATTACAATTACATAAAGAAAACACAATAATATTACAATTACATAATAACACAATAGCATTATACATTAATTAAGTTATGTATAATTATTAAGAATTAATGGTATTGCATTTTGATAACATATTTTTATTCATAAATAAGTGTTGTTCTTATTTTCCGCGTTTTGTCCAGAAATTTACCCAATTTTATCCAATTTTCTGGATTTGCCATTAACTCGTAGCATGCCAATCTTTCCCGATTTGAATTTAGAAATCTTTCCGGTAATAACTGACGTCTCCAATATTCTAAATCATCACATTTTCCTAATATATGTATCCCTTCTTGAAAGTTCCCGCACATTGGACATATTCGCATATCGTGATCGTCGCTAACTTTTAGAAATTTCCATGCCCCTAACCCGAACCAAGCAAGCCCTGATCTCTCTTCAAATCCTAGGTTTAGTATATAAGATTATTTTCCTCAAACAGTGTGTGTATGTGTGTGTCTGTGTGTGTGTGTGAGAGAGAGAGAGAGAGAGAGAGAGAGGGGGGGGGAGAGAGAGGTGGGAGGGAGAGAGCGAGAGAGAGATGAAATTGTTTAGTCGCTGATAAATTGAAGTTACAGAGGCGAAACGAATGTTGATATTTTGTGGTAGTCGAGTCCCGAAGTGGTTAGGAATTTTAAACTGGTCTAAATTCAATTTTACCCAATCAACCTAAAAGTGATATTAATCTTACATTAATATTAAACATTTTGTACGGGACACTGGGTTGATTCAGCCTCTAACGGAAATGAGTACTAGGCTTATGTTCTGGTTGTTAAGGCGGATATCACGTTGTGGTGACAAGCCGGTTGACATCTCGTATCGATTGCCTGTAAAAGTGGAAGTCTTAATCTTTTACTACCGCGTCCTAATATTATTTTAATTTTTTAATAGAATTTAAGTTGCGATTTCAAATTTTCAGAAATGTTTCCTTTATTCATATTAACTACATTTTTCCAGTATTATATTGCCCTAGAAATTAAATAAACTCGAATTTAATTTTTAAAAAACTAAGCAGTAACAAAAATGAATATTTTAAAACTGTATAATAGAGAGTTTACATAATTATAATTAAGAGGTTATCAGAGTTAGACAAGAAATGTAAATACAGCTCTATATGCACATTATCAGGTGATGTTTTCGGACACTGATACAGCTCTATATGCACATTATCAGGTGATGTTTTCGGACACTGATACAGCTCTATATGCACATTATCAGGTGATGTTTTCGGACACTGATACAGCTCTATATGCACATTATCAGGTGATGTTTTCGGACACTGATACAGCTCTATATGCACATTATCAGGTGATGTTTTCGGACACTGATACAGCTCTATATGCACATTATCAGGTGATGTTTTCGGACACTGATATCGATCTTCAAAAGAAAACCCTTAAACTTACTTACTTTACTTTTGAGGGTCTCTCCACTTTTCAGCGGTTACCCTGTATTCCCATTCGCCATTCTTGCCGATCACGCCATTCATCCTCCTCCAGACCTCGGTCGTTCATCAATCTATGGATCTCTCCTCTCCAAGTTGTTCTTGGCCTGCCCCGTTTCCTTCTACCAGAAGGTGACCATTCCAAAAGAGTTTTGGGCCACCTATCATCCTCCATTCTCCTGACATGGCCATACCACTGAAGAGCTCGTCTTTCGATCCTTTCCACCACTGTCTCCTCCATATCCATCATCTGCCTCACTTCTTCATTTCTTCTTCTTTCCAACCTGGACACCCTGACACTGCGTCTTATTCCATCCATCTCCACTGCCAAGATCTTAGTTTTTTGTCCCTCTACCAAAGTCCATTCCTCAGCACCATAAGTCATTATGCTTTCCACAACAGACTTCAAAATCCTTTTCTTCGTGTGGTTTGACATGGTCCTACTCCACAGTACTCCATTCAACATTTTTATGGCTCTTCGTGCTAGTACTAACCTGCTATCTACTTCAGCTTTACAACTCCCTGATTCATCAATAAGTGATCCGAAATATTTAAATTTTTTAACAGCTCTAATAATTCCTTGGAATAGTGATATATCTCGTCCACTTCCTTCTACTACAAGATATTCAGTTTTTCCATGTTTACTCTTAATCCTCCTATTTCAAAAGCATTACGAAGTTTTCTCATCATGTATTTCACATCCTCACGACTCTGAGCTATCAACACTTGATCGTCTGCAAATAATAAGGAATGTACTGTGCCACCTAGGACTGGTGCACCTATGCCTCCATAATATCGATTCCACTGCTCCAATAACCCTTAAACTAATATAGTAAAATTACAGAAAATTTTAATTTACAATTTCTATATCCAAAACAAAAGTAATGTATTTTTAAAGAATGTATTCTACGAGAACAGTTAAATTAGGAAAGAATTAAATATTTTCAATGTAACAGAAAAACATTGATCATAAAAGGAAATACAGAGTGTCCTATTCAAACTTCCCACATTTTAATTAATCATAACTAACAAAGTATGCGGAATTTGGAAATGAGGTCGATATTAAACGAAACAGAAACTCAAAGAATTTTCATTGCCACACATTAAAACACCTCTATATGTGCACCATTAGTAGCACGAACTATATCAAATCTTTATTCGATTTCGTGCCACGTTCTATCTAACATGTCCATTGGTACAATTGCAATTGTGTCAAGGATACGGGTTCGTAAATCATGAAGATCTTGTACTGGAGTCTCAAACACACGGCTTTTTACATACCCCCAGAGGAAGAAGTCCAGTGGAGTGATGTCTGGCGAAGCCGCTTATGAAGCGCTCAATGCACAGTTGATCTTGACACATTGAACTGACGGGAACTTGGCGAACTGATTTTTGTGGACTTCTGTGAAATTCTGCTCTAACTTCTTCAATATTTTCTTCTGAAACACGCGTACGAGCACCTCCTGATTCTTTTTTAACGCTTCCAGTCGCCAGAAACTTCTCAAGCCATGCCTTAATGGTCTTTCCATCAGGTGCATTTCCTCCATATTCTCTCCGGTAATTTCTTTGCACTGTAATTACTGACTTCGTCCCTGCATACCAGAAAACAATTTGTGGTCGTTGCTGAGGAGTCGCCATTTTGTTTTATGTCATTATTGTCCAACATACGACAGATGAATTAACTGCAACAATGAAAATAAAAATTGAGTGTCTCTTTCATTTAATACCAACCTCATTTCATAATTCCATATACTTTGAGAATTATGATTAATTAAAATGTGGGAGGTTTGAATGGAACACGGTGTAGATTAACCACAATAACAGGAAGGAAAATAGCAGACTCTCTAACGCATTGTAAGAGTACAAGCCAGAAGAAAATAGAACTGCAAGAATTCCTACTACCATTAGGTCTTATCCATGAGAAGAATAATATGATTATGATGATGATGATGATGATTAACAAGAAAATACACGTAACTGACTAGGATGGCCGATGAGCATTCAGAAGGAATGTGATATAGCCTATATATATATATATATATATATATATATATATATATATATATATATATATAACAAGATAAGAAAAATAAATGCCTGGACAGGATTTGAACCCGGACCTCTGAGTTGATACCTCAGTGCGCTACCACTTACTATATATATATGTGTGTGTGTGTGTGTGTGTGTGTGTGTGTATTGCTAACTTAATAAATGTAGTAGTAGTAGGAGTGTAAAATATGTGTGAAGTACTCTTACAAATTAGACAACAAATTATGGAGAGAGAATTATATCAAATTGTAAGTGGCATACGGCAGTGATAACTGGACCATTAACAGAAGAGACAGAATAAATTATAAACAACAGAAATGAAACATTTGAGAGAAATAGACGATTATATTATTTTACACCAAGTGAAAAATACCATCGTAAGGGAAGAATTTAATACTTGCAATATAACAGAACAAAATTGAACACTACAGAATAAAATGGATAAACCATATCATTATAATCCAAAGTAACAAACTACCTAAGTTATTATTAGCAATAAAACTAGAAGGAAATAAAATTGAAAGTTGATCTACAAAAATATGGATTTTTTTTTTAAAACTTTGCGTGGAACAGGCTAACAGACCTAAACTACGCAATGATGATGATGATGATGATGATGATGATGAAAAGAGGTTCCACAACCGATTTCTCATCTTTATTGTTTTTATTTATCTGCAGAGAACATTGTCTACATCCATTCAGAGTCCGAGCGTGTATGAATGTCTTTTTTTTTATTGCCCGTCTGTGTAAATAATATAAACAACGGGGGAAAAAAAAACAGAAAAAAGAAGGACTGAAATGAGATTTGCAGACAGTTTTTCTGCTGTGATTAAAATATTTACTTCAGATAATTACATTAAATGTCCTGGTTTCACTCCTGACACATTACATCAGTTAAAAAGTCTTCATGCCTAACTCGATCAAAATGATTTCAATCCATTTACATGATTGTACTGCGACCAATTTACAGAGATTACGCTAAATACACAGGCTGTAAATGCCTGCAGTCATGCCACTTTCTATTCAAATCTCCCGTAAACATGCTTCCACGTATGTACGTCAATAAATATTATTTCCAATGATGGGACATTTGCCACCCTCAACAATTTGTTCACAATCAGTTCCAATTTACAGTACAAACTTAGAGAAATTGAAGATTATCAAACCTCTAAACCTCTGTCATCAATTGAACCATACATAATGTAGTTAGGTTATGCAGTTTGTTTCAATCATTGGCAACATCCATTTGATAATCGCTGCAAATTCCCAAAACATTTTTGAGGATATCATAAATTATTGCACGTCAAAATTCTAATTTGAAGCTGATACATGGATAACAGATTTACTGATGTGGACTTAAATGATATGGCAACTAGGGATCTATTTGCATGCATTTTAGGTGAATGTTTATTCCTGTATAATGATTATATACGTTTATGAGAATGTAAACGCTATAAAGCTTTTAAAATATTTACGGCGAATAATGGAGCGCCTCCTGATCAAAGTCAACATCAGCAAATTGATAGTAAAACGCATTTTAACCGATATTTTTAAATTTACTAAATATACGTATACAGGAATAAATAAGTAGTAGTAGGACTTTATTAGACAAAAAAGTAAGATATTTACAATATTATTTACAAATATGGGTCGCACGGGCAGTAAGCCGTACGTGCTGTTGACAGTCCGTTACAATAAAGTAAATTTGGTACTAGTGTAAAGAAAAATAAACATAAACAGCAATAACATTACAATTACATAAAGAAAACACAATAAAAATATTACAATTAAATAATAACACAATAGCATTATACACTACAAACATTAACATTACAATTACATAAAGAAAACACAATAATATTACAATTAAGTAATAACACAATAGCAATAACATTACAATTACATAAAGAAAACACAATAATAATATTACAATTAAATAATAACACAATAGCATTATACACTAAAAACATGTAGAGGAATAAATAAAAACATAGCTATTGGCTATTGAGCTAAATTAATAACATTATGGGTAACAACCACCGCTGTGGTCTCGAGATAACGTGCTGCTTTGTCACGCAGCGGATCCGGGTTCGATTCCCGGTCGGGACAGGCTCTTGGGTGAGGATTTTTCGGGGTTTTTCCTCACCTCTAAGACAAATGTCAGGAAGCTTAGGGCCCAACGGTCCCCCCGAAAATCATCCAGCCATCATCATCATCCCTCACCGGTGTGGAAAGCAACGGAAAGCTACCAAACCTATAATTCCTTAGTAAAGCTGCAAAGCAGTGAAAGACCTGCCCTCGGGCAGAATTACTATAGAATAGAATGGATAACAAAAGTCCATCATGCGTAAACTAAGCGGATTTCTCAGCAAGTCGAATTTATGGTCTAATTTAGCTGATCTATGGAATTAACTATTTTATAAAATTGGAGAAAATCATTAATTTATTTACTAATTTTTGTAATGGCAACAAAACACCGTCAATTTTGCCGACTCTGAGTTGTACTTCTTGATGATTCTATCAGTTTCTCTAACTAGCTTATTTAAAAGCGTCGAACTGTAGTGAAAACAAATCATGCATTACCGTAAATTAACAACTACTGATTAATTTTTTCATTACTTATTTTTAAAATATTACATAAGCTGAACTGCTCATCCAGAGTTTTGAACATTACTTACTTACTTACTCACTGGCACTATCGAACCCGTAGGTTCATGGCCGCACGGACATAAGCTCTCCATATATTCCTATCCTGAGCTAATGCTTTCCAATCATTCCCTGTATAATCTACTTCCCTCAAATCATAGTTAATGTTGTTCTCCCACCTCATTCTTGGTCTACCAACTGGGCGTTTTCCTTCTGGCTTTCCTACAAGAAGTTTCCATGCACGTCTTTCATTCCCCATACGCGCAACATGTCCTGCCCATCGCAGTCTACGGGACTTACCTAACATTCCATGTTCCTAGGAACATGTCCCTGTGTTTGAGCCTTTGGCATGGGTTCCCTGAAGTAGTCCCCGCCCGGAGAACCGAATGGGGGACTATTTGACCTCCGGAAAATTTTACCCCAGTAGAACCCATGTCCGCATTTCTTGACGGTTGTATTTTTACGGTGAAAGATCGTCACTCTTTCGACCAAGGTACTTATTTCGTCTGGCTTATCACCTTCGACCAGTCCGGCATGGGTAACCCTATCGGCAGCAATGCTACCGCCGGCATAGCTCTCAGGATCATTTAAGCACACAAGCCACTCCACCACGACAAGGTAAAGATATCATGGAGGGGCATAGAGGCATCTACCAGAAGGCAGAAAGCCGCGGTGTTGCTGTCAGAAGTGTTCGCACGGGCCAGACGCGCTTACACTACAAAGTAAAGTGATCCCACAACAGGCCCGGAGGCCCTTGGGGTAGTAGGAGGTTAAGGCTCCCACTTTTTCTAGACAATCGGCACTTTGTGTCAGCCGGGTTGTCAGCCCTGCGTGACGGCCGTCTTTACCCCCAGAACAAGCGTCTGGTACTCATTTCCGTTAGAGGCTGAGTCGACCCCAGGGCCATAGTGCCGCCAGAGGGTTTGGGTCAGTTTAAAAATCCTGACCCAACGGGACTTGAACCCTCGACCCTCCGGCTTGTAGCTCAGTGCCTTAACCACTACGCTACGGCGTGCCCCCATTAACCCATTATAAATTATTAGCATTATTAATACTATTATTGTTATTAAAAGGATTATTATTAAAATTATTATTGAAATTATTATTAAAATTATTAGTATTACAAATGTGAGAGGTTCCGGGCTATGTGGCCGTATTCGATTACTGGTGTTTATTTCATGCGTTTCTCCCTCAAGTGCGGAGGGCATCTTCAGTGGCCAGTACTTCAGGTAATGTTCCCTTGTCGGAGACCCGACTATGAATACCAATCTCATAACATTAGGATTACCGGCCGTGAAAGCCTTCATTCAACTATAAGTGTTATTATTATTTTTTTATTACCGAACGAAGTGCTTCAAGTGATAGCGTTTGAGACTCATATTCGAGAGATCTGGAGTTCAAATCCCGGTACCGAAAAATGTCAAATCTTCGAGGAAAATGCTGGCTTGGATTTTCTTTATATGACCCATTTAATCATATTCACCACTTAGTAGTTTAATTAAGAATAAAACATAAATAAAACCCCTCAACTCGTGCCCGACATAGGGCCGCATCGAGGAATGAGATGCGATAAAACCAGTTACATTGGAGGTCTATGAATGACAAGGATTATGCGACCATACCTGACATATCAATACAGGGGCGGATGAATGAAATGAAATGAATGGAGAAATGATAAAATTAAATTTATGGTTGGGAAAATCGGAAAAACCCGAGAAAAACCTGACCACACTCGGTGTCATCCACACGAAACCCTCATGGAGTGACCAAGGTACGTACTGAAGACCCAGCGGTGAAAGACAAACGTCTAACCGCTTATGTCACGAAGCCACCTGATGTATTAACAAAAAAAAAACGTAAATAAATAAACCAGGAAATTAAAAGTTATTATAAATAAATTAGCATGATTATCAATATTATTTAGGCATTTTATTATTACTACTATTTAAATTCGTTTCAAATAAAGTTTTCTTTTATATTGTAACTTATAAAATTTAAAACGAAGTTTATTAATAATAAAATCTTCAATTAACCAACTCGCTGGCACTATTGAACCCATAGGTTCATAGCCGCTCGGATATAAGCTGTCCATATATCTCCATTCTGAGCTAATGTTTCCCAATATTAGGTTGGGGTGGAAGCGCAAATTCTATCTTTTCTCCCTTAACATTACTACAAAAACGAATCATAAAAATTTGCTTGCAGAAACCTTTAGATTTTCCTACAAATTTAATTTATTTAGAATTCAACATGCTAACTATTAAACAAATTTTCAAACATACATTGCTTACTTATTTACATAAAAATAAAAACGAATTTAAAGAGCACAATCGAATATTTTACAGCACCAGACGAAACACTAACTCTTTGCTACATATTCCAAAAATGTATACAATTGTTGGATCTAAACTTAGTAGATATCTAGGACCCAAATTATATAATGAATTAATTAGATCCAATCCGAAGCTAAGTAAACTAAACACAGCTATTTTTTATTATTGATTTCGTACATCTCAATGATGGATAAATCATATTTGAAGAGAAAAATTATACGCTCAGACCGGGACTTGAACCTGGGACCCTTGGTTCTCTAGACCAAGTGCTCTACCAACTGAGCTACCTGAGCAAGTACCGATCTAAACGCAAATCTTTCTCTATATACATTGTAAATCCCGTCCACCAAATGCTGTGAAGCCGTGCTTCTATCTTGCAAATGGCGGCTCCTTTATTAAGAAGACATATTTGGGAATTATACATTACAGCCAGTACGGCTTTTTCCATGTTTTTATTAATAAAGGAGCCGCCATTTGCAAGATAGAAGCATGGCTTCACAGCATTTGGTGGACGGGAATTACAATGTATATAGAGAAAGATTTGCGTTTAGATTGGTACTTGCTCAGGTAGCTCAGTTGGTAGAGCACTTGGTCTAGAGAACCAAGGGTCCCGGGTTCAAGTCCCGGTCTGAGCGTATAATTTTTCTCTTCAAATAAACACAGCTAGTTTTAAAAAACCAATTAAATTAATTATTTTAAATCAATTAATTAAGGGAAAAATTAATAATTTGAACATTTTAAAATAATAAATATGAAGCATCTATTTTTGCTTATTATTATAACCTAACATATTACTAATTACGTTCTTCTGTATTATTAGTTTTAATCCATCACATTATATGGTTTATATTATTTTGTGTATATCATTCTTCATTGCATTAATTCTTTTGTTAGAATCAATTTTACTCCCAATACATTTTTTTTTATTTGTACGTGTCAATTTATGTAAAAATCAAACTGGCCCCTAACTTGAAATGTATATACTCTATTTGTATTATTCATGTAACTGAACTGCGCCCGAGCACGAGCATTTGCTCATTCGGGTGTCTATACTGTATATAGCATTTATTTGTAAATTAAATTTATTCTTATCCTTATTGTTATAATCTACTTTCTTTAAATCATGGTCAACGTTATTCCCCCACCTCAATCTCGGCTTACCTACTTGGACCTTTCCCCCTGGTTTTCCCACGAGTTTCCATGGCCCTCTTCCAATCCACATTCGTGTTACATGAACTGGCCATCACTATCTATGAGACTTAACTGTTCTTATTATATTTGGTTCCTCATAAAGACCATGTAGCTCACTGTTATATAGTTTTTCCATTCGCCTGCCTGTTCATTTCTCATAGATCCAAAAGTGTTCCTAAGACCTTTATTCGTAATAATTTCTCCTCCCTTAAAGTAAGAGTCCATGATTCTCATCCATATAATGTAACTGGTATAATAACAGTTTTATGTGCGTTCAGTTAAACTTTTTTTTAGAGAAGTTGGGACAATAGTCCCTGTAATGCATGCTAGAATCCATTTCCAGAATTGACCTATGTTGTAATTCATTGTGCTCCTCATTACTGTTTGTAATTACACTGGTCAACATGATTTTTGTCTCATGAGTACCAATATTTGTACTTAATGCAGTTTTTTATCGAATTTTCAAATGCGTATTCGGAATTTCTACATCACCCACAGTTTTTTTATTTCAATTTCAACTAATGGATTTAAATAATTATTTTTTTAATAACAAACATTAAAGGGATTACGTCAAAATCAAAACATACAGTGTTGTACCCTGACTTGCAATCTGCAATGAGACCAGTTCCACACTGCAAAGAATTGCCCATAACAAAGCCTCCAGAACATGTGACATTAGATGAAGAGAGCTCAGATTCTTATGGAAGTAAGGAAGAAGAATAAACAGATTTTGGTGATACAACTTTTGAACAAAGATGTTCATCTGAGCCTCATTTATTGACTCAAGAAGATCTTAACGATCTCATACGAGATTTAAAGTTATCCTAAAACCAGTCTGAAATGCTTCGTTCCCGGCTAAAAGGATGGAATCTTCTTCAAACCTTTCGTGATGGAGAAAAATAGATATCATATTTGAATTCAGGAGAAAAAATACTATCAGAATCACATATTTTTCTTTCTGAGACAAAAAAAAAAAGTTTCTTTTTTAGTTGCTCAGTATTATTGTTTCTAGATATTTAAATTCAACCACTTGTTCAAAAGTTCCCTCATTTGTCATTAACTGGCAAGTGAAATCTCCAATTCCTATATGAAATTGTTGAATAAACGTTTATACCTCATGTTGACATACCCATATGATATTAATTACAGTAGGTAATATGATTTATTGACCAAAATTGTAAAAGCAAACATAACTGTATTAAATACACTCATCCCCAAACAAACATAATCAAAATATTACAGTGCAGTCATATTACTGGTTCTGGGATAGAAAGTCTGGTTACTTTGATCAAACCTTTCATAACATAAATTCATTACCTATAATTAAACACTGGAATACACGTGTGACCGATGCTATTCTGTCTTTACCATTAAGATATTATTTTTATACGAGTTTAAACGCATCATATAAATATTAACTTTCGAAATTTAAGTCATGTAATTAGTAATTGTAGGGGATCCGTGGCGCAAGCGGTTAGACGCTCGCCTCTCACTGCTGGGGTCCCGAGATCGAGTCTAGGTCACTCCAAGTGAGCTTGGGCAGGTTTTTCTCGGAGTTTTCTCCCGTTTTCCCCTGCCACAATTTCATTAAATCATTTCTCCATACTCATTCCATCCTTTTCGTTTAATTTCGTTCATCTGTCCCTGTGATGGTGCGTCAGGCATGGTCGGCCGGCACCCTTGTTTTTTCACAGACCTCTATAAAAAGGGGTTTCATCACATCTCATCTCATCCCTCGACCTGACTCTGAGTTGGGGACAAATTTAGGATATTATAATTCGTATTTATGATGCCTAAATAAATTAAACATAGGCTCAATTCTGGAAATACATGCTATTATGCATTACCGGGACTATTTTCGTCCCAAATTCTCTAAAAAAAATTAAGCTTAAATTATATAAAACTGTTATACTCCCAGTTATATTATATGATCCAAAACATGGACTCTTACTTTAAGGGAGGAGAAAATATTACGAGTATTTGAGAATAAAGTTCTTAGGAAAACATTAAATCAAAGAGATATGAACAGAGAGATGAAAGGAGAAGACTATGTCACAGTTAGCTACATGACCTTTATAGGAAACCATATTAAATAAGAAGAGTTAAGTCTCGTAGACAGTGATGGCAAAGATATGTAGCACGAATGTGGAATGCAAGAGGGACATTGAAACTCGTGGGAAGACTAGAAGGAAAGCTCCAATTAGGTAAACCGAGAATGAGGTGGGAGAATAACATTGGCCATGTTTTGAGGGAAATAAATTATGAGGGGATGATTTTAAAAAAGCTCAGGAGAGATATATATTGACAGCTTTTAGGGAACCAGATAGGATAATAAGGAGAGTTAAGTCTCGTAGACTGTGATGGGTAGAACAGGTGTCAATACTAATAACATTTTACGAGCCCGAAATTCTTCAAACTCGGGACCCACAGCTTAAAGACCTTCCCGGAGGATTTGCTCTTTTAATTTTTCCATCCTAAAGAAATCGATCGACTTCGGCCGGGTTTGAACCCGCGACCGTCGGGACCAGAGGCAAGGAACATAACCACTAGTCCACCGCGACCGACTGATTTTGTATTAAACAATTATAAAATTTAAGAGAAAGAAGCCTAGGATTCCATTAACCTATACAGATAGTTAGTTAGAACTTGTATTTTATGTATGTTTAATGTCCCAGGTTGTCCTTTTTAGACATTTCTGGTGTTTCCTCCTGGCATTGCCGTAATTGTAACTCACTTCTAAGGTTTGGACGCCCGGAAGGTGGGGTTACGTTGCCCGGATGATATGATGGGTGATGATGATGATAGTGGTGCGCCAAGAGAGTCTTTAAACCTACGCTTAATCTAATATGAATATGAATGATGATGATTGCGATGACCGTATGATGTTCGGGGACCGTTTGGGCCTTAACGTTTCCTGATATTTGTCTTACAAGTGAGGAAAAATCCCGATAAAAACCTCACCCAGGAAACTGCCCTGACCGGGGATCGAACCCGGGCCCACTGCGTGACAAGGCAGCACGCTACCTCGAGACCACAGCGATGGACATTTTAGGTACATTATAAGTCAGAAGAATTATCCTTAAACTCGGTTCGTGTTGTTTACAACAAGATGTTGAGAGTATCGGACATGTTACTGGCATTTAAACGCTATAAATATTCATATTATCTTAAAATAAACCATCTGTTTAAAACTGTCATTTTCAGGCTGTATTTGTTGGTAAAATGGGTTGGATTCTAAATCATATCGTACGCGAGTTCTACATTCTCAATGCTAGCTGTTAAGAATTGTTTATTTCTTTCCAAGCTTAGCTGACATTTACTCGTTTCTTGAAAATGTCCTGGTGCTACTAATATAGACAGCTGGTCTTTATTACATTTTACTACTTTTTTATCAAAGGCACTGGATTCTCTCTGATATAGCCTCTACGTGTGCAAAACCAGATATACTGCACTATTCATATCTCACAGAAATGTTAAATTCGTTTCACGGGAAATTCCAATAAATGAATCACTAAATCCTAGTTTCGAAAGCTCTAGAAGTGTTCCATTTCATTCTCAATGATACGATATTACAATGAACGAAACCTGCATAACTTCAAAGAGTCATTAAAATACTAAGTGCTGCAGGACTTCAACGATAAATTTTCAAGAATAGAGATGTTCATTTTTTGTTAAGGGAAATTTGAACCGGATAGTTTACGCAACATTTTAATATTCTAAAACTTATTAACTCGCTGGCACTAACGGACCTATAGGTTAATGACCGCATGATCGTAAGCTCTAAATATATCCCTATTCTGGGAAAATGCTTTCCAACCATGCCTTGTATAATTTGTCTCTTTCAAAATATGGTTACAAAGTAAATTAAGAAAATAAATACCTGGTGGGTGCCGTCGTCATAAACAAGGTTTTTTTTAACTTTTAAGAACTGTAGGCCTTTCGGGAACCGGCTTCCATTTTCAGCACAAAGATATGCGGCTAGTATCTGTTATAGTTTCGCGGGGTTTTTGATATCGGGTATCGACGACGCTGGAATGTCGCTGATGTAAAAAGCGTCGCCAAATAACAGTAACAGATAGTAGCAGTACTGAAGATAGAAGCCGGTTTCCGAAAGACCTAATTTTTTAAACGTTTTAAAAAATTAACCTAGTTGAGGACTATGGCACCTGCCAGTATCCATTTAAATATTTTGCTTTGTGACTATTTACCTCAACGAAATTTTAATACGAATTTTATCTTAAGTAATGCCACGAGTGATTTCCAAATTATCGATAATTTCACGACTCACGAAGTGAGGAGTGAATCCATGTAGAGGATTTGGAAACCAAGAGTGGAATTTGTATGGACTATTTAACGAATAAAATTAAGCTGTTTACTCACAAATCATTATTTAAGTACAGTTACTTTAAAATAGTTATATATTTAATGTAAACGGCGATGTTTGAAAACAAATGAGAAACGTTATGTTTCACTTGTTTATCACTGCAACCAGATCATATTATTTTCTGTATTGCCAAAGGATCGCAATATTGTAAGAATGCACCCTAGTGGAGAAAAAATGAAACATTTCAAACTATATATTAATTAATTTCTGATGTCCTTCTTCTTCTTCTTCTTCTTCCTTCCAAGTATTAGGCCAAGGCCTGTTACGATCCTATAGAAAATTTTCCCTCCCCCGGGAAATTCTCGTATAAGACTCGATTGGTTGCTGGCCAAAGGAAGGCAAGACCAGTGATGGGGCTGCCATCTTATAGCCTCTGGTCAGGCTTTTCTGGAGAAGAAAAGAAAATAAAGGAAAGAAGAAATGGAAGAAAGGAAAGACTCCCTAGCCCTCGGATGCCCTAATAGCGTCGGGGTCGAAAAAAACAAGAGTTAACCAAGAGAGGTTAGATAGTAAAGTTAAAAGAGTGCAAAACACAAGTAAGTGGAAGAAATGTTTTGCTCAGTTTGGCACCTTGTGGTCGCCATTCACATATCCCCTAGATGAGGAACCCTGAGGGTTCTATGACATAAATATGTCAATTATATTTTTCTGGAACGTTATTACCTGGGAAAAAATACGTTTTAGAAAGTGCAAAACAGTGTTTTTTTTTGTGGTATAATCAATTGCTACAAATATTTTTATATTATATCCCACAACCACTATAAGGTTACATTCGTGGTACCAAATTGTATATATATATATATATATATATATATATATATACACACACACACATGCAGTCACTGAAAAATAATGCTATGACCTATACAGAATGTTAAAAAGGACGACCTTGATTTTACAGTGATACAATTAAACTGATAAAATCGTGGTGAGAAACGACTGTGATTGGTTGTAAATAAAAAATCATTGAAATGGGATTGGTCATTGACTCCCATTTGGGGCATGGGTTAAATAGTCACTATTAAATCATGGTTAGTATTATTGTCCCACTTCATGTTTTGTATGTCTATTGGCTCTTCCCTCTTGTTTTCCTACAAGGAGTTTCCATGCCCCCTTTCATTTCCCATTCGTGTCACATACCCTGCTCATCACAGTCTATGAGACTTAACAATACGTTCTTAATACGTCTGGTTTCTCATAAAGACCATGCAGCTCACTGTTATGTAGCCAGCTTTCTTCATTCCCTGTCTGCCGGCTCCAGTTTATGCTCCATAGACGGAGGAAAAAATGGCTATAAACTATTTTCAAATTATGATCCAATATATTTCTATTGTCCACCGCTGCAATCTCGAGGTAACGTGCTGCCTTGTCACGCAGCGGGCCCGGGTTCGATTCCCGGCCGGGACAGGCTCCTGGGTGAGGTTTTTTTTCGGGTTTTTTTCCTCTCCTGTAAGACAAATGTCAGGAAGCTTAGGGCCCTTATCATCATCATCCTTCACCGGTGTGGAAAGCAACGGGAAGCTATCACACATGTAATTCCCTAATAAAGCTCAAAGAATAGCATGAAAATGCTATGATTGCAGTCAAAGACTTGCCCTCGGGTAGAATTACAATGGATGGATACTTGTATTACAAAACAAGAACCCATTGACCAGTGCCAAATACATGAAAATAATTCACTTTAGCTTCCGATAGAATCAAATTGATTCTTACGCTACGGAATCAGGCATGCTACACTTAATCCGGTGTACAGAGTAAAAGTTAATCTCTTAAAATGCATATCTGACATTTCAGTCATCCTCATCATTCATGATTCAGAAATATGGCTATACATTTGATCGTATTTCGTAACGAAAATATTATTATTAAAGGAAATATGATGTCATTGGAAAGGAAATCCTTCAAATTACGATTTACCGATATGAAGCTCACGTGCAGCTTCGGGTTGATTTTTGTGCGCTAGCGCCGAACGTCTCCACAATTCTCTTCGTTGTTTCTGCACCCGAGCTAATCCGAGGCCTTCCAGGAGGTTTGATTTTCTGCATCCTTCCCGTTTCCAGCAGTAATTTTCTCCACTTCCCCACAGTCGACGGCTGCAATGCTACGTTAAGCTCACGTCTTGTCCGTCTTGCGGCCTCACGACCATTAGCATACGTTATTGCCCATGCAGCAATTGTAATTTGCTGTTGCATATTCAACGCCATTTTGACTAATGACGTAAGTTCTACACTATTTTGTTTTATTCCATTGTTGTAATTTGAATAATTGCTTTTCCAGCGGTAATTTCATATTTCCTGTAATGGTAATATTTTCATCATACAACGCGATCAAACGTATAGCCATATTTATGATTCATCCCGTAATTCAAATTTCAGTTTAATTACTTAGTAAGCGAAATCACTCTAAAGACCTTAAAGAAAAATGTACCATAATCAGCAATAAGATTGAATTAGCAATTAACCATAAATCTAAGTATAAAATAATTGTTAATTCTATCTTTCTGTTTCTGAAAGTTCTACAGAGTGATTTAAATGAAAAAGTGATTGAATTCAAATTTTAATTAGTTGTGGACGACCTTGAAATATCGGGTATGGTTATAAAAGTTTTAACTTTTACAGAGTAACTTCAACGAATGAATCGTAATAGACTTCCAAAAGTCATGCTTCAATACCGTCCTCAAGGGAAGAGATCTTTGGGACGTCCTAGCAAATACGAATCGAGAATGCTTCACTGAAACCTTAACAGGCTTTAGAATTTACACTTTTTTAGAAGAAGAAGAAGAATGGTGATGATGATGATGTTGATGATCACATATGTAGTAACTTTAATAGTAGTTCATTATGAATTAAAAAGTAGGAATGTGGAGTAACTGTATGCTTGAAGGATGTTTATATCTCGAATGTATTTGTCAAAACATGTGCTAACGTCTCACGTTTATTACTTATCTTAAGTAAATCACCATTATTTGTGGTTGTGAGATCATGCAGGGTATTCCTGAGGGAATAACTTCAGAGATAAGCCAATGAGGTCAGATATTCCGAGACAGCTGTAAGAACAGACATTACCAGAGCACAGGTCTCTAGTGTAAGTCTCTGTGCTGTAATGAAAGTATACGACTGCTGTCCTCTAGTTGTTACTTGTTTCAACACTATCTCAATTTAGGTCAGTTTTGTAATGGTGGACGTCTTTTACGTATTACAACTTCTTCTAGTATGGTACAGAAAATAGAACATGATCTTCTATACATTTTAAATAACGAAACTGAATTATGGGATATGAGTATAATGTTGTGTGATTCCGGGTTCTGTGGCCGTGGTCCATAGTTGGTGTTGATACCAGACGTTTCGCCCTCAACTGCGGAGGGCATCTTCAGTGGCGAGTGCTTCTAGGCGTGTTTCCTGGTCGGAAGATCTACTTAGAGTGAGCTCTGCTGACGTTGTGGACGTTGTATTGATACTAGTGGTGGGAGCAGGGTGAGTGAGCGTGGCTCTTGCTGATTGGCTAATGGTCGTCTCCTTGTTGTCCCTAGTGTTGATGCATTTATTTTCTAGTGTATGGTACCAGGCCTTAGGCAATTTGATACCTTCCTCTTTTCTGTTAATATTTTCTTTATGCTTGTATATTTCTATAGCCTCTCGGTATAATCTAGGGAAATAGTAGGAAGTTGTGGCTAAAACTTGTGTATCATCGAATAGAATCTGGTGTCCATTCATAATGGCATGTTCTGCTACAGCCGATTTATCCATTTCTCCTTGTCTGCAGTTTCTTTTATGTTCAGATAAACGGGTGGCTATACTTCTTTTCGTGGTCCCTATGTATGGTTTACCACACGAACAAGGAAGTCGATATACGCCGCAAGTGGAGAGAGGTGGCCGAGGATCCTTAGCTGAGCGAAGGCAGTCTTCTATTTTTCTTGTAGGTCTGTAAACTGTTTTTATGTTGTATTTTCGTAGGAGTTTTCCGATACGATCTGTGACTCTTTGTACATATGGTAAGTAGGCTATGCTGGTTGAGGGCGTGTTATCCATTCTGACGTGCTGTCTTCGTGGATGTATGGTTTGTCTTATTTCCTTGGATGTGTAGCCATTTTTCTGGAAACAATTGAACAGATGGTGTTGTTCTTGTTTAAGGTGTTGTGGTTGGCATAACTTAGTCGCTCTGTCGAACAGTGTCTTAATGACACCTCGCTTTTGTCTTGGATGGTGGTTAGAGTCTTTGTGCAGATATCGGTCTGTGTGTGTAGGTTTTCTGTAAACTGTATGTTGAATTTCCCCATTGCCAGTCCTTATTATTTGAACATCCAGGAAAGGAAGTCTTCCATTATCTTCTTTTTCCATAGTGAACTGTATTTTGTTGTGTCTGCTGTTAAGGTGTTGAAGGAAACGTTCCAATTCTTCACTGCCATGTCTCCATACTACGAATGTGTCATCAACATAGCGAAACCAATGTTCTGGAGACTTGGGAGCTGTTTTTAGTGCTTCTGTTTCGAATTTCTCCATGAAAAAGTTCGCTACTACTGGGCTTAGAGGACTGCCCATGGCTACTCCGTCGGTCTGTTCATAGTAGCTGTTGTTCCATTGGAAGTAAGTAGTAGTTAGTACATGCCTGAATAAATTGGATATTTCTTCTGTGAAAATCTGTCTAATGTAGTCCATGGTCTCATTTACTGGCACCATGGTGAAAAGGGAAACCACATCGAAGCTAACCAGTATATCTTGAGATGTTACGTTTATATTCCGTAGTCTCTCAATGAAATGTGTCGAGTCTCTGATGTAGCTGTCCGTTTTTCCAAGGAGTGGTTTCAGAAGTCCTGTAAGATGCTTTGCCAGTAAGTAGGTCGGGGAACCGATGGCACTGACAATTGGCCGGAGTGGAATGTTGTTCTTATGTATTTTTGGAAGGCCATAGAGTCTTGGAGGTTGAGCTTCGGATACGCGTAATTTCTTCTTAATTCCTTCTGGCAAGGACGATTGCTTGATAAGATTGTTGGTTTTTCGAAGAATACCGGATGTAGGGTCTCGCTTGATAGGTTTATATGTATCTGGTGTCAGAATCTCTATTATTTTCTCTTTGTATTCGTGTGTATTCATAACAACTGTAGAGTTTCCTTTATCGGCTGGTAAAATAGTGATATTATTATCATTATTTAAAGTTTTTAGCGCTAGTCTCTCCTTCTTAGTTAAATTAAGAAGGAGAGACTAGCGCTAAAAACTTTAAATAATGATAATAATATCACTATTTTACCAGCCGATAAAGGAAACTCTACAGTTGTTATGAATACACACGAATACAAAGAGAAAATAATAGAGATTCTGACACCAGATACATATAAACCTATCAAGCGAGACCCTACATCCGGTATTCTTCGAAAAACCAACAATCTTATCAAGCAATCGTCCTTGCCAGAAGGAATTAAGAAGAAATTACGCGTATCCGAAGCTCAACCTCCAAGACTCTATGGCCTTCCAAAAATACATAAGAACAACATTCCACTCCGGCCAATTGTCAGTGCCATCGGTTCCCCGACCTACTTACTGGCAAAGCATCTTACAGGACTTCTGAAACCACTCCTTGGAAAAACGGACAGCTACATCAGAGACTCGACACATTTCATTGAGAGACTACGGAATATAAACGTAACATCTCAAGATATACTGGTTAGCTTCGATGTGGTTTCCCTTTTCACCATGGTGCCAGTAAATGAGACCATGGACTACATTAGACAGATTTTCACAGAAGAAATATCCAATTTATTCAGGCATGTACTAACTACTACTTACTTCCAATGGAACAACAGCTACTATGAACAGACCGACGGAGTAGCCATGGGCAGTCCTCTAAGCCCAGTAGTAGCGAACTTTTTCATGGAGAAATTCGAAACAGAAGCACTAAAAACAGCTCCCAAGTCTCCAGAACATTGGTTTCGCTATGTTGATGACACATTCGTAGTATGGAGACATGGCAGTGAAGAATTGGAACGTTTCCTTCAACACCTTAACAGCAGACACAACAAAATACAGTTCACTATGGAAAAAGAAGATAATGGAAGACTTCCTTTCCTGGATGTTCAAATAATAAGGACTGGCAATGGGGAAATTCAACATACAGTTTACAGAAAACCTACACACACAGACCGATATCTGCACAAAGACTCTAACCACCATCCAAGACAAAAGCGAGGTGTCATTAAGACACTGTTCGACAGAGCGACTAAGTTATGCCAACCACAACACCTTAAACAAGAACAACACCATCTGTTCAATTGTTTCCAGAAAAATGGCTACACATCCAAGGAAATAAGACAAACCATACATCCACGAAGACAGCACGTCAGAATGGATAACACGCCCTCAACCAGCATAGCCTACTTACCATATGTACAAAGAGTCACAGATCGTATCGGAAAACTCCTACGAAAATACAACATAAAAACAGTTTACAGACCTACAAGAAAAATAGAAGACTGCCTTCGCTCAGCTAAGGATCCTCGGCCACCTCTCTCCACTTGCGGCGTATATCGACTTCCTTGTTCGTGTGGTAAACCATACATAGGGACCACGAAAAGAAGTATAGCCACCCGTTATCTGAACATAAAAGAAACTGCAGACAAGGAGAAATGGATAAATCGGCTGTAGCAGAACATGCCATTATGAATGGACACCAGATTCTATTCGATGATACACAAGTTTTAGCCACAACTTCCTACTATTTCCCTAGATTATACCGAGAGGCTATAGAAATATACAAGCATAAAGAAAATATTAACAGAAAAGAGGAAGGTATCAAATTGCCTAAGGCCTGGTACCATACACTAGAAAATAAATGCATCAACACTAGGGACAACAAGGAGACGACCATTAGCCAATCAGCAAGAGCCACGCTCACTCACCCTGCTCCCACCACTAGTATCAATACAACGTCCACAACGTCAGCAGAGCTCACTCTAAGTAGATCTTCCGACCAGGAAACACGCCTAGAAGCACTCGCCACTGAAGATGCCCTCCGCAGTTGAGGGCGAAACGTCTGGTATCAACACCAACTATGGACCACGGCCACAGAACCCGAATCACACAACATTATGATTACCGGCCGTGAAAGCCTGCATTCAACTATGGGATATGAGATTAACTTCAATATCTCCTTTACTACTTAATTCTGTACCAAGCATGCCATCAAATGTTTAGAGGATGAAGAAGGCCTACAACTAAATGGTATTAATAAGCTGTTAGTTTATGCTGATGATGTAGTATTATTGGGCGATAGCGATGAGTTACTAAAGGCCAACACGCACAAACTATTGAGTAACACTAAAAAATTTGGACTGAAATTAAATATCAATAAAACTAAATATATAGTCACACATAGAAATACATTATATAATGGAGATCGACAGCTAATGACAAATGGAGGGAAATTTTGAAGCAGTGGCTGAATTCAAATACCTTACTTACTTACTTACTAACTGGCACTATCGAACCCGTAGGTTCATGGCCACGCGGACATAAGCTCTCCATACATCCTTATCCTGAGCTAATTATTTCCAATCATTGCCTGTATAATCTACTTCCCTCAAATCAAAGTTAATGCTATTCTCCCACCTTATTCTTGGTCTACCAACTTGGCGTTTTCCCTCTGTTTTTCCTACAAGAAGCTTCCATGCACGTCTTTCATTTCCCATTCGTGCCACATGTACTGCCCATCGCAGCCTACGAGACTTAACTGTTCTTATTATATCTGCCTTCCTATAAAGACTATGTAGTTCACTGTTATGTAGTCTTCTCCATTCACCTGTCTGTTCATCTCTCTTTGGTCCAAAAATTTTCCTAAGAACTGTATTCTGAAATACTCGTAATCTCCTTTCCTCCCCTAAAGTAAGAGTCCATGTTTCGCATCCATATAATATAACTGGTAGAATAATAGTTTTGTACATTTTCAGTGTAACGTTTTTAAAAAAGATTTGGGAAGACAAGAGTCGCTGTAATGGATTAATAGCAAGCATTTCCAGAATTGAGCCTATGTTTAATTTAGTTGTGTATCTCATTCCTATTTATGATTACTGTTCCTAGGTATTTGAATTCAGCCACTTCCTCAAAATTTCCCTCATTTGTCATTAGTTGTCAATTTCCATTATATTTTGTCTAATGAAAAACTCAATCTCGCGTTGGATTTGGAGTGACTATTTAGTGAATAATACAACACCAGAAGCTAAAAATAATTATAATGATTAATATTTACCAAATGCGAGATTACATATTCCGATCTTACTTGCGGACGATTTCTATGCCGGCTGTATAGTTATAAATAGCAAAATGTATTGTTCAAATTTCTTTGGGCTTAGGAAAAATCAATAACAGACGACTGTATGAGTAATAACTATTAACAATAATGCAGATTCTTTATACAACATTTAATAATATTTTAGAGCAACAGAACCAACCTTTCTTTAGTAATTTTTTAGGTATTTCTTGCTGTACCATATCGACCGTACATTGTTGAAACGATATCCATGTCAAAGAAGTTAATTTGCGGAGATATCTCTCATTACGAACAGGAGGAGACAAAATTATTAACAGGAAGAGACAAAATTGTCATGAGGAAGAGGAAACAATTATAGGTCTACGAGTTAAATAGTCTCTGCAAGTAGATCGGAAGACCTGCCATATCATTAGACCTGAGTGTGTGTGTATGTGGGGGGGGGGTTTCTACCTATGGGAGTTTTTTAGGACCAGCACGCGGTTATATGCCCGCCTCTCACCGCTGGAATCCCGAGATCGAGACTAGGTCACTCCATGTGGGTTCCTTCGTGGACGAAACAGAGCTTGAACAGGTTTTTGTCGAGGTTTCCCCGTTTTCCCCTGCCACAAATCTCATTCCATCATTTATCCATACTCATCCATCTCGTTTCATTTCAATCATCCCCCCGTGACGGTACGTCAGGAGTGGTCAGGTCGCATCCTTTTCGTTCAAAGACTCTATAAATATAGGGGCTTCATCTCATCTCATTCCTCGACCCGACCGTGAGTTGGACACGAGTTGAGGATATTTGTTTATTTTATTGATCAATCCAGTATGTGATATAGCAGGCTCCTGTTCTCAGCAGCTTAACACCACAAATGCTTCGTAACACATTAACCGAGGTTGAATACCGGTTGAACACTTCCCTTGCCACTAATGGAAGTCGTGTTAAGGTAAACTTACCTACAAAGGGGGAAGTTATACCAGGAAAAAAAAAATTAAATTAACTTAATTCAGTGGCTGAATACGGGGGTGTATAAACAATTTATAAAGTTCATAGGAACATTTTTGGCCCAAAAAAGATATGAACAGACAGGTGAAAGGAGAAAACAAGATAATAGTGAGCTACATGATATGTATAGGAAGCCAGAGATAATAAGAACAGTTAAGTCTCGTAGACTGCGATGGGCAGGACATGTGGCACGTATGGGGGATGGAAGAGGTGCATGGAAGTTTCTGGTAGGAAAACCAGAGGAAAAATGCCCAGTTGGTAGACCAAGAATGAGGTGGGAGAATAACATTATATATGATTTGATAGCTGTAGATTATACAGGGGATGAATGGAAAATATTAGCTCAGGGTAGGGAAGTATGGAGATCTTATGTCCGCGCGACCTTGAATCTACGGGTTCGATAGAGCCAGTGAGTTAGTTATTAACAATTTTCATGCTCACATTATTAATTACTATCAGGTTGAACATTTAGTTATGTATGATCCATCTAAAGGTCATGCGATATATATAGTTAAATACATTGAATTCTATGTATATTTATGCTAGTCGATTTTCCAATTTAAAATTTTCACAGTATTTTTTTTACAAGTCTATTGGATTTTAAAGCACTCGAACTATGCGATATCAATGAGTGGAATAAACTACGTGCAAACATTAATAATAATAATAATAATAATAATAATAATAGCTTTATTTTACCTGGCAGAGTTAAGGCCTTAAGGCCTTGTCTACCACTCAACCAGGTTTAAAAAAAAATACAAACAAAAAATAGTCTTAAATCTAAATTACAATATATATATATATATAATATATATATATATATATATATATATATATATATAAACGATTACAAGTTATGAATACAATACAATTAATATTTATAATATATTTTGATTTACTCTAAATTTAACGAATTAAATATATAATATGTACAATATATATAAAAAAAGAGGAAAAGATTAATGACATAGTATAAAATTAAATAAATAGAGAAAAATTAATTATTAGACAACAGGTAACTGTATAAGCGTGACTTAAAGGTACCAAGTGTGCGGCAACCCCTGATATCTTGAGGAAGGAGATTTCAGGAGCGGGCAGAGGCTACTGTGAAGGAAGTAGAATAGGAGGAAGTGCTATGAAGAGGAATTGTTAGCAGACTGCTATCTTGTGATCTAGTGTCAATATTGTGGTAAGAGGATAACTTCTCAAATCTAGACGCCAGGTAAGTAGGGATGTAGGAATTCAGAAGCTTGAAAAGTAGTGAAAGAGAGTGCAATTTACGTCTGTCAGTAAGACGGAGCCAAGAGAGGTTATTAAAGTGTTCGGAAATATGGTCATAACGGCGGATATTATAACTGGCATCCTGATTACGTGTCATATTCCTAGCGAATAATTATTTGAATTCATTAAATAATTGCTCGACATTCAATCAAAGAGGTTTATATAAAATACGGCATCATTTCTGCCACGGGACGATTATAAAGTTTCGATTCGTTTTAACTAAATTTATTGATTTCTGGGAAATATTTTACAACATGCGACGCGAAAAAAAAATCAATCATACACCATGCGCATGCCAACAGACGTGAAGTGGTTTATATTATGGAATCACGGGATGCAGCCAACATACACATGGTAATTATTTGAACTCCCGTTGCCAACGAACCTGAAAGCTAACCTAACGCAATTTAAGTACTCTAACCTGTAAAACAATGTACGCTGATTGTATTTAGTGTAAGTTAATTAATACAGACTCTATGTTGACTGCACTGGAACACACAATATTCGTTAAAATCAATATGTCTGCCACGTCTTCATGTAGTTCAATATAGTGGAAAAATATAGTCAAATAATCGTTAGAAAACATGTAAAAATCATAGTAAATGGAGGGATATAATTTGAAAAATGAAACCCTAAGAATAAAATTTGACAGGAGTTCATGAAGGGATTAAACAAATGGAGTCACAGCTTGTAAAGTTTAGTGGATTTCTGTTCTTTTCTAGTTATATGATATATGCTAATCATGGAGGAGTTAATTGCTTTGAATTTTTTGTTTTATTATTTGGATGCCGTATTACAAAAGTAATAATTCTACATTCATCATTTGCATAATTATTTACTATATATATATGTTATTTAAATTTAATTTAATTAAGACAAAATCCGTCAATTTCAATATCAAGTTAAAGTTTAAAACTGAATTTTAGGATTGGGGATAAAACTAACAGGATATAAAGCATGTGTATTGCATCGTCGTAAGATATATTGTGGTAGAATAAAAACAAATATAAATTAAATAAATATCAACTGAAACTTTAAAAAAAGTTTAATTACTGCAGAGTCAACAATGAACAATATTCTCATTACTTTTTTTTTGTTTTCTATCGTTACCTGGCAACCTGCATTGTTGTTATTTTGATTAAACTGCTTCAGGTTGTCAGATAATGAAAGAAACAAAAGATGTGGATGACATGTATTAACAATTAAATACTCTTTCAAATGTAATTATATAAAAATAGAGGTTCCATTTAAAATTACAAAGCTTTATAGCCTGTAGGTTAAGTCCCCAAACCTAAAATGCTATTAACATTGGTTATAACTTCCACTCAATATTTAAATTGGTGTGTTTATCTTAATTTTAAACTCAATTTTTTTATTAGGAATATTCCACAATACAGTGTTTCTCCTTCAACCAAACGTGAATTGTAGCCAGAGGTTCCTGTCTAAAGCAGCTTCTTCTCACAAATCTCTACATTCCATACTTCTCCTCACTCCATCACGTTCTCTAAGTCTCCCTCTTCCACTTCTTCCATTAGCTTACCAATTAAGGGTCTTCTTTGGTATTCTCTCTTCTTTCATTTTTATCAGGTGTCCATACCATTTCAACTTTTTCTTTTATTTTTTCTAATATTTTTTTTAACTTGCATAATTTGATAAATAGTTATTCATACTAGAACGTTTTAAATTTTGAATGGAAGCCCAGTGTAGTATCAGGGCTATTCGACAAACAAATAGTATCTTTAGAACTATAATTTAATACATTGAATTTTAATTTTCTACAAATTTCAAGATCATTGCTCCAGGTTCCTGTCTGTGAATGTAAGTCCAGACATGTTTAGAACTGTCTAGGACTACAAAGGAGACGACGAAAAATTAATCGCTATTAAGCATTTCGTTCTAGTAGGTAGTACTTTTGGGGGCACGCCGTAGCGTAGTGGTTAAAGCACTGAGCTACAAGCCGGAGGGTCGAGGGTTCAAGTCCCGTTGGGGTCAGGATTTTTAAACTGACTCAAACCCTCTGGCGGCACTATGGCCCTGGGGTCGACTCAGCCTCTAACTGAAATGAGTACCAGACGCTTGTTCTGGGGTAAAGGCGGCCGTCACGCAGGGCTGACAACCCGGCTGACATAAAGTGCCGATTGTCTAGAAAAAGTGGGAGCCTTAACCTCCTCCTACCCCAAGGGCCTCCGGGTCTGTTGTGGGATCACTTTACACTTTTTAGGTAGTACTTTTATATAACGATCTTTAATCGTTCAAGTCATAGCGTAGCAAATCAAATTTGGGAGTGAAGATAATTTGTTCAGAGGTCACTTATTTCGCGTCTGAGACTTTCTTTATGTCTGTAAAATTACGAAATGAGATCCATGACTTTTCGTCCCCTCCAAAGGAAACTACGGTCAGAATTTTTTTGCCATTAAAAATCAAATGACCTTCACTGAATTTCCATTATTTCTTAGAGGACATTAGAATGTTTTTGCGCAAAGTGTGCAAAATTAAGGGAATTCAGCTGTGGAGAGGGATGAAAAATAGCTTATAATAAAAATATATATTTCATTATGTTTACCTTTCCTAGGAAAAGTCTGAACTATTAACCAATAGTAGGAAAATGAAATAGGGGACGACCACGAAAGAGATGGACACAACAGCTTAATCCTTGGAGCCGGAACGAACCAGAAAGGTTTAATCCTTGTAAGAATAAGAAGAAGAGTAGAAGATTATTTTTACCAGACATCTATAAAATTATTTGTCTTAATTATGAGTGTACTATAAATTAATTGAGATTAAATCAACATATTTCATAAAGGCTTATATAGGCCTACAAAGTAGCAGCGAAAATTGGATACTAGATTCTAAAATGAAATCAAAATTGTAAGTGGCACAGATTAAATTTTTAAGTCCACTCCCAATATGATAAAAATTGACAAGCAAAGAAACGCAGATATACGCGATGAATTAAGAGTTCAAAATATTGTTGAATAATTCAGAATTATCACATCAATTGGTTACAACATGTTCTAAAGAATGAACCTATCTCGTTTTTTTAAATTAGTATTGCAGTACCAACATAAAGGACGACGACATAGAGAAAGACCAAAATTAAAATGGACTGACCAACCACATCTTGAGAATTCATAGAAATAGGCTCAAATTACTTAAACCTAAGTTTATGATGACGATGATATACATTAAGTTCTTCTTCTTCTTCTTCCTTCCAAGTATTAGGCCAAGGCCTGTTACGATCCTATAGAACATTTTCCCTCCAGCGTTTGAGGGAAATTCTCATATAAGACTTGAAAGCATAATAATAGTCCCTTCGATTGGTTGCTGGCCAAAGGACGGCAAGACCAGTGATGGGGCTGCCATCTTATAGCCTCTGGTCAGGCTTTTCTGGAGAAGAAAATAAAATAAAGGAAAGAAGAAATGGAAGAAAGGAAAGACTCCCTAGCCCTCGGATGCCCTAATAGCGTTGGGGTCGAAAAAAAAAGAGTTAACCAAGAGTGGTTTGATAGTAAAGTTAAAAAGAGTGCAAAACGCAAGTAAGTGGAAGAAATGTTTTGCACAGCTTGGGCACCTTGTGGTCGCCATCCACATATCCCCTAGATGAGGACCCCTGAGGGGTATACATTAAGTTAAATATAATAATATAAGGTAATCAGTATTAGGTATATCAAAATATAAATACTTTATTGCTATAAACTATTAAAATACAATTTATGAAACATATTTAATTTAATCTAGCCACCCCTGGATGAAGACCCAAGTCTTGTGCTCAGGGGCGGATTCTTATAGATATTAATTTTACAATACCATAGAATGACAGGACCGTTAATAAAGTACCAGTAACTATACAAAACAGAAATATAAGGCACTCTTAGAAGTAATTATAAAATATGTATTAGATAATACTTTTTTTAACTCATTTACATAATTGATTACAATAAATATTATTTTTGTAGTCCTAACTACAAGTTATATGATTTCAATTTGAACAATACAACAATATTAACTTAAATTCTAAAATATTGTATATTATACATATATTTTTTAATTAAACGAAACATCGAGAAGGCACCATTTTAGCGTATAAAGTTCTTTGTGTATTTCTGATATAACATTGCTATACAAGCAGAGGTAAGGAGGAAGTGGTTGAATTCAAATACCTAGGAACAATAATCACAAATAGGAATGAGATGCACAAAGAAATTAAACATAGGCTCAATTCTAGAAATGCTTGCTATTATGCATTACAGAGGCTCTTGACCTCCCAAATCCTTTCAAAAAACGTTAAACTAAAAATATATAACACTATTATTCTACCAGTTACATTATATGGGTGCGAAACATGGACTCTTACTTTAAGGGAGGGAAGGAGATTACGAGTATTTGAGAATAAAGTTGTTAGGAAAATTTTTGGACCAAAGAGAGATGAACAGACAGGTGAATGGAGAAGACTACTTAACAATGAACTGCATGGCCTTTATAGGAAGTCAGATATAATAAGAGCAGTTAAGTCTCATAGACTGCGATGGGCAGGACATGTTGCGCGTATGGGGAATGAAAGACGTGCATGGAAGCTTCTTGTAGGAAAACCAGAGAAAAAAACGCCCAGTTGGTAGACCAAGAATGAGGTGGGAGAACAACATTAACTATGATTTGAGGGAAGTAGATTATACAGGGAATGATTGAAAAACATTAGCTCAGGATAGGAATGTATGGAGAACTTATGTCCGTGCGGCCATGAACCAATGGGTTCGATAGTGCCAGTGAGTTAGTTATATAAACCATATTTAGAAATAAATAAGATTTCGTCAGGTGTGTTATGTTTCACTAGTCATGTATTGGTATTAATTAATTTTTGCTGGTATCCGAGAACAGCTTACAGCAGTTTCAGCCATGGAGGTTACTAAACACAAATAGTAATTCCTATTTATACTAACTGGAATAACGGTTGTTGAGGTCGCAATATTATTGGAAAATCTCTCCCCTCCATGCCAGAGAGGATGTAAACCCTCATCTCTTGTAGGCTTTTTTTTTCATCTTTGTTTGCCTGTTATTTGGATTTCCGCAGGATTGGGAAGACCAGGAAAGCCACAATAACGTAAAACACAACGGCCGGACAGAGGTTAACCGCAACATTCACAAGAAATAACAGTTAGGTCCTCGTTTCTCTTTCTCTAACCAAAAATATCAACTCGCTGTCCCCGCGTTTATGTTACTGTTGTTCTTAACTATTATTAGGCTGTTGCCGTCACGTTGAGAAAGAAAAATGTTCCAGATAAAGTGCAATGCTTGTTCAAGACCATTGCACATATTGTCTCTCTATGGCAGAATGTATTGGTCATTAACCTAACACGTGTAACCTATTTAAGTTTGTAACATTATGCTTCGCTCTTTAGGTTAATTAAAATTTGTCATGCACTTTATCGACGCCATACCAATATCATAGGCTAGTGGTTAGCGTTCCTGACTACGGTTCATGAGTTCCCGATTCGATTCCCGGTCAAATCATCGGAAGGTTAGGTTAAGAACTCTCCTGGCGCTTCATTATAATTTATTACTCATTAAATTGTAGCTGATAACCAGGCATTTTCCTTCTGCGTTATTTAGGCGTAAATATGCACACCGAATTTGTTTAAAATTTCTCTCAACATTTTATTTATTTGCACAATTATCAGCAAACCACTGTTCATAATTACCACTAAAAAGAATCTTATTTTATTATTTAATTTTAGGAAGTGATATTTTGAGGTTATTTTAATTGAATTAATTTCAGTCTGATCATCTTACCTCAATATTAATGTTGACTTGTTCAAGGGCATGTTTCAAAACAATTCTGTTTTATCGTCAGCTTGTCCAGACGATAAAACAGAATTGTTTTGAAACATGTCCAAGAACAAATCGACATTAATATTGAGGTAAGATGATCAGACTCAAAATAATTTAATTAATAATCTTCTTTTAATTTATATCACAGTCGCAACTATTTTCCAGTCACTGCTGAATAAGTTCGCCATAATTTCTAGTTTAGTTAACTTCGCACACTTGTCCACCTCAAAACTAACTGGGGTCTCGCCTCCGGTCCCTCTTTTATAGGCGCGTGGAAATTTCTAGAAATAGCTTGGAGATATTTCGAAACCCAGAGTCCTCTTGCCATGTATATTTCTCGAAATGGGAGGGAGACACCGGTAGAACAGTCTGGTAAGACACTCAAGACACTTCGATCGGTTTGTGCGGGTCCTCTAACTCGCCATAGGCTACTCACCCGCGCAAATCAAAAGTAACAATATCAAAGGAGTAACGTAACCGGCTTCCAGGTGTTCTAATATAAGAAACTGATTACACGTCCAGAAAGCCAGAAATTTCAGAAAAGACAACCTGATGGCAATAGACAAAAAAATTATAGACGTCAAATCCCAACATGATACAATTGCATTTTTCCTGGTTTTTCAGGAGAGAAAAATAAAATGCTTTTTTCATTATTACAAACATTATCTGATATATTATGGCAATTTATGTCATATTGGAATTTTGGCGTCGAGATACCATAACATACCAAATCATATTTGTAATACCGTAATGGATGTTATGCCCTCCCCGAAACTTGCCAAATGTATTTTATATAATGTTGTGTGTTGATGTCTTAGAAGTTTCTTGTCTTTTGAATATTTGTGAACAATCAGTTCTTCTAGAGCAATGTCACGGCCCATTGGAAATACAAATATTTTGACGGATCTCCACTAAATATTTATCGCCCTCGGTAATTATTATCATCATTATTATATTATTATGTCCCGCGCCGTAGCCGAGCGGTTAAGGTAGGAAGCCTTGGCGCAGAGCTACGGGACTTGCGCTGGTTCGAGTCTCCATGGGGGAAGACATTTTCTCATGGTATTTCGGCCAGTATGGGACCGGTGCCCACCCAGCATCGTGAGGCAATTGGGTAGCTAAAATAAGTAGCGGCTCCAGGTTGAGGAACCAGCTATAACGGCTGGGGGACTCGACATGCTAACCACATGTCACCCCTACACTGGCTGTTGATCATCTACCTCAGTGATTGACACATGTAGATGTGAAGGGCCAGCAGCCGGCTGGTAAAAGTGCAACCGCTGAAAAAGTGGAAAGACCCTCAATCGGATTATATTATTATTATCATTATTATATTATTGTCCACCGCTGTGGTCTCGAGGTACCGTGCTGCCTTGTCACGCAGCGGGCCCGGGTTCGATCCCCGGTCGGGGCAGTTTTTCTGGGTGAGGTTTTTATCGGGGTTTTTCCTCAACTGTAAGACGAATGTCAGGAAAAATTTATGACCCAAACGGTCCCCGAAATCATATGGCCATCATCAAAATCTTCATCCTTATCATTATCAACTTCATCATCATCATCCTTCACCGGTGTGGAAAGCAACGGGAAGCTACCACACCTACAATTCCCTAGTAAAGCTGCAAGCATAGCGTGAAAATGCTATGATTGCAGTGAAGGACCTGCCCTCGGGCAGAATTACTATGGATGGATTATATTTTTATTTTTATTATTATTATTAATTATCGTAAGTATTATTATTGTTATTATCGTATAATATGTTGTTTGTACATGCAATTTACATTGCTACATTTAATGTATTTTTCATCATCATCATCATAGTACATTCACGAATTTAGGCCATTTGTTGACCTGTTACGGCCTCAAGAGAAACACCATCCAAAAGTCTTGTGAGTGGACGTCCTGGTCTTCTTCTTCCTGCAGGTTGATATCTTAACATTTGTTTGGGTATTCTGTGATCTTCCATTCGATGAACATGTTGCATCCATCTTGACTTATAATCAGAAATTTTGTTTTCTAAAGGTTCCATGTGTAATTCTAAGATGTCTTCATTTTTTTGTGATCTAGTAGTGTGTATCCTTCAGTTCTCCGAAGGTATCTCATTTCAGCAGATCTAAGTCTCTGTATATCCTTCTGTTTCAACGTCCATACTTCGCTACCATACAACTGTTTATAATTAGTATAGTGTATATCTATATTTGTCAAATATTTATTTGTATTTGTGCTGGTTGAGTGGAAGAGAAGGCCTTATGGCCTTAACTCTGCCAAAATAAATACAACATTATTATTATTATTTATTATTATTATTATTATTATTATTATTATTATTATTATTATTATTATTATTATTATTTTCTTCTCTCTGCTTCCGTGGATTCCAGGTTCAAATTCGGACGGCGACTATGTTTCTTTTTATAAAAACATCCAAGAAATAAGTCGGCAGTAACGTACTAATAGCCGTGGGTCTCGTGAGTGAAGATGTCCAACTCGTAAAATAATTTCAAGCCTAAATTAGAGCCTCTGATCAAAATTACTCAGCCTTTCCCATCAAAGTGATGCATCTGGAAATAAAAAATGCACTCTAGTAGCACCTATATTTGCTTCGTCGCAATGTATCGGTATATAATACAATTTAATTAGCCCTTAAATTTGGAATGTACTCTATAAGAAACATTAGTTTGTAATTTATTTAACAATTTTAAAAAGTAACTCAATATAAAACTTAATAAAAATATTTAAATTTGTATTTAATCATACAACAATATTCAGGTTTGTTTTCTCTGCAGTCCGACATGTTTAAATTAGAATGTGAAATCGAATTTCATCAATTTAACATTTTTTTCGTAAAACAGCAATATTGGACCATAAATTCGATCTGCTGAGAAATCGCTTAGTTTACGCAGTTCCTGCATCACAGGCTTTTCGTTGGTTTGGTTTGGGACCATCATCATCCGAAGTTCATTAATAGAAATTCAAATAATTTATTAGTCGATAGATTTACGGATAATATAAATAAATTATAAACAATAAAGAAATTATATGAAGACACAAATATAATTATAGATACCGGATTCAAAAGAACAGATGCAATCGAAACAAATACTGGATTACGACAAGGATGTAGTGTATCACCCACTTTGTTTAATATATATATAGACGATATTTTAAATAAATGGAAAGTTTTAGTAAATCCAGGAATAATAATGGATAATAAAGTGTGCATATATAATCTTCTATTTGCTGATGATGTAATCATAATACAGAAAAATGAAGACGACTTACAGAAATTAAAGCATGCATTAAATGAAATATGTAAATTATACGATCTAAAGATTTCTGTAAGGAAAACGAAGACCATGGCTTTTAGAGGAAGAGATCCAGTCAGATCCAAAATTATTTTAGAAAATCAAAGTATAGAACAGGTGTCTAGTTTCAAATATTTGGGCTGTGATGTTGGCTACAATGTGAAAAGAGATATTGACTCCAAAATAAATAAATTTCAGACGGTGTGTGGAACAATACAGAGAACATTCAAAAATAAAAGTAGAAAAGAAACCAAGATAAAAATGTATAATCTTATGGCGGTTCCCACAATATTGTATGGATGTGAAACTTGGGCTCCAGTGAAAAGACAAAAGGATAGAATACAGACGGCAGAGATGCGGTTCCTAAGACAAGTAAAAGGATGTACAAGACTTGAAAGAATAAGAAATGAGGATATAAGAGAAGAATTGAAAGTACAGCCTTTATTGGATAAAGTCACGAATTACAGACAGAAATGGATTGATCACATGGATGGAATGAGTAAGGAGAGATATCCATTGTTAGCAAGAAATTATCAAGCAAGAGGAAGGCGTGATGTTGGAAGACCTAGAAGACGTTGGGCTGATGCATTATGAAGTCGGAACGGGCAATTGCCTAATCCCTGGAGTGATGATGGTGATGATGATATAAAGAGTAAATCCTTTGTCCAAGAGATATAGGCCTATTTTTCACGTGTCAATATTCTTCTTCTTCTTCTTCTTCACTTCACGGGGGTAGGCAAAATGCCTGTTCCGCCTCACTGTTGTTCTGTCCATCTTTTCACTGGCCTTTCTACATTCCTTGAACCTCTTGGCTTGTAGTTAAATGCTGCTTTTGGTAATCTTGTTACGTTCATTCTTTCTACATGTCTAATCCATTTCTCTCTATATTCTTTGATTTTATCATTCAATAAATATATTTTTTAACTCTGTTCTTATATCTTCATTCTTTATCCGATCCATTCTTGTGCAGCATTTTGTTTTTCTAACGAAGTTCATTTCTACGTGTCAATGTAACGCTTCATGTTTAACCCTTAAATTGGTAAAACAATAAATTATTGTGCCAGTTATTTAAATATGTTGAACCGCAATGAAAACAAAACAGTGAAAAACTTATTATTGTACATTATTATGTAATTTGATAAAAATGTAAGTAATTTCTACTATTTTTTTACTGTTGAAAAAACAATATTAAATAAATTTGTGTTACAGGATACATTGCCAATTTAAGGGATAATAAACAGCTAAAAGAGTAATAATATTTACACGCAATGAAAGGATGCAAATATGAAGATCAGTTTATAGCACTGACTACCAACAAGGCAATCAAGTAAATTATGTAATAAATAGATGTGCCTAGATAATGCAATTTTCGTTCAAAGTTTGTGTACTGAGGTAATTTATATTTCACAGTATTCGTGTGAGCGGTTTAATGATAGAATTCCGCAATGCAGCCCCACCTACAGCACCAATGTTTATCATTCAAAATATGAGAAAATACAGCGAATGTTTGTAAACCAACGATCAATAATATCCATAGGCTACATATAAAATAGCCATTTTATAATCAAATAACAAATTAAATTGAAAAGCAAATATTATTTTAGTTATAGATACTCTCTCATAAGAAATTTAGTTAAAAAATGTATTCTTAGGTTTTCATTTTTCAAAATATTTCCCACTATTTACAATGTTTTTTACATTTTTTCTAACGATTATTTAATATATTCTGCTAAGATATTTAACTACATACGTAGCATGAAGACATGGCAGGTTTGTGGGTATGTTTATTTTAACGAATATTTTATGCAACAACAAAAAAGTGTTCCAGTGCAGCCAACATAGAGTATGCAGTAATTAACTTTATACATATCGGCCTACTTCAGAATTTCAGAACTTACTATTTATTTTTGGGCGTTGCCTCTTTCACAGGTTAGAGTACTTAAATTACGTAAGGTTAACTTTTAGGTTTGTTAAATATCAAGTATATGTTGGCTGTATCCCGTGATTCCATAGTATAAACCGCTTCATGATTGTTGGCGCATCCGCATACGGTGTGATTGGAACTTAGAAACATTTTTCGCATCACATGTAAAATTTTCCAAAATTGAAATTGTAACTACTCTTGGAATGGATACTGTCATATTCAACGGTCTTGAGTCATATTTCAGCAAAGTTTTGGTGCGGTGATGAGATCCACTTCCACCAGCTTCAATGATAGTAAAAGGTTTCGAAATTTCACGCAAGGAATGGGTCATGGATCGAAACAGATGGTAATCTCAAGGCGCAAGATCAGGACTATTTTCTGGATGTGATAGCAGTTCGATTTATCTAAATTCTTGAATTTTTTCATGGTTGTTCGAGGAGTAAGAATGTCGGATTTGAACCCTCAAAATTCTATTAACTACTTCCAGTTTTTAGAATAAAGATCCGCATTGACTGCACACCCGTTTGGAACAAAATCCGAGTGAATCACATATTCAAAATTTCCCAGACACCCAACATTACATTAAAAACCGAAATTACTTATGAGAATCTGATACTTCATAAAACTGTACTTAAGATTTCAGTCGTCCTCGACTGGATCGTGGATTAGAAGATTTAGTTGTAGGCCTTTCAGGACATATTGTATCTTCAGCTGTTGAATGATGTGGCATATAATCACTGAACACTTTTCTTTGAAACCCCATATTTGTTCATATATTATTTTTATAATCGGCCGCGGTGGACTAGTGGTTATGCTCCTTGCCTCTGGTCCCGAGGGTCGTGGGTTCAAACCCGGCCGGGGTCGATGAATTTTTTAGGATGAAAAAATCCAAGGAGCAAGTCCTCCGGGAGAGACTTTAAGCCGTGGGTCTCGAGTCTGAAGATTTTTAGGCTCGTAAAAGGTCCTTAAGCCTGAATGAAAGGCCTCTAAGCAAAATTTACCGAATTTTCCCGTCCTAGTACTACCTAGATGTCAGTATGAGGCGGAACGCTGACTACGGACGAAAACAAGTGTAACTAAATTAGTATTGTTCAAATTCTTCCCTGTAAGGGGAGAGCGCCCAAATCTCTGTTAAGGGAAACATGGGCTTACAAGATACAAGATTATTTTTATAGGAGTTTATACCACTTTTCATAGATGATATCTTAATTCTCCATGCTCACATCTTCCATTTATTTCGTTTTCATTTCATTTGTTCCTGCTGGTTAGCCTCGTCCTTTTAAATCACAAATCCTGAATAATAAGGGATTCATCTCATCTCATCCATCAATCTAGCATTACGTCAACAATCATTAATTTTCTTTCAAAACCATTACACAATTTTATTAAAAATATTGACTTAATCTCGTCTCGTTCCTCAACCTGGCACTATACAGGACAAAAGTAGAGGGTTCCAGAGTTACGTAAAGAACGTATTTATTAGGTAGATTCTCCCTAAATTCTATCAAAGTCAGTTGATAAATGATAAATAATTTTGTGTTTAATGCGGTATTGAAAAATTGAAGATGTATAAAGCATCAGGTTCAGATGAGATCCCAGCAGAACTGATAAAATCAGGGGGAGAAAAATTGATGGACAAGATACGCTGGTTGCTTAGTATGATTTGGGAAAAAGAAGCTCTTCCAGATGAATGGAAAGAATCAATTATCGTACCAATTTATAAGAAAGGAGATAAAACTGATTGCAACAACTATAGGGGCATCTCATTACTTTCAACTTCGTACAAAATTCTAACAAATATATTAGTAAGCAGACTTACTCCCTATATTGATGACATTCTAGGAGATCATCAATGTGCATTTAGAAGAAAACAGGTCTACAACAGATCAGATTTTTAGTATAAGACAGATTTTAGAAAAGAAATGGGAATATAATGGTACTGTACATCAACTATATGTAGACTTCAAAAAAGCATATGATTCAATTAAGAGGGAGAAGTTATATAGTATCCTGCTGGAGTTCGGAATTCCCAAAAAGTTAGTTAGACTTATACGAATGTGTCTAAATGGCTCAAAGAGTAGGGTGCGTGTAGGCAAACAGTTTTCAGACACTTTTGAAATCCAGAATGAGTTGAAGCAAGGAGATGCACTATCTCCTCTACTATTTAATTTTGTACTAGAGCATGCCATTAAATCTTTAGAGAATGAGGAAGGCTTACAACTAATGGTATTAATAAGCTGTTAGTTTATGCTGATGATGTGGTACTACTGGCCGATAGCGAGGAGATACTGAAGGCCAACACGCACACACTATTGAGTAACACTAAGAAATTAGGACTGGAAGTAAATATCAGTAAAACTAAATATATGGTCACACGTAGAAATACATTATATAATGGAAATGGACAGCTAATGACAAATGAGGGAAATTTTGAGGAATTGGCTGAATTCAAATACCTAGGAACAATAATCACAAATAGGAATGAGATGCCCAAAGAAATTAAACATAGGCTCAATTCTGGAAATGCATGCTATTATGCATTGCAGAGACTTTTGATGTCCCAACTCCTTTCAAAAAACGTTAAGCTGAAAATATATAAAACTATTATTCTACCAGTTATATTATATGGGTGCGAAACATGGACTCTTACTTTAAGGGAGGAAAGGAGATTACTAGTATTTGAGAATAAAGTTCTTAGGAAAATTTTTGGACCAAAGAGAGATGAACAGACAGGTGAATGGAGAAGACTACATAACAATGAACTACATGGTCTTTATAGGAAGCCAGATATAAGAACAGTTAAGTCCCGTAGACTGCGATGGGCAGGACATGTTGCGCGTATGGGGAATGAAAGACGTGCATGGAAACTTCTTGTAGGAAAGCCAGAAGGAAAACGCCCAGTTGGTAGACCAAGAATGAGGTGGGAGAACAACATTAACTATGATTTGAGGGAAGTAGATTATACAGGAAATGATTGGAAAGCATTAGCTCAGGATAGGGGTGTATGGAGAGCTTATGCCCGCGCGGCCATGAACCTACGGGTTCGATAGTGCCAGTGAGTAAGTAAGTAAGTAAGTAAGTGTTTAATGCGGTAACATTAAACATCCTGACGTTTTGAATGAAATGTTTAATTTTGCGATTATTTATATTTGATGAGCCTTTCATTTGGATGAATTCAAATAAAAACGACCGTCAAATGGCTCACTTCCCACGCAGATTTTTCCCACTAGTGTCAGAAATACTTTCACTCTTAATGAATTTTGCACATCAATCCCTGCCCTCTCGTGTTTTATGTATACATCTGTATTCTGTATGATCCAAGTTCATTTGAAATAGTTAATAAATGTATAATACATTTATTTTAAAACGCGTATATTATAGAGTAATATGTCAAAGTTACAGATGAATTTATTTATTTTTTGTTTCATTAATACCAATTCGATTAGAAAGTTTCAATTTCAAACATTTTGTTTATATTATTCTCTTTACATCATTCTCTACTGCATTCATTAATTCGTTCGAGTAGGCTAGAGTGAGTGTTATATTTTGAAATTTTATTTTAAATTTATTTTGCTATATATTATTACCTAATGAATTTAATTATTATCGCCTCACTATGATAGTTGTCCGTTTATATAAAAGCGGGTGCCGCGCGACAATGCTTAACAATGATTAATATGAGGACTTATAGTGGCGGTAATCGGCATCTTTATTTAACTATATATAACAGCTGCGGGGAAACAAAGCTAGCCGCTGGACAACAATTTTAGTGGGGCCGCAATACCTTCTTCCGTTTGATATTAATCTAATATATGTTTTTATCATCTTTTGCATTAATTTGTTGTGTGTCAGAGAGCGTTTTATATATTTTAAAACTTTCTCCAATATGTGTTCCTTTTTATTATTTCCTAATGTCTTTAATTGCCTTCTTCAGTCTGGTATTATTCTCTTCGATATTGTTTTGTTTATTTTATTTCCTCTCGCATTTTTTAAATGTTCTTATGTGCCAGAATTATTTTATGTTTTGAAAATATTTCCTAAATTTATAAGGCCTATTATGTTTTCCATCTCTCTTTAACTAAAAAATTGTATTATACCGGTATATATGTATCTTTACTCTAAAACTACTATTAGAAAAGCACAAAGAATTCAATATAGAAACTCATATCGCCTTCGTTGACTTCATAAAGGCTTTTGACAAAGTAGACAGAAATATATTACTACAAATTTTAGCTGATGATAACGTTCCACAACAATATATTACTAATATCTTCAACATCTATAAAGATAATGAAATCTCTGTTAAACAAGATGGCAAATTATCTTCTTGGGAAAAGATCAACACTGGAGTAAGACAGCGATGTGGACTTTCACCGGTGCTTTTCATTATATACATGAATAAATTAATAAATGAATGGAGGAAAACACAACGAGGATATATACCCATCAATAGGAACCTCAAACTCGATGCTATTCTTTTTGCAGACGATTTAGCTCTTCTGGCACTTTCCGAAAATGATTTGCAACGATCAATTTATAATTTACAAAAAATAGGTGCCAAATTTAATATGGAAATATCAATTAACAAAACTAAAATTATGGCATTTCATGGGAAGACCCCATACAAAGTAAAATCTGTCTCCAGAATAAATTTTAGAGAGATCTAATCAATTTAAATATCTTGGATATTATCTCTCTATCTGGGATGAAAGGGATATCTCTGAAAAAGTTACTAGTTATAATAAAAGTTTAGGAAAATATTAATCAAGTTATGAAACCATCCCGTGTACAAAAAAACACCAAGATTACGTTTATATAACACTTTGGCTAGACCAGTTGTTGACCTATGGTAGTTGAAGCATGGACACTAAGAAAACAACATGAAAGCAGAATCACGGCTTGTGAAATGAGATTCATGCGCAGAACAGCGGGTTACACCAGAGGGGATCGCAAAGGAACACCGATATCTTTAAAGAATTGAAGGACTTACGCCAATTTTGGAATATATTAAACCAGTACCAACTAAAATGGAAACACCATCTTGAAAGAATGCGTTCAACTCGGACTCCCCAAAGCAGTTTATAATTATAGACCAAGAGGACGAAGATCACTGGGCCGTTCCTATTGAAGGAAGCTGGAAGGAAAATTTTCTATAGGATCGTAACAGGCCTTGGCCTAATACTTGGAAGGAAGAAAAAGAAGAAGAAGAAAAGTATGTATTATTTCTGTTACTGAACTGTATCCGAGCACGAGCACTTGCTCATTCGGTTTGTAATAGCGTATACGACATTAGTGAATAAAATTCGTTCTTAAATAAATTCCTCGCATTAAATTTGTTTTAAATTATAATTGCATTTTGCTGCATATGCTTTATATATATATATATATATATATATATATATATATATATATATCCATCCATACATAGTAATTCTGCCCGAGGGCAGGTCTTTCACTGCAATCATAGCACACTGGTAAAAGATGATGATGATGTTGATAAGGATGATGATGGCCATGTGATTTCGGGGACCGTTTGGGCCTTAAAGTTTTCCTGATATTTGTCTTACAGGTGAGGAAAAACCCCGTTGGAAACCTCACCCAGAAAAACTACCCCGACCGGGGATCGAACCCGGGCCCGCTGCGTGACAAGGCAGCACGCTACCTCGAGACCACAGCGGTGGACTCTGTTCGATATTATTTTGTTTATTTTATTTTCCCTTGCATTTTTTAAATGTTCTTATGTGCCAGAATTTAATTTACGTTTTGAAACTATCTCCAAAATTTATAAGGCCTATTATGTTTTCCATATCTCTTTAACTAAAACTTTGTATTGCACAGTATATGTGTATTACTTCTGTTACCGAACTGTAGGCCTATACGAACACGAGCACTTGCTCATTCGTGGTATAATAGCATGTACGACATTTGTGAATAAAATTTGTTCCTCGCATTAATTTTTTGTTGTAAGCCCATGTTTTTCTCTTAACATAGATTTAGGCGCTCTCCCCCTATAGGGAAGAATTTGAACCATACTAATTTAGTTACACTTGTTTTCGTATAGATGTCTTTTGAGTGGTCCGTGGTCGTACCGCCTCATACTGACATCTAGGAAACCAAGGTAGTACTAGGACGGGACAATTCGGTAAATTTTGCTTAGAGGCCTTTCATTCGGGCTTAAGGATCTTTTACGAGCCTCAAAATCTTCAGACTCGGGACCCACGGTTTAGAGTCCCTCCCGGAGGACTTGCTCCTTGGATTTTTCCGTCCTAAAAAACCCATTGACCCCGGCCGGGTTTGAACCCGCGACCATCGGGACCAGAGGCAAGGAGCATAACCACTAGTCCACCGCGGGCATTAATTTATTAAAAATTTTAATTAAATTTTGCTTTGTATGCTTGTATATATATATATCCCGACTCAAGCATTCATTTTTCTTTTCATATCATATTTGCCTTCATTGCCAAATGTCAAAAATATATTTATAACATCTATATATACAAGCGTTACTGCTATAAAGTAAATATTCTCTTTAAAAATTTGCTTAACTGTTATGTTGGCCACTGGATGTCAATTGAAGCGAATTTCCGCTACCTCTTGTGTGAATTGAGAATATTACATGTATGAGAAAAGTGTATGTTTATGTTGGAATTCTTGGGTAGCTCAGTTGGTTAGAGCGCTGAACGTACAGAATTTAGAGACTCAAGCATTCATTTTTCTTTTCATATCATATATATATATATATATATATGGTATGATAAGAAAAATAAATGCCTGGACGGGATTCGAACCCGGATCTCTGAGTCTGTACCCCAGTGTGATATCCATTACACCACCAGGCGAATCCAATTCAAACATTTATTTTTCTTATATATGTATTATATTCTCCATTATTACTAGATGTCGCGAGAACTCGGTCTTTGCTTACTTGTTATAGTCAGCTACTAGATGGCAGTGAAGACCGAGTTCTCGCGACATCTAGTAATAATGGAGAATATAATACATATATAAGAAAAATAAATGTTTGAATTGGATTCGCCTGGTGGTGTAATGGATATCACACTGAGGTACAGACTCAGAGATCCGGGTTCGAATCCCGTCCAGGCATTTATTTTTCTTATCATACCATATTAAGCTTGCATTGCTCAATGTTAAACATTTAATTATAACACACACACACACACACACACACACACACACATATATATATATATATATATATATATATATAATATGCGTGTGTGTGTTAGTGTGTTATGTATTAACTAACTCACTGGCATTATCTAACTCGTAGGTATATGGCTGCGTTGACAAAAGCTCTCCTTACATCCCTTTCCTGAATTAATGTTTTCCAATCATCCCCTGTACAATCTACTTCCTTCAAGAGGTGGTTAATGTTATTCTCCCACCTCATTCTGGTCTAGCTACTGGATTCTTTGCCTCTGGTTTCCTGATATGGAAGTTCCATTCTCCTAAGCTCGAGCACTTGCTTTTTCAGGTGTCAATATTGTGTAAAACATTTGTGAATAACATTTATTGTTTCAAAAATAAATACTGTATTTTTTTAATATAGAGAGTGTCTGAACCTTTAACTAACTCAATGGCACTATCGCATTCATAGTTTTTGACCACGCATATATAACGTCTCCATACATCCCTATCCTGAGATAGTGCTTTTCATTATTCCCTGTAAAATTCATTTCTCTCAAAACGTGATGGCCTGAGTATAGAGAATCGTAATTAATGTTATTTTCCCACCTGATTCTTGGCTAACAAGTTGGGCACTTTTCCCGCTGATTTTCCTACAACAAGTTCCCATGCCTATTTTATTTCATTTAATTTCATCTACTCCTGAAGCTTGCATTCGATTCATTTTCAATATCCGCCGTTATGATCATATTTCCGAACACTTCAATAACCTCTCTTTGCTTCGCCTTACTGACAAACGTAAATTGCACTCATTTTCACTTCTTTTCAAGCTTCTCAATTCCTACACTCCTAGTTACCTGACGTTCAGATTTGAGAAGCTTTCTTCTTACCATAATATTGACACTAGGTCACAAGAAAACAGTCTGCTAACAATCCCTTTTCATAACACTTCCTCTTATTCTACATCTCTCACAGTAGCCTCTGCCCGCTCCTGGAATTTCCTTCCTCAAGATATCAGGGGTTGCCGCACACTTGGGATTTTTAAATCACGCTTATACAGTTACACGTTGTCAAATAATTAATTTTTCCCTCGAGTTAAATTTATTCCGTGTCATTATTAGTTTTTTTCTTTCTCATTTTTCCTTTTGTTTGTCTAATGCCAACAGGTTGTCTTTTATGACATTTCTGGTCTTTTCCCCTGACAATGCGTAATAGTAATCCATTTCTTAGGTTGGGGCACCTGGAAGGCGGAATTACGTTGCCCCGATGAGATGATGGAAGATAAATGATAATGAAGCGCCAGGAGAGTTCTTAACCTAAACTTAACCTAAATTCCAGACCATGGGCAACCGTAGGAATAATCCTCTTCAAGGAAAATTTCCTGTGATTTGACAGGGAATCGAACCCGGGACCTCATGAACTGTAGTCGGAAACGGTGACCACAAGCCCATGATATGGACTTGTACATTTTATATTTCAATTCTTGAAACTAGATTAAATCAAAATATTTTGTAAATAAAAATTATATTGTAGACATGCTATGTAATATTTAATTTATTGTAATTAGATGTAAGAATCATGTTTGTGTTTTTTTAACCTGGTTGAGCGGTTGACAAGACCTTGAAGCCGTAAGTCTACCAGGTATAACAAAATAATAATAATTATAATAATAATAATAATAATAATAATAATAATAATAATAATATAATAATATTATTATGGTATGACAGATCTATGATGTTTCACAAACCTTCGATAATAGGGACGTTATCTCATTTCATCCCTCGATATGTCATTACCATCGGACACGAGCAGAAGCTTTACTTACATAAAAAAATTATACGAATACAATTAAATAATTAATTGATTTGGTGTTTACTTGATGAGTCCATGATGTTTATTATGAAATAAAACTATCTAAGTTTTATGTGATTTTTTTATATCTTTTAAAATAGATCTAAATTTATATTTGCTCTAACCTCGATTTCATCATTAATCAGTGTAAGGTACATATATTAATTTCTCGTACAATTTATCATATTTTACTATTATTATTATTATTATTATTATCGTAAGTATTATTATTGTTATTATCGAATAAAATGTTGATTGTACATGAAATTTACATTGCCAACATTTAATATATTTTAACTCTTTCAAATTAGTAAAATGTATATCTATATTTGTCAAATATTGACTTGTATTTGTGCTGGTTGAGTAGATGAGAAGGCCTTATGGCCTTAACTTTGCCAGAATAAATGCAATATTATTATATTATGTATAAATATTTACTAGGAGAAATGTTGGACGCCCACACAGAAGATTGTCTGAACAATTTTAACAATTCTAGCTTTCATGGAACCGAAACGAGCCAACTGGCTTAATCCCTGGTTGATGATGATAATGATGATGATATTTACTTTATTCAACATTCATAACAGCTATTTCAAAGCACTATATCTTCTTGAGACGAATATTGAACAAAATAAATATTTATGAAAATCAGATAAAACTTTGATAGTAATATTTAATAAATAAAAAAATACAATTAAAGTTAAAATTAATTATATTAATACTTAAAGAGAGAAACAAGTACATAAACGATCCATTTCTGGGAGACTAATGGCAAAATAGGTTTTGTCTTTCTAGGATGGGGTACCTGGAAGGCGAATTACGTTACTCCGACGATATAATGTGTGATAAATGATATAGACGTGTCAGGGAAGTCCTGAACCTAAATTACAGTTACTTGGCAACCACAGGAATAATTCCCTTTAAGGAAACAATTCGATGGTCTAACTGGGAATCGAATCTGGAACCTCACGAACTGAAGTCAGATACGCTGAGCACTAGGCTATGCGACTGGTAAGGCCACAACTTCGAATGAAATACTCTTGTAGTCTTAAACTGTTCTTCGGACTGTATTTCCGAACTGAGAAAACCGGAATAAACTCGGATTAATCGTCTCGATTATTTGTACTCAGGGACTGCCGAATACTTTTTTAATCTTATTTTTAATCGATAGCGTTATTTTGACGGTGCGTGTAGGCAAACAGAATGGGTTGAAGCAAGGAGATGCACTATCTCCTCTACTATTTGATTTCATACTAGAGCATGCCATCAAATCTCTAGAGGATGAAGAAGGCCTATAACTCAATGGAATTAATAAGCTGTTAGTTTATGCTGATGATATAGTAATATTGGCCGATAGAGAGGAGGTACTAAAGGACAACACGCACACACTATTGAGTAACACTAAGAAATTAGGACTGGAAGTAAATATCAATAAAACTAAATATATGGTCACACGTAGAAAAACATTAGGCCTATATAATGGAAATGGACAGATAGTGACAAATGAGGGAAATTTTGAGGAAGTGGCGGAATTCAAATACCTAGGAAAAATAATCACAAACAAGAATGAGATGCAAAAAGAAATTAAACATAGGCTCAATTCTAGAAATGCGTGCTATTATGCATTACACAGACTCTTGACTTTCCAACTCCTTTCAAAAAATGTTCAACTGAAAATATATAAAACTATTATTCTACCAGTTATATAATATGGATGCTAAACATGGACTCTTACTTTAAGGGAGGAAAGGAGATTACGAGTATTTGAGAATAAAGTACTTAGGAACAATTTTGGACCAAAGAGAGATGAACGGACAGGTGAATGGAAAAGTCTAGATAATTTATAGGAAGCCAGATATAATAAGAACAGTTAAGTCTCATAGACTGCGATGGGCAGGACTGTTGGCACGAATGGGGAATGAAAGACGTGCATGGATGCTTCTTGTAGGAAAACCAGAGGGAAGACATCCAGTTGGTACACCAAGAATGAGGTGGTAGTATAACATTAACCATGATTTGAGGGAAGTAGATTATACGGGGAATGATTGGAAAGCATTAGCTAAGGATAATGATGTATGGAGAGCTTATGTCCTCGCGGCCATGAACCTACCGGTTCGATAGTGCCAGTGAGTAAGTAAGTAAGCGTTATTTTGCTCTAAGAATAACGCACGAGCCGTAGAAAATATTAATAATAATAGCTTTATGTTTAAGTTACTAAAATCCAGCAATTATGGAGTAAATTTGTCGTATATGTTCCAGTGATGTAAGCTACACATATTCGTAAATTATGCACTTAGTATTTTATATATCTCTCTCTTGCAACGTGTGGCCTGTGATGTGTCCAACTCCACGGATTAACGTGTATGTGATGCATTTAATCATCAGAGACATATCTTTCCATTGCATGACGGCAGATTATCAACTCATCCGGGTACCTTTCCACCTGGAATTACAACTGTGGCAGTTGGTATCTTTAGTATTCTCTATGGGTTTCTATAGTATTTGAAAATTTATTTTTCATCGTTCATTTTTTAATACGAAACATACAATAATTCAGATTATTCACTAGTTTTCTAATGCCCAGAATTCCTTACTTATGACTCTATTCCATTCCATAGTGTTCTGCCCGAGGCGGATCTTTCACTGCAATCAAAGCATTTTAATGCTATGCTTTGCAGCTTTACTAGTGAATTATAGGTGTGGTAGCTTCCTGTTATTTCCACACCGGTGAAAGATGATGATGATGGCGGGTGATTTTCGGGGACCTTTAGACCCTAAGCGTCCTGGCATTTGTCTTACAGGTGAGGAAAAACCCCGGATAAAACCTCACTCAGGAGCCTGTCCCGACCGAGAATCGAACCCGGGCCCGCTACGTGACAAGGCAGCACGCTACCTCGAGACCACAGCGGTGGACTACTTATGACTAGGGTAAGGAAACTTATGACGTAAAAGTTAAGATTTAAATACAGATAATATATACTATTCAACTGTTCATACATGGAACCAAGACAAAAGTCAGCCATTGTACTATGTTGTAATTTAAATTTTTGCAGAGAGTGCGTTCTGTCGTACTTACAGCAATGGCGACCATGATTGAACAGTTCAATTTCCTAAATTTCGGGGTTGCCAACCTATAAATAATTACGTATATACTTACTTACTTACTCACAAGCACTATCGAACTTGTTGGTTCATGACCGCGCGGATATAAGCTCTCCATACATCCCTATCCTGAGCTAATGTTTCCAATCATTCCCTGTATAATCCACTTCCCTCAAATCATAGTCAATGTATTCTCCCACCTCATTCTCGGTCTACCAACTGGGCTCTTTCCCTTTGGCTTTCCTACAAGAAGCCTTCATTCACGTATTTATTCCCCATACGCGCAACATGTCCTGCCCATCGATAAATAATTATATAAATAACTAAACTATAATATTACAAATTACATACCTAGTTCGGGAAGTAAAAACCACTGCCATTTATATATATTACGAACAATGTATATACAAAAATATATTCAGAAGGTAGTGTTAATATACATTGTACGAAACAAATCACTGCATTTTTAATGAACTGAATTTTATTTGAAACAGTATAAAACAATAAATTCGTACTTGCCGCCATTTTAGGATTGATTGGAGTCACGACCTGGTGTAGGAAAATGATAGAGTTTAATAAATGGTAGGGTTGTTAAATTGTTAATGGGAAGTAAGTTTATTGTTACTGTCATAAATGAACAGAAAATATAAGCATTTTTACCAGGAATTCGAGAATTATTCTTAAATATAAAGAAGAAGTATCAACTAAATTATTTTCGGCATTTACCGTATAAATATTGGTCAGACTGTTAAAGTCAGTCAGTTGTTTATAATGAACGCAAATATTTACAACAAAGATGTTATTATTTTACTATTATTTATTATTTTGAAAACACCATCGTGCAAAAAATAATGTACAACACAAAGGACTTAAGATTACTATTATTATTATTATTATTATTATTATTATTATTATTATTATTATTATTAACTAACTCACTGGCACTATCGAACCCATAGGTTCATGGCCGCGAGGACATAAGCTCTCCATACATCCCTATCCCGAGCCAGCCGATAGCGAGGAGATACTAAAGGCCAACACGCACACACTATTGAGTAACACTAAGAAATTAGGACTGGAAGTAAATATCAGTAAAACTAAATATATGGTCACACGTAGAAATACATTATATAATGGAAATGGACAGCTAATGACAAATGAGGGAAATTTTGAGGAATTGGCTGAATTCAAATACCTAGGAACAATAATCACAAATAGGAATGAGATGCACAAAGAAATTAAACATAGGCTCAATTCTGGAAATGCATGCTATTATGCATTGCAGAGACTTTTGATGTCCCAACTCCTTTCAAAAAACGTTAAGCTGAAAATATATAAAACTATTATTCTACCAGTTATATTATATGGGTGCGAAACATGGACTCTTACTTTAAGGGAGGAAAGGAGATAACGAGTATTTGAGAATAAAGTTCTTAGGAAAATTTTTGGACCAAAGAGAGATGAACAGACAGGTGAATGGAGAAGACTACATAACAATGAACTACATGGTCTTTATAGGAAGCCAGAATATATAAGAACAGTTAAGACCCGTAGACTGCGATGGGCAGGACATGTTGCGCGTATGGGGAATGAAAGACGTGCATGGAAACTTCTTGTAGGAAAGCCAGAAGGAAAACGCCCAGTTGGTAGACCAAGAATGAGGTGGGAGAACAACATTAACTATGATTTGAGGGAAGTAGATTATACAGGAAATGATTGGAAAGCCTTAGCTCAGGATAGGGATGTATGGAGAGCTTATGTCCGTGCGGCCATGAACCTACGGGTTCGATAGTGCCAGTGAGTAAGTAAGTAAGTATTCTCCCACCTCATTCTTGGTCTACCAACTGGGCGTTTTCCCTCTGGATTTCCTACAAGAAGCTTCCATGCAAGTCTTTCATTCCCCATACGTGCAACATGTATAATAATAATAATAATAATAATAATAATAATAGTAATAATAATAATAATAATCATAATCATAATAATCTTAAGCCTTTCCATCCCTATGTCGGGATTATGGCGCTCCCCAATGGAACTTACCGACAAAGTAAATTTAGTTACATTCATTTACCCACAAATGTCAGCCAGTGATAGGGGGTCGACTTAGTGTCTCGATGAGACATATAGCGCACAGAGGATTTTTTATTCAGGCCTATGGTTCTTTTACGAGCCTGAAAATCTTCATACTCGGGACCAACCACTTAAAGTCCTCGCGGAGGACCTTTTCCTTGGATTTTTCCATCCTAAAATATCGATCGACCACGGTTGGGTTTGAACTCGACGAGTTCCTCTGAACTAGAGGGAAGAAACATAACCACCAGCCCACTGCGGTCGATTATAATAATAATAATAATAATAATAATAATAATAATAATAAATACAAATAACAATAATAATAATAATAACAATGCTTTTTTAAGCTGGCAGAGATAAGGCTATAAGGTTTTCTCTTCCACTCAACCAGCGAATAATAAAATCATACAAAAAGCAATTACATGTTACAATTTTAAAATATTATTAATATATAGACTAAACAAGCACAATGCGGATGTGGTCTAATGTTAGGTAACACTAATAAAATATGGAATAAAATAAAGGAGGAGAAACTTCCTAGATGAATATTTATAGGTATAAACAAAATGCTGAATATAGTTGTTATGCAGGTAGTGTATACATTTTCTGAAACTTAAGATATCAGTTAATTTGTATTTAAATAATGATAGTGATTGACAGTTCCTGACATGACTGGGAAGTGAGTTCCATGCTTTAGATATTGTGTAAGATTCAGAGTATAAACATGTCCTGTGCTGTGATATCAAAAGTAAAGGAGAGTTTTGTGATCTTGTACCTAAATTGTGATGAGCCGATACATTTTGAAAACTCGTGATAAATGACTTGTTACATAAATATGTTTACAGAATTTGGAATAGCAAATAACGTGAATGTACAGTTCTTCTGTCATTTAGACTAGGCTTGAAATAAAGGAGACACGTGGCCATAACGACCATTTAGACTAGGCTTGAAATAAAGGAGACACATGGCCATAACGACCATTTAGACTAGGCTTGAAATAAAGGAGACACATGGCCATAACGACCATTTAGACTAGGCTTTAAATAAAGGAGACACGTGGCCATAACGACCATTTAGACTAGGCTTGAAATAAAGGAGACACGTGGCCATAACGACCATTTAGACTAGGCTTGAAATAAAGGAGATACGTGATCATAACGACGGAAATTGAATAAAAGTCGATTGCACGCTGTAGTCTGTCAGACAGAACAGTTGTCAGATTTGTGAGTAATATGTTGCAGTAATCAAAGAGTCTGTACAAGTATTTGTTTTAATTTCGTGGGATGGTAGTTCTATTTAGGGAGTGAAGAATAGAGAATACTTTCATACAGAAATTATTCATCTGGAATTTCCATCCAGGTCCAGATCCATTTAGATACCTAGACGTTTTACTATCGAGCTGTAGAAAGGGTACCGTAGACAAAATTAAAGTATAGTTTAAATTTTATAAGATCATATTACAAAAGGTAAATATATAAAACTTCAGGTAAGATGCCTGTAACATTAATATTTAGCAATATTTCAGAATAATAATACAATTCTATTGATAGAGAATGAAGTTTCTTCCTTGCACTACATTCATTCCACAATATGGTTTTCAAAACAGAGGCTGAGAAAATTTCAACGCTGATTCTAACATAGAGGTGCTTTCCTACTCCATAAAAACGGCGGTATTAACAGAGTCTATCTCTTTTACAAGCATTGGCATATGAAGGAGAAAAAAATAAAGAGGGAAAAGCCACAACGAAAAGAGAGGCAGAAAATTATTGTCTCATTTGATGTTTTAAGGCAAAATGTTAAGGATATTGCAAAATAAAGCCTCCACAAGACTGCGCACGGCAATTATATTTGTGTTAGTACCTTCAGATTATTTCAACGACTACATCTTCTAGTTAATGTATGCTCTCATTCTACTCTTTTATATACGCTGGGGATAATTCCAGGCTTTATATCTTTATCAACGCACCCTCATTAGAAATTCTGACAAAAGCAAGTTTTATTCAGTTATTAAACAGGCTATCATAAGTAATGCCACGAGTGATTTCCAAATTATCGATAAATTCACGACTCACGAAGTGAGGAGTGTATTTATCTAGAGAATTTGGAAATCAAGAGTGGCATTTGTTAGGACTATTTAACGAATAAAATTAAGCTGTTTACTCACAAATCATTATTTAACTATAGTTATTTTAAAATATTTATATATTTAATGTAAACGGCGATGTTTGAAAACAAATGAGAAACGATAGGTACGCTTCTACTGCTTCATTTGTTTATCACTGCAACCAGATCATACTATTTATTGCCAAAGGAACGCAATATTGTAAGGAGGAGCTTTCTTTAATATGGTAATTATAACACTGATAAATATTTGGTGAAACACGATTCTGATTGGTTGTAAAACAGAAATCATTGAAACGTGATTGGTCATTGACTCCCATTTGGGGTATGAGTTAAATAGTCAATATAATTACGAAAATATGTTATTATTCTTTTTTTGGTTTATACATTATAGACATCTGGCCATAATAACCATCATTATTATATTCGCCATATTTAGTATAAATGTTCGTGTGAATGGTGTGTTTCGTCTTAATGTTGTGTTGTCTCAGAGGAGGCCCTGACATTGAGCTGATCCCTCATTTGAGGAGGCCTTGTATGTTCTTCTGTGGTAAGAAAAAAAATCTCCAAGTTATATTATACGGATGCGATACATGGACTCTTACTTTAAGGAAGGGAAGAAGATTACGGGTATTTGAAAACAATTCTTAGGAACATTTTTGGGCCAAAAAGAGATGAACAGACAGGTGAATGGAGAAAACTACATAATAGTGAGCTACATGATATGTATATGAAACCAGATATAATAAAAACAGTTAAGTCTTGTAGACTGTGATGGGCAGTATATATGTCACGTATGGGGGATGTAAGAGGTGCATGGAAGCTTCTTGTATGAAAAACAGAAGGAAAACGCCTAGTTGGTAGACCAAGAATGAGATGGGAAAATAAAATTATCTATGATTTGAGGGAAGTAGATTATACAGGAGATGATTAGAAAACATTAGCTCAGGAAAGGGATGTATGGAGACCTTATGACCGCTAGGCCATGAACCTACGGATTCGATAGAGCCAGTAAGTTTGTTGGACAATGTGATCCATATATACATGCTTCTCCCGGCAGGTCTTGTCACTCTGAGGCCCATGTAGTGTTTGGCATGTAAAGCTACCTATAAGGTAAAAGGTGAACTGTGTTAATGGAATGGAATACATTATAGGACTCGACGCTTGGGAAGATAAAATTCAATTGCATGAATAGTTCCTAGTAGATAAGTAATTACTTTTCCTTACATAAAGGGATGGATTGGCAAAACTCTAGAAACGCATGCTATTATTCATTAAAGGAACTCTTGTCATTCCAACAACTCTTAAAAAATGTTGAACTAAAAATTTATAAAACAATTATTCTTCCAACTATATATAAAGTTTTATTTAAAAGAAGGCTACAGTTTTAATTGAAATATGTTTATTGGTAAGGCTGCACGATTATTCACGTCTAGAAGGCGGAAGTTTCTTTTGTCTCTTTCATTTTGGTGGATTATAATTATAATTATTATTATTATCATCATCATTATATTATTATCATTATTATATTATTATTATTATTATCGTTATTATTATTATTATTATTATTATCGTAAGTATTATTATTGTTATTACCCTATAAAATGTTGTTTGTACATGAAATTTACATTGCTATATTTAATGTATCTTTAACTGTTTATAATTAGTGTAGTGTACATGTATATCTATATTTGTCAAATATTTATTTGTATTTGTACTGGTTGAGTGGAAGAGAAGGCCTTAAGGCCTTAATAATAATAATAATAATAATAATAATAATAATAGCTTAACTCTGCCAGAATAAATAAAACATTATTATTATTATTATTATTATTATTATTATTATTATTATTATTCTGGGGGACTGAGGCTAATTGGGATTTCCGGATCTTTGAACTGGTCAAAAACCGTGTTATAATTTCAAACACTTTAATATTTTCTACATTCGTAACTGCACAATATTCGAACATTCGGGCTCACCTAGAAAGTAAGAAATGGCGATTTTCTGCTATATTTCGCCTTTGGAGCATCCCTCTTGATGGTCCAACAATAATAGCATATTAGGATTCTATTTGCCTTAATATATCTTTTCCATAGCTGAAATCCCCCGATGAAAGTGTTCCCCGTTTTATTTTACAATGACAAATGGACGAAAAAAATTGATTAAAAAATAATGATTTAAATCCATTAATTGAAATTGAAATAAAAAAAACTATGGTTGATGGAGAAATTCCGAATACATATTTGAAAACACGATAAAAAAAAACTGCATTAAGTACAACTATTGGTACTCATGAGACAAAAATCATGTTGACCAGTGTAATTGAAGACAAATCTCCAGATTAATGTGCCCGTAAATGAAACCGAAGTTTTTAGTCTGAAGACTACCTGAGTTTACCACCTTGCTACCTCATTGGTACTAATCGAACCCAGAAATTCATGACCAAGCGTATACATGCTCTTCGTACTTACCATCATTAGTTAACGTTATCCAATGATTCCACGTATAATTAAACTCCCTCTAATAATGGTTATTCTCCCATCTCCTTCTTGAACTATTCGTACCTAATAAAATATTCAGTTTATTGAAACCTTTTCAATTTATCTCCAATAATTTCAGTCTTTAACCTTCATTTGACCTATTTAATAATTTATCTTGGTTAACTCTTGTTTTTTTCGACCCCGACGCTATTAGGGCATCCGAGGGCTAGGGATTCTTTCCTTTCTTCCATTTCTTCTTTCCTTTATTTTCTTTTCTTCTCCAGAAAAGCTTGACCAGAGGCTATAAGATGGCAGCCCCATCACTCGTCTTGCCTTCCTTTGGCCAGCAACCAATCGAAGGGACTATTATTATGCTTTCAAGTCTTATACGAGAATTTCCCTCAAATGCTGGAGGGAAAATTTTCTATAGGATCGTAACAGGCTTTGGCCTAATACTTGGAAGGAAGAAGAAGAAGAAGAAATAATTCAAAATAAGATAGAAAATATTGTATAATAATAAACCCACTTTCCCAGAATTGGCTTTTCCTCCCTAGTTTTCCTACTCGTGCAAGAAGTTTCTTTCGCAATTCGTGCCATATGTCCTGCCCATTAGTCTACGAGCTTCTTGATTTACCTGGCCCATTTAGAATTAATTTACTCAAGTAAATGAGGAGGATATAAATCAAGAGTAAATGTAAACAGAGTTATAACATCTGGTAGAGAGAGCAAACAGAGGCCTCTAGTGGCTAAAGTGAGATACATGGCACGGCATTGTTTGTTGGGAAGCACAGACGTCTAGTAAACATAGAGTTTGCTTAGCATTGCTACACACACCGCAAGATTGAGTAACATCAATCATATATTCACTGTATGCAATTCCATCCTTCATACCAGAGTGACATATGTCATGCAAGTATAACATCGCTATTAGCCAAGAATCATTGTCAATACACAGTCTGCCAAGGTTAAGAATTCAAATTATTGTCGAATTCAAAAACAAAATGAACGTCATGATTCAGACGATAGCCTTCCAGATTTCTTTTGGAAACTCGGATGAAGTCATCATCATCAACAATCATGGATTAAGCCCACGTTGCTTGTTCCGGTCTCATAGATTCTCATTCAAAAAGTTGAATCCATCTCTTTTTCGGTCTACCAATATTCCTATCTCCTCTTGGTTTGTAATTAAGTATAATTTTTGGAATCCGATCATCTTTCATTCTTTGAACATATTATTTCCAGTTTTTCTAGATTATTTTGTTATCTAAAAGTTTAAAAATATTTAGCTCATTTCTAATATCTTCACTCGGATGAAGTTCCAGGACAAATGATCTGTTAGGGCATGAGATTCTAAACTTTTTTTTCTAGTGGTTAGGAAGAGAGGTAATTTATTTATTACATTCATCCATGTCACTAAATAATTAGACATTTGACTTGTAATAAGTGACGGATTTAAGAAGGGTAATAGTGAAATTCATTATAAAGTTAACCTGATTTGTTTATGTTGTCTTATCTGAATTGTTTTTAGGTTGTCACGCGCTTTTTATCTGGAACTTATACTTTCTTATAAAATATTATTTATTCATTTGGCCTGGTAGTTAAGGCCATGTAGCCTTCTCTTCCACTCACCAGGACAAACATATATTACATCAAAATATATCAATCACAATTAACCCTAATATTAAATACTAATGGAAAATAATGGAAATAATTTTCACAAACGAGGCTCTGAGGACCGAGTCACGGCGGTATAACCGTTCCATCATGTACTGAGTAAATGCGGTATCCTAATGTCTGTCCAGAGACTAAAAGGTAGCAGCCCTACCACTGGACTACTTAGCGTCAGGCCAGTAACCTGTCCTAAGGAACTTCAAAACTACTTTCAAGTCTCAACACGAAAAAAGCCAGAAGGAGTCAAGATGGATGCAACATGTTCATCGAATGGAAGATCACAGAATACCCAAACAAATGTTAAGATATCAACCTGCAGGAAGAAGAAGACCAAAGACTCAAAAGACTTCTGGATGGTGTTTCTCTTGAGGCCGAAACAGGTCAACAAATGGCCTAAATTCGTGAATGTACTATGATGATGATGATGATGATATATCCTGAAAATATTTAATAGTTGTTCCTTGTTTAATAAAATCAATATGTTTCTGAGCACATGAATATTTTAGAGGTCAAAGTAGAGCTCTATAAAAATGACCGGAAGGTGTTTATCTTTTAACCGTGAAACTTGCGCGTCCATCATAACTTGCGCGTCCATCATGGACGAATTCTCTCACTTATTTTTACAAAATTATATTCAAGTAATATATGCAGATGTGATTTCCCCATAAAAATATTTAGCACACACTGTTAACGTTAGTCAGTTATTTATAATGAACGCAAATATTTCCAACAAAGATATTATTTTACTATTATTTATTATATCGAAAACACCTACGCGCAAAAAATAATGTACAACGCACGATTGTGAAGTGTTTTACAGAATCTCGGAAATTAAAAACAATTCTGGAAATGCGTGCTATTATGCATTGCAGAGACTTTTGATGTCCCAACTCCTTTCAAAAAACGTTAAGCTGAAAATCTATAAAACTATTATTCTACCAGTTATATTGTATGGGTGCGAAACATGGACTCTTACTTTAAGGGAGGAAAGGAGATTACGAGTTTTTGAGAATAAAGTTCTTAGGAAAATTTTTGGACCAAAGAGAGATGAACAGACAGGTGAATGGAGAAGACTACATAACAATGAACTACATGGTCTTTATAGGAAGCCATATATAATAAGAACAGTTAAGTCTCGTAGACTGCGATGGGCGGGACATGTTGCGCGTATGGGGAATGAAATACGTGCATGGAAACTTCTTGTAGGAAAGCCGGAAGGAAGGCGCCCAGTTGGTAGACCAAGAATGAGGTGGGAGAACAACATTAACTATGATTCGAGGGAAGTAGATTATACAGGGAATGATTGGTAAGCATTAGCTCAGGATAAGGATGTATGGAGAGCTTATGTCCGCGCGGCCATGAACGGGTTCTTTAGTGCCAGTAAGTAAGTAAGCTATCGGTCGGCTTTTAAACATTTCCTCGCTTCTATAAAAACCACTTCCCAAACTCGCATCGTAATATACTCTTGATCAATACCTCAATTTTAAAAGTATTGATTTTTCCTTACTGTGCAATAATCTATAATAATTAACAAAAGAAAAGTAGTTAATCGAATTAAATGACATAAAAATACTGTGGCACATACACAATTAAAACATCGTAATAATACAAAAACAATTACAAATAACAAAACGAAGTACTTCATAAAAGATAAATGGTAAGGCAGGCCTATTCTGTTATTTTTTCGATTTAAACTTAATTAACGTAAAAGAAAAATAGTGAAAAGTTGAATAACAATGTTTTCACATGTAGGGCTTCAAATTAATTACATTAAGACACTTAACTCGCGATAGCAATGTTATGGTATCTCTGTAGAATGGACCGCGAAATCCCTTTGTGGCCCTCAATTTCCATTGCTACATCATAATCAACAACGGTAAACGTACGCTATTCAGACATCTCCCTGTTAAATTAATTTGATTCCTTGTATAAACCAGAGAGGGGATTGTATAAGTGTTCTCCACCCAACACAACCCATTCCCTTCTTTCTCCATTATAAAACATACTCGACAGTATGGAGTCTAGAAATTTCTACTCAAATATCACACCATGAAACTTTCTGAAAGGGGATAGAAAGTCAGCTTTGAATTCGAGTTGAAGTTTTTTTTATGTACAAGAAACAAGGATTATGAAGGACGAATGAAAGAAAAAAAGTTGAGGAAACGTTATCTCTATATGAGGTCATTAGCGCCAACACTATATCTCTGCAAAACCACTCGATCCAGACAAGTATTTTTTATTATAATTCCTAGTTTGCTTTCTGTGTAATAACTCCTGCGCCTTATGTTTTGTGTATAAAATCTAACACAACATGAAGTGAAAATTAAAATGAAATGGCACGGAAGCATAATGAGTAGCTGCCATTATATACTTCAATCTGAAAAAGTATACGACAAGTTTTTTATATAGAAACTTCTATACAAAATGAAATCGTTATTCGCCACTAATGGCAATGTACTTGTAATACTGAGTTAAAAAAAATCAGGCAACACTGCTTAAACATTTCCATTCATATATTTTAATGATTAGAAACGGTTTAAAAATGTCTACCTTCTCATTAGAAAGATCTTAACTACTTGCAAGCTAATGTTTTTGAGTATTTGTTTGAACTGAAGAGTAACTCTGATTATTATTATTATTATTATTATTATTATTATTATTATTATTATTATTATTATTATTATTATTATTATTATTATTATTATTATTTAAGTATATAACAAATATGTGGAACATTGTGAACTATTGTTACTCAAATCGTCCAAAATTAAAGAAAATGTAACCTTGTAGTTTTTTTTACATTTAGGAATATTCCACAATAGAGTGTTTGTCCTTCAACCCGAAGTGATTTGTCGCCAGAGATTCCTGCCTAAAGCATTTTCTTCCCTCAAATCTCTAGCTTTCATACTTCTCTTCACTCCATCCATCCATCCATCGTTCTCTAGGTCTGCCTCTTCCACTTCTTCAATTAGCTTTCTTATTAAGGATCTTCTTTGGTATTCTCTCTTCTTCCATTCTTACGAGGGGTCCATACCATTTCAAACGTTTTTCTTCTATTTTTCCTAATATGTTTTTTTCAACTTGCATAATTTCCCTTATTGTGCTGTTTCTGAACTTATCTCTTCTTGAAATTCTTGTCGATCGCCTCCAAAAATCACGTTCTACTGCTAAGAGCTTGTTGGCTTGTTTTCTACTTACTGTCTAGGTTTGGGACCCATATAATAAAATGCTTTGTAACAGAACTTGAGAAATGTTTTTATTATTGATTTCGTACATCTCAATGATGGATAAATCATATTTGAAGAGAAAAATTATCGGTACTTGCTCAGGTAGCTCAGTTGGTAGAGCACTTGGTCTAGAGAACCAAGGGTCCCGGGTTCAAGTCCCGGTCTGAGCGTATATATATTTTTCTCTTCAAATTGAGAAATGTAGTTTTCTTCATTCTGTATATTATATTTCCATTCTAAAGCACTGAGTTCAACATACCAATGATTCTTCTTCCATCAGTTATTCTTCTATCAATTTCTGTAGTTGAATTCTCACTTTTATCTAAAATAGATCCTAAATATTTAAAATGTTTAACATTACGTTTCTTCTTGTTGTTTTTTAATTTTTATTATTGTTTATTCAACTGAAGGGTAAAATTAAAATATACATACGTTTTATATTCATAAACTTGGATTCTTTTGAAAATTATTTAGAATCAAAAGTAACGCAATAACTTGCTCACAGTTACATATATATCCGTTATTAGGGTCTAATTAACGCAATATCTTGCTCACAGTTACATATATATCCATTATTAGGGTCTAATTAACGCAATAACTTGCTCACAGTTACATATATATCCGTTATTAGGGTCTAATTAACGCAATAACTTGCTCACAGTTACATATATATCCGTTATTAGGGTCTAATTAACGCAATAACTTGCTCACAGTTACATATATATCCGTTATTAGGGTCTAATTAACGCAATAACTTGCTCACAGTTACATATATATATCCGTTATTAGGGTCTAATTAACGCAATAACTTGCTCACAGTTACATATATATCCGTTATTAGGGTCTAATTAACGCAATAACTTGCTCACAGTTACATATATATCCGTTATTAGGGTCTAATTAACGCAATAACTTGCTCACAGTTACATATATATCCGTTATTAGGGTCTAATTAACGCAATAACTTGCTCACAGTTACATATATATCCGTTATTAGGGTCTAATTAACGCAATATGAAAAAGAACGTAGATGTTAACATTCTATAAAAATAGAGTTAGGCTTCCTAAAGTGCAAATTAACATCAACAATAATATAATAAACATAAACAAAAATATATATAATTTATATATAAATTGATTTTAATACTATTGTTTCATGAATCACATCCCTAATATAATGCTATTATAGACTCATATTGGTCTGTTACTCGAATGACTGATATTCTTTTCAGATATTTTTGATTGTATTCAAACTCAGAAAAAAATTGAGTCAGTACGGATCAGAAGGAACCAATCCTTAATGTTGTTGATATATTATTATTATTATTATTATTATTATTATTATTATTGAATCTCCAAATAATGCGAACCCTACTTCACCTTCCGGTATGCTAGGGTTTTAGTTACAATACAATTAATTATTTACATTCATTTAGATTATGATTAATTTCTAGCTTCACATATCAATAATAATGTAATGTAATATGAACTAATAAATTAATTAACAATCCAAAAAAAACTAACTCAAAGTATCCTAATAATATAATATATAAAAATCACACAGCTTCCTATAGCAGCATTTCTTATATAAAGTACTGTATTTAACAAATGTAGTTGAAATCTAATTTGGCAATAATCTAATTTAGTAATAAATTCATGTCTTTGGGAATCAAATGCCAGACATTAAAATAACAGATGCGGCTGGAGTCCTTTCAAATACAGGTATCTGAACCTATTCTAAATCGTTCCAAATAATCTACAAATTTACGTGTTTTTGATATATTAAGAACTGTATTTTTTAGTTAACGGTCTACCCCCCTTAAAGATAAAACTTTTATAGAAATGTTAAGCCAAACAGAACCTTTATGAATATTATAATAATTACACATATACTATAGGAACATTATTATGCCTATGGATTTGCTGGGTTGGCTTTTTTTCATTTATTAACCCATGCTTTATTTAAAGCATTGCTTTTTATGTGTGCAGGAGTAATTATTCATTGTATAAGGGATTCTCAGGATATTCGTTTTATAGGAAATTTATCTTCTCAGATGACTCTAACTTCATCTTGTTTAATAATTTCTAATTTTGCATTATGTGGTATACCTTTTTTGGCAGGATTTTATTCTAAAGATTTAATTTTGGAAACAGTTTCATTAAGATATTTAAATATTTTTGGTTTTTTCTTTTTTATTTTTCTACAGGATTAACTGTATGTTATTCACTTCGTTTATTTTATTTTTCCTTTAATTTTTTTAATCCCCCTATGTTTGATAGTGAATTATTGAGTTATTCAGTCTATAATTTTTATTAATATTTTTATATTTATATTTTTATATCCTTATTATTATTGTTGAGGAGGTTTGGGTTATATTTTTGTAAAGTATTTTGTTTATTTTAAGTTTATTTTTTCGAAGTAAAATACACCAATCCTGTAAATATAAATCAAATGAAGTAATTTTTCTGTAAGTTTCAGTTTGATTCTACGAAGAAAAAAGTCACAGAAGAGTTAGAAAAGAATCAATCAACTGTGAAAGTCAATTTGGAAGCAGTGTCAACAATTTGTGGACACCGGTTGCATGTGTGAGAAAATGAATTTGACAGATGGCGCATCAGTGCAGAATGAGTTTACTTTTTGTTCTTTTTTGGTATATCTGTCAACAGTTATTCCGTTTTCAAATAACATATACTTCAGAAATAAATTCTAAATGTGCATCAAATACAAGAACCAATATAATTAGCCAACAAAATAAAATTACTTTAAATGTAGTAGTAGGACTTTATTAGACAAAAAGTAAGATATTTACAATATTATTTACAAATATGGGTCGCACGGGCAGTAAGCCGTACGTGCTCTTGACAGTCCGTTACAATAAAGTAATAATTGGTACTAGTGTGAAGAAAAATAAACAACAACAACAACAATAACATTACAATTACATAAAGAAAACACAATAATATTACAATTAAATAATAACACAATAGCATTATACACTAAAAAACCATTAACATTACAATTACATAAAGAAAACACAATAATATTAGAATTAAATAACACAATAGCATTATACACTAATTAATTTATATATACTTGTTAAGAATTAATGGTATTGCATTTTGATAACATATATTTATTCATGAATGAGTGTTGTTCTTATTTTCCGCGTTTTGTCCAGAAATTTACCGAGGTTTATCCAATTTTCTGGATTTACCAATAACTCGTAGCATGCCAATCTTTCCCGATATGAATTTAGAAATCTTTCCGGTAATAACTGACGTCTCCAATTACTTTAAACGTATTGTTATATGTGTATTTACATTATCAGATAATTGACTAGTCCTTAAATTTACTAGACAGTGTCAGAAATCTGACAGTTCGGTACTCTTTTTTTTTTCTTCATGATTATTTATATACGCTTTAATCTCTAAGGTCATCTGGAATTTTTGAATGCAACCTGGACGTGAGGGAAATTTTGAAGAAGTGGCTGAATTCAAATATCTACGAACAATATTTACAAATACAAACGAAATGCACAAGGAAATTAAACAGAGGCTCAATTCAGGAAATGCGTGTTATTATGCATTACAGAGACTCTTGTCGTCCCAACTCCTTTCAAAAATGATAAACTGAAAATATATAAAACTGTTATTCTCCCAGTTACATTAAATGGATGCGAAACATGGACCCTTTCTTTAAGGGAGGAAAGGAGATTATGAGTATTTGAGGAAACAAGAGCTGAGTTGGTGTTACGCTAACAACCTTAAAATACGGGCTCATCCGTTATTAATGAGGAGGCATTTCAAATGTTGAGTTTGTGCTTGTAAGTGATTCTAGATTAACTTAAAATTAAAGCTGACTGCAAAATTATCGCGTAGCACGACAAATACTAGGCCTATCTCAACACTGATACAAACAACAGAGACAGCGCTTTCTTTCAAGTCTATACTAGATTTTGGAATGAAGAGGGAAAGGCTATAAGACAAATAAGTAACTTATATTGTAAAGGTAAAAGGTAAAGTGATCCCACTACAGGCCTCAGGAGGCCCTTCGGGTAGTAGGAGGTTAGGGCTCCCACTTTTTCTTGACAATCGGCACTTGATGTCAGCCGGGGTGTCAGCCCTGCGTGACGGCCGCCTTTACACCAGAACAAGCGTCTGGTACTCATTTCAGTTAGAGGCTGAGTCGACCCCAGGGCCATAGTGCCGCCAGAAGGTTTGGGTCAGTTTAAAAATCCTGACCCCACCGGGACTCGAACCCTCGACCCTCCGGCTTGTAGCTCAGTGCCTTAACCACTACGCTACGGAACTTGTACTAACTTTAATTCAATTTAAACCACTCTGCTAAGGTTTTCGGTGGTTTTCCTTAGCGCAAAGGCAAATGTCGGAGTGGTCCCCTAATTTCCACCAGTAAATTATAAATTACCATTCTCAACTTTATTTTCAAAATTCCCTAAACCATCAGATTAACCTGAAAAGGATCGTTTCTGGTCGGCTATCCTCCGGCCTCCGGGGGAGAGGGAGAAGGTGCGCCCTCGCCTCCTCAGGGTGCGGGCGGCGCCCGTGGCGATCGCGGTCTTCCTCTTGGCGTTCACGCATGGCGGGCGGGAGTACTAGTGGCGTGCATCCTTTGTCGACGATCGTAGACTGTCATCTTGCTGGGATACTTTCTCTGAGGCGTGAGAAAAAACTAAGAAAATAAAAACAACCTCGAAATAGGAACATCCTGGACTGAAGAGGGCATTATAAGACCCTAAAACAGCCAGGAAGTGACGGACTCCTTTGTTTAAGTGGGAGAGACTGCCCTCTCAATCACTACTACTACTGCTGCGTGCCCAAAACCGCCAGTTACAATGCGCGAAGTTTATATATATTACCCATCATAGTGAGGAGTACTGGATTGTGTTGGCACAGAATAAATTAGAAGTATGTGTTAGAGGTTTTATTATTTTCGTAGTTTTAAAAGTGAAAGTAATTAAAAAAATTCATGGTGCGACAGGTCTAGTAAGCTCTTGGCATATCAGCCGGTGGCTTGTCTCATCCACATGCGTTAATAACAGTACGATAATTCAGCCAGTATATGGGTGACATGTGTTTAGCATATCGTATCCCCCGCCGTTATAGCTGGGTTTTTCTTCTTCTACTTCCTTCCAGGATTTGGTCAATGTGACCTATTCCGGTCTCAAGTCCATCGTTTCCTTGGCCGTCCCAAAGATCTTTTCCCATGTGGTTTGAAGGTGTTGATCTTTTTGGGTAATCTTGTATTGTCCATTCTGTCTAAATGTTCTTTCCATTGGTATTTGTGCTCTTCTAGTTTATCAACTATTGAAAATATATCCAGTCCATTTCTTATTGATTCATTGTGTAGTCTATCCATGCGTGTACATCCTTTTACAGATCTTAAAAATGTAATTTCAGCGGCTTGAATGTGTGAGATATTTTTTTTGTAAGTACCCAAGATTCAGATCCATATAAAAGAACAGGAACAGCCATAATGGTACTTCTTATAGCTACCCAAATTCCTCAAGATGCTGGGTGATCACCGGTACCGTACTGGCAGAAATTCCACGAGAAAATTTCTTCCCCCAATGGGGACTCAAAACAATGCAAGTACCGTAGCTCTGGACCAAGGAAACAGACCTTAAACCGCTCTACTACAGTGTGGGACTAAAAGTTAGCAATACAAATTGTAAGTGTATTATCAATTATTGAGCTCTCGTGACCGAATTTTCACTGATTCATATTTTATAAATATGATAAACCACTAATGGTCAGTTCATATTTTAGCCTAATCCTTTTATAAAGTATTCATGATATATTTCCTGACTAAAATTGCGATTAGGAATTAAATGTAATTTGTTGGTGCCTTAACTATTATCACTGATGGCGCTCGCGTAGGATTCTGGTGGAATTTTTTAAAATTAACCTCACACATAGGCCTACGTTTAGACCTATAAAATTTAGGGAATCTATGTCATTATGCCACCTACCTAAATTAAAATAAAAAGAGGGGAAAACACAATTTCTTGTTTCAGTATGTGAATAAATACCTGGGAGAAATATATAGGTTGATTTTTTAAAGTGTGAAATGCCTAAAAATGAAGTGAGAAGTTTAATTCAAAATAACCTAAATTTACCATATTTTAATGTAAAATATGTATTTGTCATTGCTTAGACAGTGTAACCAATTTGTCACAAAAAAGTTATCATTCAAGTGAACGCTTAACTATCTGCTGTACTAACCGGCCCATTTTCTCGCCCTAACTTCCTTATAATATAGGAAGACTCCTAGGATAGAATAAACATAATATTGAGTAAATATGTTGCTAACTGGCTCTAGCGAAAAGTGTGTCATCACATTGGCCAATATTACGCTAACAGTCTCTTGTTCTCGGATCGAATATTCACTGGTGGCACGGTAGCATAGATTAAGCCAACATTTTCAAATTCACTTTATTCATTTCACAATAATTTCAGTTATTTTTCACAAATAAAATGCTGCTAATGAAGTAGCTCGCTTCACTTTTTTTTTAATTGCTCAGTTATTTACACTCGTTGACGGTTTTACTTAGAACATTATCTTGTTTTCACATATAGGTCACATTTTGGAAACGACTGTCTCGTCCGACCCTAGCACCTACTTAAACATGCAAGAGTAAGAATAATCTGGAATCTCAGTCGAGACACTTCTCGGGTAAGCTTACGAATCTCTTTGTATCATACAAGGCGAGGCCAGAGTCTCGCCACCGTGTGCGAGATCCAAAAGCTGGTCCAACAATGCGTAACACTATCGGTAAAAACTGTATAGGCAAGTGTGAAAAAGTCTAACAGGAAATAAAAATTACATCTCGTACCAACTCCTTTCAAAAAAACGTTAAACTGAAAATATATACAACTGTTATTCTCCCAGTTATATTATACGGATGCGAAACATGTACCCTTACTATAAGGGAGGAAAAAGGATTACGAGTATTTCAGAATTAAGTTCTTAGGAAAATGTTTGTGCCAAAGACAGATGAACAGACAGGTGAATAGAGAAGACTTCATAACAGTCAGCTACATAATCATTATAGGAAACCTTATATAATAAGAACATTTAAATTACGTAGACTGTGATGGGCAGGACATGTGGCACGAATGGGTAATATAAGAATGGTATGGAAGCTTCTTGTAGGAAAACCAGTGGGGGAAACGCCTAGTTGGTAGACCATGAGATGGGATAATTATATTAACCATGATTCGAAGGAAGTAGATTATACTGGGGAAGTATTGACTTAGGCTTTCACGGCCGGAGTTGCTATGATGATCTTGAAGAAGATTTCTTGATGATGACAGACGCAGTCTCTGGTGAAACGTCGGGGAGCTTCAAGCCTCAAGGTCATGACCTACAGCCCGGAAGTCTTCCTCAAGATAATCATATACTGGGGATGATTGAAAAACATTATCTTAAGATGGAGATGTATGGAGAGCTTATGTCCGCACGGCCATGATCATACGAGTTCGATAGAGCCAGTGAGCTAGTATGTCTCATGCTTTCAAGAATATTCACAAAGTATGTTATAATATCATCTTGTAATCTTGTAAGCCCATGTTTCCCGTAGCAGAGATTTAGGCGCTCTCTCCCTACAGGGAAGAATTTGAACCATACTAATTTAGTTACACTTGTTTTTGTATAGATGTCACTTGAGTGGTCCGTGGTCAGCGTTCCGCCTCATAGAGGCCTTTTCATTCAGGCTTAAGGATCTTTTACGAGCCTGAAAATCTTCAGACTCGGGACCCACGGCTTAAAGTCCCTCCCGGAGGACTTGCTCCTTGGATTTTTCCATCCTAAAAAATCCATCGACCCCGGCCAGAAGCAAGGAGCATAACCACTAGTGCATCGCGGCCGACTATGTTATAATATAAAATAACAAATATAAAATTAATTACAGGAGTACATGTGAAACATTTTGAAGAATAGATTTCTTATTTTGAAGAAGACAAAAATAAATTCAAGCTCAAATTTCTAATAAATTATGTTCTGATTTAAAGTACTGCTTAATAAATATTCTTGACCAAAAATAAATATAACTAAAATGCTATTTATTAGTTTTGTGTTAGCATTCGCTTCCGAAATAATGTTTGAATAACCTTTGCTTTGGTTGGGTTTTCAATATTAACGATCTTAGGACTCTGTATATTTAGCTAACTTATTTTTACTTTTATTTTTGTTCTAAATTTTATTGGAAGAATTATATTTATCACTCTTCTTCCTTTGCTGTAAAGCATGTTTTTTTCTCAAACACCAATGGTAGCAACTAGATTCTTTTCATCTCGAAAAACCATTTATTGGAAGAAAATTTGAAAACTGACCACTCAGCTCGCAGTCTGTGTAGGAGCTGAAAGTTTCTAAACAAAGCTAATAAGAGGAGGCGACTCAAGAGAAAATGAAAAGACACAAAAGCTAAGAGATGAAGATGACTAAAAAGAAAGAGATTAATGTTTCGTTCTTTTCAACTCACGTTAAAGGAAAAGAGAAGTTTGAGAAATTTCTCACTGCCAAGTAGATTTCTACTTCTATAATTTTGTTCTCGAAAAACATTAGTTACTCAAGGCGATCGTATTCTGGATATTTACGTTTTGTATCGTTTCCTGATACATGAAAAAAAAGTCCACTCCCGCGGAATCGGGGTACGTAACATTTCTGTCTCTTAAGCAGCGGGACTGGGTTCAATCCCCGGTCCAGACAAGTTTTCTGATGATAGTTTATTTATCTATTTTGGATTTTCGCTAGCCTGTAAGACAAATGTCAGGAACCTTTACGACTCAAATGGCTGTGAATATCATCTAAGCATCATAATCGTCATTATCATTAGGGAAGGAATTTAAGGTGCAAATTGTGGCCGTAAAATGGGGGAAAGGTTCTGAAAATACATACAAAAAGGTGAAAAAAAGAAAAGGTGCTGCTGAAACAATTGAATTATGGTTTAAACCAGTTACATGAACTCAGTTTGTATAATTTGCATATCATTTTGCACCAATTGTTTCTTCTTTATAAAGTCCATACTTCGCAGATAGAACATCGAAGAATTATATTTGAAGAGAAAAATTATACGCTCAGACCGGGACTTGAACCCGGGACCCTTGGTTCTCTAGACCAAGTGCTCTACCAACTGAGCTACCTGAGACAAGTACCGATCTAAACGCAAATCTTTCTCTTATACATTGTAATTCCCTTCCAACAAATGCTCTGAAGCCATGCTTCTATCTTGCAAATGTCGGCTCCTTTATTAAGAAGACATATTTGGGAATTATACATTACAGCCAGTACGGCTTTTTTTCATGTTTTAATAATTGATTTCGTACATCTCATTGATGGATAAATCATATTTGAAGAGAAAAATTATACGCTCAGACCGGGACTTGAACCCGGGACCCTTGGTTCTCTAGACCAAGTGCTCTACCAACTGAGCTACCTGAGACAAGTACCGATCTAAACGCAAATCTTTCTCTTATACATTGTAATTCCCTTCCAACAAATGCTCTGAAGCCATGCTTCTATCTTGCAAATGTCGGCTCCTTTATTAAGAAGACATATTTGGGAATTATACATTACAGCCAGTACGGCTTTTTTTCATGTTTTAATAATTGATTTCGTACATCTCATTGATGGATAAATCATATTTGAAGAGAAAAATTATACGCTCAGACCGGGACTTGAACCCGGGACCCTTGGTTCTCTAGACCAAGTGCTCTACCAACTGAGCTACCTGAGACAAGTACCGATCTAAACGCAAATCTTTCTCTTATACATTGTAATTCCCTTCCAACAAATGCTCTGAAGCCATGCTTCTATCTTGCAAATGTCGGCTCCTTTATTAAGAAGACATATTTGGGAATTATACATTACAGCCAGTACGGCTTTTTTTTCATGTTTTAATAATTGATTTCGTACATCTCATTGATGGATAAATCATATTTGAAGAGAAAAATTATACGCTCAGACCGGGACTTGAACCCGGGACCCTTGGTTCTCTAGACCAAGTGCTCTACCAACTGAGCTACCTGAGACAAGTACCGATCTAAACGCAAATCTTTCTCTTATACATTGTAATTCCCTTCCAACAAATGCTCTGAAGCCATGCTTCTATCTTGCAAATGTCGGCTCCTTTATTAAGAAGACATATTTGGGAATTATACATTACAGCCAGTACGGCTTTTTTTCATGTTTTAATAATTGATTTCGTACATCTCATTGATGGATAAATCATATTTGAAGAGAAAAATTATACGCTCAGACCGGGACTTGAACCCGGGACCCTTGGTTCTCTAGACCAAGTGCTCTACCAACTGAGCTACCTGAGACAAGTACCGATCTAAACGCAAATCTTTCTCTTATACATTGTAATTCCCTTCCAACAAATGCTCTGAAGCCATGCTTCTATCTTGCAAATGTCGGCTCCTTTATTAAGAAGACATATTTGGGAATTATACATTACAGCCAGTACGGCTTTTTTTTCATGTTTTAATAATTGATTTCGTACATCTCATTGATGGATAAATCATATTTGAAGAGAAAAATTATACGCTCAGACCGGGACTTGAACCCGGGACCCTTGGTTCTCTAGACCAAGTGCTCTACCAACTGAGCTACCTGAGACAAGTACCGATCTAAACGCAAATCTTTCTCTTATACATTGTAATTCCCTTCCAACAAATGCTCTGAAGCCATGCTTCTATCTTGCAAATGTCGGCTCCTTTATTAAGAAGACATATTTGGGAATTATACATTACAGCCAGTACGGCTTTTTTTCATGTTTTAATAATTGATTTCGTACATCTCATTGATGGATAAATCATATTTGAAGAGAAAAATTATACGCTCAGACCGGGACTTGAACCCGGGACCCTTGGTTCTCTAGACCAAGTGCTCTACCAACTGAGCTACCTGAGACAAGTACCGATCTAAACGCAAATCTTTCTCTTATACATTGTAATTCCCTTCCAACAAATGCTCTGAAGCCATGCTTCTATCTTGCAAATGTCGGCTCCTTTATTAAGAAGACATATTTGGGAATTATACATTACAGCCAGTACGGCTTTTTTTCATGTTTTAATAATTGATTTCGTACATCTCATTGATGGATAAATCATATTTGAAGAGAAAAATTATACGCTCAGACCGGGACTTGAACCCGGGACCCTTGGTTCTCTAGACCAAGTGCTCTACCAACTGAGCTACCTGAGACAAGTACCGATCTAAACGCAAATCTTTCTCTTATACATTGTAATTCCCTTCCAACAAATGCTCTGAAGCCATGCTTCTATCTTGCAAATGTCGGCTCCTTTATTAAGAAGACATATTTGGGAATTATACATTACAGCCAGTACGGCTTTTTTCATGTTTTAATAATTGATTTCGTACATCTCATTGATGGATAAATCATATTTGAAGAGAAAAATTATACGCTCAGACCGGGACTTGAACCCGGGACCCTTGGTTCTCTAGACCAAGTGCTCTACCAACTGAGCTACCTGAGACAAATACCGATCTAAACGCAAATCTTTCTCTTATACATTGTAATTCCCTTCCAACAAATGCTCTGAAGCCATGCTTCTATCTTGCAAATGTCGGCTCCTTTATTAAGAAGACATATTTGGGAATTATACATTACAGCCAGTACGGCTTTTTTTCATGTTTTAATAATTGATTTCGTACATCTCATTGATGGATAAATCATATTTGAAGAGAAAAATTATACGCTCAGACCGGGACTTGAACCCGGGACCCTTGGTTCTCTAGACCAAGTGCTCTACCAACTGAGCTACCTGAGACAAGTACCGATCTAAACGCAAATCTTTCTCTTATACATTGTAATTCCCTTCCAACAAATGCTCTGAAGCCATGCTTCTATCTTGCAAATGTCGGCTCCTTTATTAAGAAGACATATTTGGGAATTATACATTACAGCCAGTACGGCTTTTTTTCATGTTTTAATAATTGATTTCGTACATCTCATTGATGGATAAATCATATTTGAAGAGAAAAATTATACGCTCAGACCGGGACTTGAACCCGGGACCCTTGGTTCTCTAGACCAAGTGCTCTACCAACTGAGCTACCTGAGACAAGTACCGATCTAAACGCAAATCTTTCTCTTATACATTGTAATTCCCTTCCAACAAATGCTCTGAAGCCATGCTTCTATCTTGCAAATGTCGGCTCCTTTATTAAGAAGACATATTTGGGAATTATACATTACAGCCAGTACGGCTTTTTTTCATGTTTTAATAATTGATTTCGTACATCTCATTGATGGATAAATCATATTTGAAGAGAAAAATTATACGCTCAGACCGGGACTTGAACCCGGGACCCTTGGTTCTCTAGACCAAGTGCTCTACCAACTGAGCTACCTGAGACAAGTACCGATCTAAACGCAAATCTTTCTCTTATACATTGTAATTCCCTTCCAACAAATGCTCTGAAGCCATGCTTCTATCTTGCAAATGTCGGCTCCTTTATTAAGAAGACATATTTGGGAATTATAACATTACAGCCAGTACGGCTTTTTTCATGTTTTAATAATTGATTTCGTACATCTCATTGATGGATAAATCATATTTGAAGAGAAAAATTATACGCTCAGACCGGGACTTGAACCCGGGACCCTTGGTTCTCTAGACCAAGTGCTCTACCAACTGAGCTACCTGAGACAAGTACCGATCTAAACGCAAATCTTTCTCTTATACATTGTAATTCCCTTCCAACAAATGCTCTGAAGCCATGCTTCTATCTTGCAAATGTCGGCTCCTTTATTAAGAAGACATATTTGGGAATTATACATTACAGCCAGTACGGCTTTTTTTCATGTTTTAATAATTGATTTCGTACATCTCATTGATGGATAAATCATATTTGAAGAGAAAAATTATACGCTCAGACCGGGACTTGAACCCGGGACCCTTGGTTCTCTAGACCAAGTGCTCTACCAACTGAGCTACCTGAGACAAGTACCGATCTAAACGCAAATCTTTCTCTTATACATTGTAATTCCCTTCCAACAAATGCTCTGAAGCCATGCTTCTATCTTGCAAATGTCGGCTCCTTTATTAAGAAGACATATTTGGGAATTATACATTACAGCCAGTACGGCTTTTTTCATGTTTTAATAATTGATTTCGTACATCTCATTGATGGATAAATCATATTTGAAGAGAAAAATTATACGCTCAGACCGGGACTTGAACCCGGGACCCTTGGTTCTCTAGACCAAGTGCTCTACCAACTGAGCTACCTGAGACAAGTACCGATCTAAACGCAAATCTTTCTCTTATACATTGTAATTCCCTTCCAACAAATGCTCTGAAGCCATGCTTCTATCTTGCAAATGTCGGCTCCTTTATTAAGAAGACATATTTGGGAATTATACATTACAGCCAGTACGGCTTTTTTTCATGTTTTAATAATTGATTTCGTACATCTCATTGATGGATAAATCATATTTGAAGAGAAAAATTATACGCTCAGACCGGGACTTGAACCCGGGACCCTTGGTTCTCTAGACCAAGTGCTCTACCAACTGAGCTACCTGAGACAAGTACCGATCTAAACGCAAATCTTTCTCTGTAATTCCCTTCCAACAAATGCTCTGAAGCCATGCTTCTATCTTGCAAATGTCGGCTCCTTTATTAAGAAGACATATTTGGGAATTATACATTACAGCCAGTACGGCTTTTTTTCATGTTTTAATAATTGATTTCGTACATCTCATTGATGGATAAATCATATTTGAAGAGAAAAATTATACGCTCAGACCGGGACTTGAACCCGGGACCCTTGGTTCTCTAGACCAAGTGCTCTACCAACTGAGCTACCTGAGACAAGTACCGATCTAAACGCAAATCTTTCTCTTATACATTGTAATTCCCTTCCAACAAATGCTCTGAAGCCATGCTTCTATCTTGCAAATGTCGGCTCCTTTATTAAGAAGACATATTTGGGAATTATACATTACAGCCAGTACGGCTTTTTTTTCATGTTTTAATAATTGATTTCGTACATCTCATTGATGGATAAATCATATTTGAAGAGAAAAATTATACGCTCAGACCGGGACTTGAACCCGGGACCCTTGGTTCTCTAGACCAAGTGCTCTACCAACTGAGCTACCTGAGACAAGTACCGATCTAAACGCAAATCTTTCTCTTATACATTGTAATTCCCTTCCAACAAATGCTCTGAAGCCATGCTTCTATCTTGCAAATGTCGGCTCCTTTATTAAGAAGACATATTTGGGAATTATACATTACAGCCAGTACGGCTTTTTTCATGTTTTAATAATTGATTTCGTACATCTCATTGATGGATAAATCATATTTGAAGAGAAAAATTATACGCTCAGACCGGGACTTGAACCCGGGACCCTTGGTTCTCTAGACCAAGTGCTCTACCAACTGAGCTACCTGAGACAAGTACCGATCTAAACGCAAATCTTTCTCTTATACATTGTAATTCCCTTCCAACAAATGCTCTGAAGCCATGCTTCTATCTTGCAAATGTCGGCTCCTTTATTAAGAAGACATATTTGGGAATTATACATTACAGCCAGTACGGCTTTTTTCATGTTTTAATAATTGATTTCGTACATCTCATTGATGGATAAATCATATTTGAAGAGAAAAATTATACGCTCAGACCGGGACTTGAACCCGGGACCCTTGGTTCTCTAGACCAAGTGCTCTACCAACTGAGCTACCTGAGACAAGTACCGATCTAAACGCAAATCCTTCTCTTATACATTGTAATTCCCTTCCAACAAATGCTTCTGAAGCCATGCTTCTATCTTGCAAATGTCGGCTCCTTTATTAAGAAGACATATATTGGGAATTATACATTACAGCCAGTACGGCTTTTTTCATGTTTTAAATAATTGATTTCGTACATCTCATTGATGGATAAATCATATTTGAAGAGAAAAATTATACGCTCAGACCGGGACTTGAACCCGGGACCCTTGGTTCTCTAGACCAAGTGCTCTACCAACTGAGCTACCTGAGACAAGTACCGATTCTAAACGCAAATCTTTCTCTTATACATGTAATTCCCTTCCAACAAATGCTCTGAAGCCTGCTTCTATCTTGCAAATGTCGGCTCCTTTATTAAGAAGGACATATGGGAATTATAATTAAGGCAGTACGGTTTTTCATGTTTTAATACTTGATTTGTACATCTCATGATGGATAAACATATTGAAGAGAAAATAACGCTCAGCCGGGACTTGAACCGGGACCTGGTTCTCAGACCAAGTGCTTACAACTGAGTATGAGACAAGTACCGATTAAAGCAAACTTCTTTCTTTATACATTGTAATTCCCTTCCAAAAATGTTGAGCCATGCTTCTATCTTGCAAATGTCTGCTCCTTTATCGAGACCTATTTGGGAATTAATACAGCCAGTACGGCTTTTTTTCATGTTTTATATTGATTTGTACATTCATTGATGGATAACTCATATTTGAAGAGAAAATTATACGCTCGATAGGGACTTGAACCAGGATGGTTCTCTAGACAAGTTGCTCTACCAAACGAGCTACCGAGACAAGTACGCTCTAAACGACAAATTTTCTCTT